>OX393576.1:29743754-30346470 GCA_947652605.1 Elmis aenea | reverse complement strand
ATACATAACAAGTCAGCTTTTGTATTTTTGTGAAAGTCGTTTTATATATTGCTTTAACGAAGAGCATATAACATTTCCAAATTTGCATAGGAATCCATGGCCATCTTTGTTAATATCTAAGTGCTAAGATAAGAAGTGCGTTTAATAGGAAAGAGTTCTACAGTTATTCATTCAATCAATTGATTATATTAAAATAAACGTCATTGATGTTTAAAAAGTAATTGACGAACAGTTTATTATGCTACATTATGCCCCGTGAATTTTTTTACAATTCCGGTGGTAACCGAATTAACTTGGTAGTAGAAAAAAAAAATTCAAACGGTCATAACTTAGATAATTTTAATTAAGTGAGCTATAGATATTTACTAATTTTTTCTTCAACAAATAAAAAAAAAATAGACAACGCATTCTTTTAGTTTTCTGCTAAAGACAACTAGATAAGCTGCACAACAACAACAAAACACATTTAATTTTTACTTTTATGTAATGCTTTTCATTAAATGTATTAGGTACTTTTATTTTATTAAATACCTTAATTTTTTTTCTTGTAAGGTATCAAACCCGGCGTTGCCAAAATTTGATACAATTTAGTTACAATGTTGCAATTGACATACATTATATCATAAGCTCTGCAAATTCTTTACCTTTTAAGGCAATAATCTAAAACCTTCTAAAATATGATATAATAAACAAATCTCGATATAGAAAACCCTTGTATTCACGAGTTGCAATATATCTTTTGTTAGTTTTGGTTCTTTTTTCTAATAATATATACCTACGTTTTAAGTTTAAATACTTTTATTATTAAATCGACAGTTGGAGCATTTCGGTAGGATTTTGTGACAATAAAATAACTTGGGGTATGATAATTTTGAACCAGCACCGTAGCTGCCTTTAATATAATTGGTCCTGGCCAACTTGGATGTCTCTCAAGCTTACCGTTTAGACGACTGTTGGAGACAGTCTTCGCTTTTATTGTATCACAAATAAAATTGCCTTTGACAATTAAAAAATTATTTGAAACATAAAGTAACACTAAAATAACTCTAAATTAATACTTCAGTTCTCCAAGTAATCAACAATTGTTTGAACAAGTTCATTAGCACTATATAAAGGAGATGTATTTGCTAACAGATTTCGTAGAAACTTAGAAATAGGTTATAACAAGGTAGGGACTATAATTGTATTAGGAACGCGCGAACTTATGGAATAATTTAATCGTTAAATTAGAGAGACTCTGTTAAATTTTGGCTATAGGTAATAGGTAAATGGCGTTGCTATATTGTTGAACAAAAATAGAAAAACATCGAAAGTTATACTCTTCAGATTTATGACAAATTATTATATATTTTGTACACCTATACAAAAAGTCAGAGTAATATATCTCATTAATTACAATAAAATATCTTTATTCATTCGGTAGTTATTTTATATTTGTTACGTGGATGTTTTAGGAGCTGACGTTATATTATCAGTAGTAATATAAACAAGTGCATTGAAAATTATCGATAATTTTTGGTAAATATGCTCGAATGCAAGTTGAGCTGAAAAAATTTTTCTGCTTCAACTTGCATGAGTGAAGATTTGTCAAAAATTATAGATTATTTGCAATGCACGAGTTATATTTTGTCAGAAAATTTCCTTCGCCTAACCTATCTGTCAAATTAAAATGTTGTTTAATTTAGGTAAATTAAAGTATACCTACTACTTACTGCGATTGTTATTATTAATAGATCATTTATAACTAATTTTTAATTCAAGAATTATATTTTAATAAAAATTAATGAACCAAATAGTATTTAGGTACATACATAATCTGTTATGTCAAATTTTACAAGTCTGTCAGAGTGGTGTGTCAGAGGTGTGGTTTAATCTATATTAAAGTAACGTCATTGGTCGCCGACATCTGTCAAAAAATTATCAAGACCAAAATACCTTATTCCCTCTCCAAATTTATATTTTCCACCAATCAAAAACTCAGATTTCTTAGAAACGACCAATAAACGCATGAAAATCTGTTAATTGCGAAAAGTAAATTATCAGTGTATGATTATGTTTATTGGCCGTTTAAAGGAAATCTGAGTTTATTATTCGTCGAAAACGCAAATTTGACAGGAGGATCAACTCCTGGCAGAGGAATGTAAAATTATTACCGTGCAATATTGCTCCTATTGGTAGTCTCTAAAAGATTTAAGATTAGTGATTGGTTGAAAACGCAAATTTGACAGGTGAAGGGAATTTTCACCTAGGTACCATTAAAAAAAAATCAGATAAACATTAGAACAACATGTCTTGTTAATTTCAATACAATTATTTTGTTAAGTTGCAGTTATTTACGAATAATTATTGTATTGTGAGAGGTAATTACGTTACATAGGGTTAATTATGCTGTTACAGGTGTCGTTTATTTCAAAACGATATCTTTATAAACTTGTTGCTTATTATACTTTTTATAGCATGGATTTTGTTTAATTTATAAGTTTAATTGGTTATTTTTAAGCACAGACACACTAAAAAATATGAGGCTACAAATATTCTAGGATTTAGGATTATTATTTTTTTAGGACTGTGATGCAATCTTTAATATTAAAATATGCATTTATAACCATGAACGTATAAATTAACTTTTGCACTTAAAAAAATTATTACAAAATAAATTACTCCTTTTATGATTGCAAGCCAAAATAATGTTTAACGGTGGACCTAATTTTTAGAAATCGACGCAGTCTTTCTTCAACCTATTCAAATTTGTCCACAATACACTCAACAAAATTCGAATAAAATTGACTTACATTGTAAAACCTAAATGAGGTTTTGACAATGAATATACGTATTTTTAGGAACTGAAAGAAATTGATAATGAATTTAGTGAAAACCAAAATGAATACCGCCTTTAGTTACCCTCATCATATTGTGAGTTACATAATAAACAAAAGTACTGCACACTATTTAAAAAAATATTAATAATTTTCTGATTCGTCACTGAATAACTATTATCTTGTAAGATACCAAGTTGTTGTAAGAGAACACAATATACTAAGACACAAGCAAGTATAGCAATTCGAGAATATGGCAAGCTTTGTTTGTAGTAATGACATGGCATAAGCTTTATTACAAAATGTTTGCGTTAACAGCAATCCTTTATAGTAATAATTTTGAGACTTGCAATACAACACAATCGATATACATCGTTTACGATAAAGTACAAATAATTCGGAATAATATGGTCACTGATTACTTGAAAATGCCGTTTATTAGGGGCAAATCGTGGAGAAGAAACACAAAACGATGATAAACCTTATTTATTTCGTTTATTTCGGGAATCGCACCGTTTACCTGCACCAGTAACGCAGTAACTCTCTGCCATAAAGCTATGTTGTGACAATTCCGTTAGCAGAATGTCACTTCCTGACATACTTTCAGCCAAAACTTTTTTTATTAGTAGCGTAAATGAATTTTACTGTCGAAAGCAGCAATTTTTAAATTTATTATTTTATAAATTACTAGCGTAGTGACCCGGCTTCGCTCGGTGAATTTTTTTATCAATCACAGACTACTCGCGCTTCGCGCTCGCGCCCGGTGGACGTTTTTGACCTTTTGAGAATTTTGGATCTTTTGGGAATTTTTGTATCTATTGAGAATTTTTGTATTTATTGAGAATTTTGAAACTTTTGTGATATTTGGATCTTTTGGGAATTTTGGTTCTTTTGGGAATTTTTGGAACTTTTGGGAATTCTCATATAGCCTATGTTCTTTCCATGGTCCTATAGATTGTCTGTGCCAAATTTGGTCAGGATCGGATGAGTGGTATAGGAATGCATAAAGGACAAACATACATACATACATTCATTTTTATATATATAGACCAGCAGGCCCTAACGGGCCTACTGGGGCGCCTACGGCGCCGTTCCGAGACCATAGAAATATCTGTATCCGGCCTAACTCTTTTGCGTCCAAGTTCTATGCGTCAAAATAAAAACATCGATAAATCTCGAAGCGCTCAAAGGAAACCGAGCCCGTACAATTTTCATTAATAGATAATAGACGACTCGCGTTGCATGCTCGGTAGAGGAGAAGCGAATACAATTGACTTTTATCGATCATAGACAATTCACTATGCATGCTCGACGGGGATAACGCAAGTACAATTCACTCGCGGGCCGCAAACGACTCCTGAGCTGCAAACTACTCCCGGGCCACAAACGACTCCCAGGACGCAAACGACTCCTGGGCCGCAAACAACTCCTGGTCCGCAAACGACTCCCGGGCTGCAAACTACTCCCCAGCCGCAAACGACTCTCGGCCTGCAAATGACTCCTGGGCCGTAAAAGGATATCGGGCCGCAAACGACTACCGGGCTGCAAACGACTACCGGGCCGCAAACATTTTCCGGGTGCAAACTCCTCCTGGGCCGCAAATTACTCCCAGGCCGCATACGACTCCCGAGCCACAAACGACTTCCGGGCCGAAAACGACTCCTGAGCCGTAAACGACTCCCGTGTCGCAAACGACTCCCGAGCCGCAAACAACTCCCGGGCTGCAAACTACTCCCGGGCCGCAAACTACTCCCGGACCACAAACGACTCTCGGGCCGCAAACGACTTCCGGGCCGCAAACGACTCCCGAGCCACAAACAACTCCCGGGCCGCAAACAACTCCCGGGCCGCAAACGACTCCCGGGTCGCAAACGACACCCGGGCCGCAAAGGACTCCCAAGCTGCAAGACTCCCGGGCTGCAAACGACTCCCGGGCCGCAAACGACTCCCGGGCCGCAAACAACTCCCAGGCCGCAAACAACTCCCGGGCCGCAAACGACTCCCAGATCGCAAATGACTCCCGGGCTGCAAACAACTTCCGAGCCGCAAACCACTTTCGGGCTGCAAACGACTCCTGGGCTGGAACTACTCCCGGGCCGCAAGCGACTCTCGGGTCGCAAACGACTCCCGGGTCGCAAACGACTCCCGGGCTGCAAACTACTTCCGTGCCGCAAACGACTCCCGGGTTGCAAACTACTCCCGGGCCGCAAACGACTCCCGGATCGCAAATGACTCCCGAGCTGCAAACTACTCCCGGGCCGCAAACTACTCTTGGGCCGCAAACGACTTTAAGGCCGCAAATGACTCTTGGGCCGCAAACTACTCCCGAGCCAAAAACGACTCCTGGGCCGCAAAAACGACTCCCGGGCCGCAAAAACGACTCCCGAGCCGCAAACTACACCCGGGATGCAAACTACTGCCGGGCCGCAAACTACTGCCGGTTTGCAAACTACTCTCGGTCTACAAACGACTCCCAGGACGCAAACGACTCGGAGAAGGCAAACGGATACAATTCCCTTGTATTGCCCGCAGACGACTCTCGCTGCGTGCTCGATGGGAGCTAAGCGCGTTAAGTTTTGTTTTATCGATCATGGACGAATCGCGCTGCGCGCTCTGAGTGGGCAAACGGGTCCAATTATCTTTAATCGCCCACAGACGCCTCGCGCTGCGCGCTCGGCGGGGGCTAAGTGCGTTAAGTTCTCTTTTATCAATCAGATACGACTCACGATGCGCGATCGGAGAAGACAAACTGGTACAATTCTCTTTTATCGCTCGATGGGAGCTAAACGCGTTAAGTTTTTTTTATCGATCATAGACGACTCGCGCTGAGTGGTTGGAGAAAGCAAACGCGTACAATTATCTTTAATCAACAACAGACGCCTCGCGCTTCGCGCTCGGCGGGGGCTAAGCGCGTTAAGTTATCTCGAGCCGAAAACGACTTTCGGGCCGCAAACGACTCCCGGGCCGCAAACTACTTCCGGATCGCAAACTACTCCCGAGCCACAAACGACTCCCGGGCCGCAAACTACTCCTGGGCCGTAAACGACTTCCGGGCCGCAAACGATTCCCGGGCTGCAAACGACTCCCGGGCCGTAAACGACTCCCGGGTCGCCAACGACTCCCGGGCCGCAAACAACTCCCGGGCTGCAAACGTCTCCCATGCCGCAAGCGACTACCGGGCCGCAAACTACACCCGGGCCGCAAACTACTCCCGGGCCGCAAACGACTCCCGGGCCACAAACGACTCCCGGGCTGCAAACGATTCCCGAGCCGTAAACGATTCCCGGGCCGCCAACGACTCCCGGGCCGCAAACAACTCCCGGGCCGCAAACGACTCCCGGGCCGCAAACTACTTCCCAGTCGCAAACTACTCCCGGACGCAAACGACTCCTGGATCGCAAATGACTCCCGGGCTGCAAACTTCTCCGGAACCGGAACTGGAAATGAACTGTTGGCACCGAACCGGGTGCCGATATCATTATAAAATATAAACCGAACAATTAAAATTTATCGAGCCGGTAACCGGAACTGAACCGTTTTTTAGCGGTTCGGTTCCCTCTTTACAACCGTTATTTTTATAATTAGAAAGAAACAAATATTGAATTGGCTATTAAATTTATTTATCAACTAAAACTTAAAATCTCATTACAAAAAACATTACCTTTAAAATAAATAAAATATTAATTTCGGATTGGTTAAATAAACAAAAACCTTATTAATAGTTTCAATATGTTTTGCGACCCAAAATAAAATTCTCGCGAAACCACAGTTTAAGAAACACTGCTATAGTCAATACAAGCTGTTTTTTTATGGTCAGGCATAAAAACCATGTTCCTTCTGAGTTTATTTATTTCTCAATTTAAATTACAACTCTGTGCTTTGAAAAATGAATATTTTAAATAAAGACTTAAAACCTTGAAAAATTTAGAAAATTATTATTTTTTAGTGACCAGGCCGCATAAAAACCTGTAGTATTTTATATCGATGTAAAGCTAAAATGTAGGCGGATCCCGCACTAATGACTCACCCTGTATATTTGAAAATATTTTTATCGTGTTCGGAAGAAAAAACTGTATCAAATAGCGTTTTAATCAACATTCTATCTCAAACCGTTAAACCACAATCGACCGATCTCGCACTAATGACTCACACTGTATATTTGAAAATATTTTTATCGTGTTTGGAAGAAAAAACTGTATCAAATAGCGTTTGAATCAACTTTCTATCTCAAACCGTTAAGCGACAATCGACTGATCCCGCACTAATGACTCACTCTGTATATTTGAAAATATTTTTATCGTGTTCGGAAGAAAAAACTGTATCATAGCGTTTGAATCAACTTTCTATCTCAAACCGTTAAGCGACAATCGACCGATCCCGCACTAATGACTAACCCTGTATATTTGAAATTTTTTTGTGAACTTTTGGAACTTTTGGAAAATTTGGGAATTTTGGATTTTTTGGGATTTTTGGAACTTTTGGGAATTTTGGAACTTTTGGGATTTTTGGAACTTTTGGGAATTTTGGAACTTTTGGAAATTTTGGAACTTTTGGGAATTTTGGAACTTTTGGGAATTTTGGTACTTTTGGGAATTTTGGAACTTTTGGGAATTTTGGAACTTTTGGGAATTTTGGAACTTTTGGGAATTTTGGAACTTTTGGGAATTTTTAAACTTTTGGGAATTTTTGAACTTTTGGGAAATTTTGGAACTTTTGGGAATTTTAGAAGTTTTGGGAATTTTAGAACTTTTGGGAAATTTTGGACCTTTGGAACTTTTGGGAATTTTGGAACTTTTGGGAAATTTTGAACTTTTGGAACTTTTAGGAATTTTGGAACTTTTGGGAATTATGTCTATTGAGAATTTTAGAAATGCCTTCGTTTGGGTGCATTGTCCCATGTCTAGAGGTGGCTCCGTTCCAGAGATGTATCAATCACAAGCTCGAAGCTAATGTTTTCAGAATCCTGTTTAACTATAATTTTTTCAATTTCGATCAAAGTGTACTGAACTTAATTACGTTTGGTGCAAGTCCCATGTATGTAGGTGGCTCCGTTCCAGAGACACATCAATCACAAGCTCGAAGCTAATGTTTTCAGAATCCTTTTTAATTATAATTTTTTCAATTTCGATCAAAGTGTACTGAACTTAAATACGTTTGGTGCAAGTCTCATGTATGTAGGTGGCTCCGTTCCAGAGACACATCAATCACAAGCTCGAAACTAATGTTTTCATAATCCTGTTTTATTATAATTTTTTTCAATTTCGATCAAAGTGTACTGAACTTAATTTCGTTTGGTGCAAGTCCCATGTTTGTAGGTAGCTTCGTTTCAGATATACTTTCTATCTCAAACCTTTAAGCGACAATCGACCGATCCCGCACTAATGACTCACCCTGTATATTTGAAAATATTTTTATCGTGTTCGGAAGAAAAAACTGTATCAAATAGCGTTTGAATCAACTTTCTATCTCAAAGCGTTAAGTGACAATCGACCGATCCCGCACTTTGACTCACCCTGTATGTTTGAAAATATTTTTATCGTGTTCGGAAGAAAAAACTGTATCAAATAGCGTTTGAATCAACTTTCTATCTCAAACCGTTAAGCGAAAATTGACCAATTATATCGACGCATCCCGTATATGGACTATTTTCCCATATGTTGACGTCACTACGACCGGTATCGTTTTGATACGAAAAACTATCTGAAATCACCGATGCACGAGCTCATTTAAGAAAAACTACTTTTGAAACCTTTTTTTTTGTTTCTTTCTTTTCGAATATCTCGTAAACTTTTTAATTATAAAAAAAAACGCACCCGTCGTGTGCACATTTTCCCCTATCTTGAATGTCTCCACCATTCCCGGTTAGGCCGGAAAAAACATCATCTTTGGTATTTATTCGCAAACACCCTGTATATTTATGCACGTTGTTAGACACAATGCAAAAATTATTTTATCGAAAGTCCGAGAACGGCAGGGTCTGTAGCCTAATAATAGCAATAATTAATTGCAAAGATCGGAATGTCGCGGTCGATAAGGTTCAAAATGTGGCAACGCCCTGTCTACCGAAAAAATGTTTTAACGATAGATAGTCGACTCGCGGCCCTCGAAATTAGGTACCTACTTGAAGGAAAAAATACGAAGAATCTGACGTTATTGGTGGCGAAGGGCGCAGTGGTCGAATAAAAATACTGGCACACTTTAATTGTGGCACGCGCGCAAACCAATGGACCTTATGATAACAGGCCGAGCGCGCTCGGAAACGGGCACGAATAAAAACGTCAATTGCTCAGCTATTTTCTGTCCCACGGGAATATTTTTTTTACAAATCGGAAGCCCGTACCTTGTACTTTCCGACGACGCGTGGCGCTTTGACTTTGGTTGCTCGTGAGCGCCGCCGTCCCGACGCGGACGTGACGAGATGATTGTCTTTGAAAATCATTTGAGGTGTTCCATGTTTAAAACTATTAATTGTCGAGTTATTGCCGGTTTAACAATAATTTATAGGCAAACATGCAATATTTGATTACAATAGTATTTTAAAAATACATTCAGAGTAACACGTTTTATTTACATAGTTGTAGTACACGTGCAGTTTCATTTTGTAGTAGGTTAATTAAAACAAAACATTTATTATGATAAGATTATTGACTGTTACGAAATACAAAAAAGTTGTTTATTTATTTTAATAACGACATGCAAATATAATTCAGAGTATTAAATAATTGCTGTTGATTTGCGATTAACGAGTTAATGAAAAAAGATGCAAACAAACTTAATAAGTAAATACTTAACTTGACATGAGGTTTGCTGAGAAAGATGCATTTTTACTGGAACGTTTACAGGGCTTTTTTCCAGAAGGGCGGTTTATGTTTGTTTCCCCAATTATAAAATAACCTAAAATAACACACAACCGACGAAGCGAAGACAACACACTGGTATTTTAGTGTATAGTTTGCTGATAATGGCGAGCCACGCCTATATGCCGTACGCGTAATCGGTAAAATCAGAGTATTAAAAATGAAAATTCGTCAAAAACAGAAAAACGGCTGTACAGATCATGCTCAAATTTTGGGGACACATTTTCCCACAAGATAAACAGCTACTGTGTAAATATCAAACCTTAAATTGGTGCCGGTAGGGCGCCACGAGCAAAAAGGCGCCACTTTAAGCCAAAAAACTGAATTTTTTCGGTTTTTCGCAGATAGCGTTTCCGTCGTCCGAGCTACCGTAACGAAACTCGGCACAGAGCTAGTTCGTTCTTTCATACGTTTTTTAAAGCAAACCGGAAGTCGCTGCGTCGAGTTTTTCGATTTTTAATTTCACTCGGGGCCAAAAAGGGAAAACTCTGTTAGTATATAGTAACCAGCAGGCCCTGGCGGGCCTACTGGGGCGCCGATGGCGCCGTTCCGAGACCATAGAAATATCTGTATCCGGATTAACTCTTTTGCGTCCAAGTTCTATGCGTCAAAATAAAAACATCGATAAATCTCGTAGCGCTCAACGAAAACCGAGCCCGTATTATTTCCATTAATAGATAATAGACGACTCGCGTTGCATGCTCGGCGGAGGAGAGGCGAATACAATTCACTTTTATCGATCATAGACAATTCGCTATGCATGCTCGGCGGGGATAACGCAGGTACAATTCACTCCCGGGCCGCAAACGACTCCTTAGCTGCAAACTACTCCCAAACCGCAAACGACTCCCAAGCCGCAAACGACTCCCAGGTCGCAAACGACTTCCGGGCCGCAAACGACTCCTGAGCTGCAAACGACTCCCGGGCTGCAAACGACCCGCGCCGAAAACGACTCCCGGGCCGCAAACGACTCCCGGGCCGCAAACGGCTCCCAGGCCGCAAACGACGCCCGGGTCGCAAACGACTTCCTGGCTGCAAACGACTCTAGGCCCGCAAACGACTCCCGGGTCGCAAACGACTCCCGGGCTACAAACTACTTCCAAACCGCAAACGACTCCCGGGATACAAACGACTCGTGAGCCGCAAACGACTCCCGGGCCGCAAACGACTCCCGGGTAGCAAATTACTCCCGGGCTGCAAATTACTCCCGGGCCGCAAACGGCTCCCGGGCCGCAAACGACTCCCGGGTCGCAAACGACTTCCTGGCTGCAAACAACTCTCGGGCCGCAAACGACCCCCGGGTCGCAAACGACTCCCGGGCTACAAACTACTTCCAAACCGCAAATGACTCCCGGGATGGAAACGACTCGTAGGCCGCAAACGACTCCCGGGCCGCAAACGACTCCCAGGTCGCAAATGACTCCCGGGCTGCAAACTACTCCCGAGCCGCAAACGACTCCTGGACTGCAAACTACTCCTGGGCCGCAAACGACTCCCAGGCCGCAAAGGACTCCCGGGTCGCAAACGACTCCTGGGCTACAAACTACTTCCAAACCGCAAATGACTCCCGGGATGCAAACCACTCGTAGGCCGCAAACGACTCCCGGGCCGCAAACGACTCCCAGGTAGCAAATGACTCCCGGGCTGCAAACTACTCCCGAGCCGCAAACGACTCCCGGGTCGCAAACGACTCCTGGACTGCAAACTACTCCTGGGCCGCAAACGACTCCCGAGCTGCAAACTACTTCCAGTCCGCAAACTACTCCCGGGCTGCTAACGACTCCCAGGCCGCAAACGACCCCCGGGTCGCAAATGACTCCCGGACTGCAAACTACTCCTGGGCCGCAAACGACTCCCGAGCTGCAAACTACTTCCAGTCCGTAAACTACTCCCGGGCTGCAAACGACTCCCGGGCCGCAAACACTTTCCGGGTGCAAACTCCTCCTGGGCCGCAAACTACTCCCGGGATGCATACGACTCCTGGGCCACAAACGAATTCCGGGCCGGAAACGACTCCTGGGCCGCAAACGACTGGGTCGCAAACGACTCCCGAGCCGCAAACAATTCCCGGGCCGCAAACTACTCCCGGGCCGCAAACTACTCCCGGGCCGCAAACTACTCCCGGGCCGCAAACGCGCTCGGAGAAGGCAAACCGGTACAATTATCTTTAATCGGAAACAGACGCCTCGCGCTGCGCGCTCGGCGGGGGCTAAGCGCGTTAATATTTTTTTTATCGATTAGAGACGACTCATGATGCGCGCTCGGAGAAGACAACCGGGTACAACTCTCTTTTATCGATGAATAGGAGCTAAGCGCGTTAAGTTTCTTTTATCGATCATAGACGACTCGCGCTGAATGTTCGGAGAAGGCAAATGTGTACAATTATGTTTAATCTACACTCGGGCCGCAAACTACTCCCGGACCGCAAAAGACTCCCGGGCTGCAAACGATTTCAGGGCTGCAAACTACACTCGGCCCGCAAACGATTCACGGGCCGCAAACGAATCCCGGGCCTCAAATGACTCCCGGGCTGCAAACTACTTCCGGGCTGCAAACTACTTAAGAGCTGCAAACGACTCTCGGGTCGCAAACGACTCCCAGGCTGCAAACTACTGGGCTGCAAACTACTCCCGGGTTGCAAGCGACTTCCGGGCTGCAAACGACTCCCGGGCTGCAAACTACACACTGGCTGCAAACTACTTCCGGGTCGCAAACGACTCCAGAGCACAAACTACTCCAATGCTGCAAACTACACCCGGGCCGCAAACGACTACCGGGCCGCAAACGACTCCGGTGCTGTAAACGACTCCCGGGACGCAAACTACTCCCGGGCCGCAAACGATACCGGGCCGCAAAAGACTCCCGGGCTGCAAACGACTCCCGAGTTGCAAACTACTCCCGGGCTGCAAACAACACTCGGGCCGCAAACTACTCCCAGGCCGCAAACCACTCCCGGGCCGCAAACTACACCCGGACTGCAAACTACACTCGGGCCGCAAACTACTCCCGGGCCGCAAACGATACCGGGCCGCAAAAGACTCCTAGGCTGCAAACGACTCCCGAATTGCAAACTACTCCCAGGCTGCAAACAACACTCGGGCCGCAAACTACTCCCAGGCCGCAAACCACTCCCGGGCCGCAAACTACTCACGGACTGCAAACGACTCCCGGGCTGCAAACTACTCCTGGGCTGCAAACAACACACGGGCTGCAAACTACTCCCAGGCTGCAAACCACTCCCGGGCCGCAAACTACACCTGGACTGCAAACTACACTCAGGCCGCAAACGATACCGAGCCGCAAAAGACTCCCGGGCTGCAAACGACTCCCGAGTTGCAAACTACTCCCAGGCTGCAAACAACACTCGGGCCGCAAACTACTCCCAGGCCGCAAACCACTCCCGGGCCGCAAACTACTCACGGACTGCAAACGACTCCCGGGCTGCAAACTACTCCTGGGCTGCAAACAACACACGGGCCGCAAACTACTCCCAGGCCGCAAACCACTCCCGGGCCGCAAACGACACCCGGGCCGCTAACGACTCGCGGACCGCAAAAGACTCCCGGGCTGCAAACAACTCCCGGGCTGCAAACGACTCCCGGGCTGCAAACTACTCCCGGGCTGCAAATTACACTAGGGCCGCAAACTACTCCTGGGCCGCAAACTACTCATGGGCCGCAAACTACTCCCAGCTGCAAACTACTCCCGGGCTGTAAACTACACTCGGGCCGCAAACGACTCTAGGGCCGCAAACGAATCCCGGGCCACAAATGACTTCCAGGCCGCAAACTACTTCCGGGCCGCAAACGACTTCCGGGCTGCAAACTACTCAAGAGCCGCAAACGACTCCCGGGTCGCAAACAACTCCCAGGCTGCAAGCGACTCCCGGGCGGCAAACGACTCCCGGGCCGCAAACAACTCTCGAGCCGCAAACTACTCCCGAACTGCAGACTACTCCGGGACTGCAAACTGCTCCCGGGTCGCAAACGACTCCCGGGCTGCACACTACTCCTGGGCTGCAAACTACACTCGGGCCGCAAACTACTCCCGGGCCGCACTAATGACTGACCCTGTATATTTGAAAATATTTTTTTTGGGTTCGGAAGATAAAACTGTATCAAATAGCGTTTGAATCAACTTTCTATCTCAAACCGTTAAGCGACAATCGCCTGATCCCGCACTAATGACACCCTGTATATTTGAAAATATTTTTATCGTGTTCGGAAGTTAAAACTGTATCAAAAAGCGTTTGAATCAACTTTCTATATGAAACCATTAAGCGACAATCGACTGATCCCGCACTTATGACTCACCCTGTATATTTAAAAATATTTTTATCGTTTTCGGAAGAAAAAACTGTATCAAATAGCGTTTGAATCAACTTTCTATCTCAAACTGTTAAACGACAATCGCCTGATCCCGCACTAATGACTCACCCTGTATATTTGAAAATATTTGTATCGGGTTCGGAAGAAAAAACTGTATCAAATAGCGTTTGAATCAACTTTTTATCTCAAACCGTTAAGCGACAATCGACCAATTCCGCACTAATGACTCACCCTGTATACGGCACTGCCAAATCTTTATCCGTTATGAGAGAAAATAATATATATTTTCGATGTTAAACATTTCAATAAACTTAACATAACATTTTTATTGACATTCATTTGCAAACACCCTGTATATTTTTCTCGCTGTATGAATAAGTGCAAAAATTAAATCATTCAAAGTCCGAGCAGCCGGTTCATCTGCCCGCACTACACTTATGTACACAAAGGATGTAATTACTGAGCGTACGATAAGAAATATAAACAAACATGCAATATTTGATTTATTTACAATAGTAGACTTGCAGAAAATTTTAAAAATACATTCAGAGGAATACGTTTTATTTAAAAAGTAGTACACATGCAGTTTCATTTTGTAGTAGGTTAATTAAAACAAAACATTTATTATGATAAGATTATTGACTGTTACGAAATACACAAAAGTTGTTTATTTATTTTAATAACGACATGCAAATATAATTCAGAGTATAATAATTGCTGTTGATTTGCGATTAACGATTTAATGAAAAAAAAATGCAGACTTAATAGGTAAATAGGTACTTAATAGGTAAATACTTAACTTAACATGTAGGTTGCTGAGAAAGATGTATTTTTGCACAATATTTTACTGGAACGTGTGTACACTGTTTTTTTACAGATGGCTTATTGTTTTCCCATTTATAAACTAACCTATAATAACAATTCGCGCACCTCAGATAACAAAGCGAACAGAACTGGGCTAATCTTAAGTCGTGCTCTGTGATAAGGCATTTTTGGCGCGAAAATATTTGGGAATGAAAAATCGTGAAAACAGGAAAACGGATAATCAGATCAAACTGAAATTTTCGGGATACATTTTTCAACTACATTGGCACGATCCGTGTAAATTTGAAGACCCGGTGTCTTGACGCAAAGATAACGTCCACTCAGCCGGTTGCCGGTAGCTCACCGCGGCAGTTAGCGGGCATCGGGGGTACGAGGGGAAATTCACGTTTAGGGTGAAAACAAATAAACGGCTTATCAGATTCGGCTGAAACTTTGGAAAAACCTTATCCCGACATAAGCGCTCGAACCGCGAAAATTTAGTAACCGAACTAAGCTCCCCCGAGGCGCTACGAAGAACCAATATTCCCATAAGAGAAAAATTTTTCGGCGGTTTATCATTGATAACTTTTCAGTCTCGAAACGTACGGCAACCGGATATCGACAGGAAACTGGTTCGTTCTTTCATACGTATTCTAAAACAAACCGGAAGTCCCTGCGTCGTGTTTTTCGATTTTTAATTCTCGATCGCGCAAAAGCGACCAACCGCTGTTAGTATATAGTAACTAGGGTAATGCACTAATGCATAACAAATTTATTTCTCTCTGACAAAATCATAATAACAAACCAGTTGCCTAAACAAATCATCGACTGGCAGAGATAATTGGAGTATGTTTGTGTTATTTTGATGTATCTTCTAAATATTTACGAACAATTTCGGTTAAACGGGACAGCCACCTAACTGGGACCAAGCGTATTATTCCTAACGTGTCTCAATAAAGCATTCACTGCAGTTGTACTAACAATAGATAATAAAAGTAAAACTCAGAATTTAAAAAAAAAATAGATTCACATTTTTTCTTCTGTATTTCCCGGCTCTCAGGTCAAAAAAGGTCACGTGTTTTTTCCGCTCTCGCGGAGACTGCTATAGGGGGGTTGACCCCCTCTTCAGTCGTTAAAGGTACAAGGATAGAGGGTAAGGATGTGGATAAAGGATGGGCAAGGAAAGGTGGAAGTACTGCCACAGCATTTGCCTTAACCATAGAGGAAACCACCTGAAACCTCTACAATGACAGTCGGCCCTGGGAATCGAACCCGGGACCTCCCGATTACAAGATAGGTTATAGGTTGTTTTACCAACCAGCCACCAAGCTCGGTGGCTCTCAGGTTGAAACAGCGCCACACATTGCTTTATTATAAGCTGTTCTAGCACTAGTTTCACGGTTAGTCTGCTGTTCCAGCAGTTATATCAATTCATGAACTAGCTTGTGGACGGTAAAAACAGTACATAAACGAAGACCAGAACTATCGATGGATTTTTACACACATTCGCTGTTCACAAATAACGTTGCCTAAAGTATTCCACATCGAACGTTAGTACTGCTTTCTTAGGATGTTTACACTTGCGAAGTAGTTTCTATGAACCCAATAGACACAAATGTCTTTTACAGTGTCAAAGCTAATTTGGATTAATTAATTTATTAGTTCATAGTTGAAGCCAGTGATGTGAGTCGTAATTTACGCCGTAAATTACCACATTAATTACCGTAATTTATCGGTAATTTACCATTTTAAATTACCAAATTGTTATCGCATTTAGATCTAGTGCAAGATTTTTTTACAAAAAAACAAAGAAAATGGCTCTTAGACCAGTTCATTTTGCTGCAAATTTACTTGACCCTAAATATATGGATAAAAACTTAAATAATGATGAATATGTTGATGCTATAGCTTATATTAACAAACTATCGTTACATTTAATTAGGGGAAGTTATATTGGTCAAGTAATGGCTGAGGTGACTTTGTACAAAGCAAAGGAAGAACATTTTGCAAAGGATTTTTTATGAGCCGCGTTAAGTTCTGTTTTGTGGTGGAAGTCGCTTTGCTCAACTACAAGTTTAGGCAAAGTAGCTACAGAAATATTGAATTGTCATGCAACAACGTGTGCCACAGAAAGATCTTTTTCTGCTTTTGTCAATAGTCATAACAAGAAAAGAAACAAACTAACAAATGAAAGAGCGACAAAGTTATTATTTGTTCATTATAATTTAAACCTAAGTGAACCCAAAACTTTATTTCAACATGAGGAAGAACCTTGCACTTCTCAGGAATCTAATTCCTTAGCCTTAGAAGAGTTATATCAGTAACTGAATTAAAATGGTAATTAAAAAAGGTAATAAAAAATGGTAAATTACCACCGTATTTTACCTAAATTTTAAATTACGATAATTTTACATCACTGGTTGAAGCATGCGGATTAACAGGTTTATGTATCAGTACATACAGAATTAGTACAAAATGTACTGTTGGAACAAACCAATTATATTAGAAGTTGAAATTGACCGGCATCAGGAAAATAAATGGCGAGGTAAGATAAAACACAAAAAAAATTACAGTTTTGTAGAAAAAATCTTGCATTGTGTGAGGACAGCTACCCTAACAACTTTAATAGCTGTTTTATGTGTATGTTTAGGTTGGATTTTAATTTCTACAGTGGTTATTATTTTAAATATTACGTTAATTATGTTTAAATGCGAGTTAAAAAACAAATAATGTTTCATGAATGTAAAATGTTATAACGTTGCCATTGCCACTCGTGGTTTATTAATGTACCTGCAATTTTTTAAATTCAAGTTACTTATAGATACCATTTAAACAACTGACATCGACTTGCACCATGATCGAAGAATTTTTAAATGATATGAATAGTGCAAGAACAAGAACACCCACAATACTTGTATTTTACTGTTTAACAGGTCTAGGAAGTCCACAAAAGTCTAAAGGTTAAGTACCGTTACTGTGAATTGTTCGCCTTGCAACGCCTACGCTTAAATATATGTTAGTGGTTCCATTAAAGTCTAGTTCTATAGTACAAAAATCTTGTATTATTTGACAGACGTTACATCAAACAATTTCAATACACACCGTGGCTCAAAATAATTTGTAATTATCGTCACCAGAAAGATGAAAACATGAAACTTTGGTGGCGTTAGCTTAGCGCAATAAAAAAAATTATCGATTTTAAAATGAGGGGCTAGCGTAAACCTGCCCCATCCGTCTATTAAGTGCTGTAGATTTTTTTTACTTCTGAGGCGCTAGCTTTTTCATTGGGCGCAATGTGGCGCTAGCTTAGTGCAATCTAGCACAATTAAAATAATTTATAAAATTAAATTGGGAAGGGGAGGGGGACAAGTTGACGGACCTCTTTTAAATGTTCCATGGACACATTGGGCACTGTTTTATATGTATTTTATTATATTTTTTTTACAATATACTTGACTGGCTCCATTGTCATGCAAAGGGCACAATTTTAAATCTTTATCTACAACTGTTTAGCTGTTTATTAGCTATGCATGAAATACTGTTTTTTTTTTAAATTAAATACTAACAAATATCAGTGTTGCAATTTTTATTTTATTCCTCAGGGAATTAATGAAAATAGTACTGCGCAGATAGCAATATTTTAAAGTTTATGACTGAAGAGTAAATTTTAAAAAAAATACAAAACTAATCAACGAATTTCACTCCGCGGCAGATAAAAGTTAATAAATACTTCGCTATTTTAATCGATTTATAAAATTTTAACACAGAGAAACGAATGAAACCGGAATTTGAGCCAAAAGCAAATCGGTCCGTCACTTTTGCTGTAACCTTGTACACAAAATGTTCTCAACCGCCAAACACATCTGTAGGGAGGCGGTGGGGGAAATGAAAAGGAAAACTACTTATTAAAATAACAAGTCGCCAGTGTGAATGGGACGGATTTAAATACAATTTTAGGACCGTTTTTTTGTTTCAGTCACCAATATGAAACGGGATGGATTGTTCAAAAAAATTCTAGGACTTTTTTCCAAGTCACCACTGCATAAAAAGTTTAACATGTGGAGGGGACAAAAAACTTACAGGTATGGCAAAGGGGGGCTTAAGTTCAAATAGGTTGAGGAAGATACACTGGGAACAAAAACATATCTAGTAACACAAAATTGGTTTTTAGAACTAACTGAAACGTAATAAAATAGGTCAAAGCGTTTGTTTTTACACGGTGTGCACAAGTCAAGTATGATGAAGTAATTTGACACTGTTATGAGTACATTTTTATTTTTCTCTGATTGTTTTAATTGCAATATCTGCTCTTCGATTTTCGAAATAAACACTTTTGTTATTTAGTTTTATCTATAACTAAAAGTTTGTCTTATAATGAACAATATATTAATTAAATTATGTTACTCGAAATGTAAAATCTAAAATATTTTCTTATTTTTATAAATAGTTTCTAATTATTTAAATTTTAAAAAATATAAAATTGTAAGACTATCACGATTTAAATATTATGGACAACAGAATTTACTTTGCAGCCGGGGTGTTGTTTTTTTTTAGAAATTCTATTCATAACAAGAACTGAACATTTTAATGAGCCTAATTTCATTGTAATCCAGTACATGTATTGTAGCGTCACCCGGCACATCCACCAAAACTTTTTACTTACCTGATTATAAAAAAAAAATAAATTTTTATCTGATTTATTTTGCTTCGGCATGTTTTTGCTGCTATGGCTAATCACCGAAGTGGAAGAGGAGGGAACTAGGATTAGGTGGGTAAGGGTAGAGGGTAGGTGGAAGTACTGTCACAGCATTTGCCTATAGTAGGTAGGGGAAACCACCTGAAACCCCTACGATGACAGACGGCCGCGGGATTCGAACCCACGCCTCCCGACTTTACTCGCTAGGTTGTATACCAACCAGCCACCGAGCTCGGTGATTATATTTGTTAATACCTACGTAGTAACACATTAACATAATAAAGCAAAAAATTTTACGTTAAATATCCAAATTTAATCATGTCAAGTTAGTTAAGACGTCTCCTTTGCATCCACATCGTTATAAACTGTTCTAAAGCAAGTAATATTGTCAGATAAGAGCACTACAAATAAGAATGATTTCTAAAAGCAATGCTCATTTCTATGCCTATCATGATGAATTGCATAATTATTTTGATGACAATGATTCAATTGGTACAATCTACTCGACATTTGAAATATATTAAACACAAAGTTATTAAAAAGGTTAAATGTATTTGCAAACATAATGTCTTTTGTTTGTAAGTTAAACCAAGGTTTTTAATACTTTTCTAAGAATGTATTTTTTCTTTAAACCTAAATAGACCCATTATATTTTTGTTGGTGTTATTTAAGAAGGAGATTTACCATTTCATCTATTAACAGGAAGCTACGTAATACAAATTTTATTAATCTCATAAATACATATCTACTTTGGTTGAAACCTGCAATTGGCTGTCTAAACATTAATATTGCTAAGCTAACATCCAAATATGTGCAAATTGCTTTTTTTCGCTGAAACGCAAATATAAAATTCGCTTTATTATTCCTATTTATATTTTTCTAGGTTGGTTGATTTGTATGTGCAAAACAACAACAAAAAATTAATTTTAACAAAAACCAAGTTAAGGCGCAATACAGTGCGATATCCCGCATCACTTCAATTATTTTTATTGTACTTCAATGTTATTTCATTTACTTTTAAATGAATAACATTGCAACAAATGCTGATGCATTAGTTAATAAAACATGTAACACTTCAAAAGGGCCATGTTATGAAGATTTCAACTTTAGTAATACACATTAACGTTAAAATATTACGGTTCTACAACGTCAGTATTTGGGTTTCGTCAATCAACAAGCATTGTTGATAATTTTGTACATCATCAGTAGAACACATTACGCGTACAAATGTGTTACCAGGAAAAAATGTCAAGGATACAACGACAATAAAAAAGGAATGACAACAGGGAACCCAAAATCTTGGGACAATCGCGCTGAAGTAGTTAAAAACCAACCACCGAGAAATGTACAGCCGGTCGGAAAACAAAAGAGTTTGTTGTTAAAATTGTTGTGTTTTATTTGTTTTTTACTGTGTAATAATTGCTCTAGACCTGTGTATTACGTAAAACAACGTTTGAGGATCCAACCATCTTATAAAGACGATCACGAGCCATAATTAACAACAATAAATATAAGAGTAATAAGTACTCTTCCACAACAGTGCGGCCTATGTACAGTACGATCCATCACAATAGGTAATTGCTAACTGTGTGGACTATTTAAAAAAATCTAATTATTACTTTATTTAAAATAACGTTTTTACAAAACATTACCCAAAACGTTGGTTAACACGGCACTGTAGCTGTTTTAATAAGTTGCTGTTTAAAACATCTAAAACCATATTTCCTTTAATAATTTGCTATACCATATTTTTATTTAATTATCCGCAAATTTATTTTGATGCCACAATCATTTGAAAGTAAGTCTAAATTTGTAATTGTTTTTTTGTAGGCTTTTTCAAACTTTAAGTTAGTGTCCTAGGTCACTTTCAAAAGTAAATTCGGTACAATGCAAAATAACCAACAGGATCCGCATAATCAAGAAATTTTAAAACAAATTTATGAAATTCGAATTGGCTCAATGCGAATTACGTAACGCATAGAAACGTAATACAGATAAGTCATATTTAATATCGCTCATTTTCTTATAGTTTAATTATGCAAGCGTCTTTCATAGTAACTTAAGCGAATATTGATCTCTAATTATTATATTTTATCAATATTTCTTAGCTTATTTTATTTTCAAGTAATATTGCTATGTGAAAGTTAAATTTATATTTTTTAATGTGGGTAGTTTTTAAAGTTGCTATGCTATTTACATTTTGCCTTGTAGCTACATAAGAATTATACACCTGTTAAGTAATTTGAATTGCTACTCATATTAAGTTGCTTTGAAGATTGCATTTACATAACTATCTTTGTTATATATTGCATATACAAAGTCATGTTGTGCTTGAGCCTCGTTCACATGGTGACCCTAGCGTCGTGACATTAGATGCCGTGGCATCAAATGTCGTATAGTGCGGTCGCGTCATCTGATCACTGATCAATCTGTCATTACGCCAGTGCCGTGACACTAGCGATGTCGTGACTCTGAACATCAACTGCCAACTTTTGATATTAAAAATGCGATACTTGACGTAAGTCTGCCATACTTTTATATTTTGACAGCGCGTATTTGTCATAATAGACAAATACAAATAATATGCATTTGTCTGTAATCGATTTCAAATTTATCATGTTCTTCCTCAATAGATGTTTTAACGTTTTTAGAGCATTATCAACAATATCCGTGTTTATGGGACAAATCTATTCCCGAATACAGCGACTTCAAAATAATTAGTTATTCTACATTCTTCAACATTCGTTGCTGTTGTTACAAGTGCGGCCATGTTTATTTTGATGTCGCGACATTTAAATATATCATATTACGTGTGAACACCTAGTGTCGTGATACCGATGTCAAGCGATGTCATGGCACCTAGTGTCACGACGCTAGTGTCACCATGTGAACGAGGCTTAACAGTAGATAGTGTAAAATTTTACACAATTACCCATTCTAAGAATTATATACTGCCAGCTTTTTTGTTACCTATTACTAGTAGTAATAAAACATTTTATCGAATAAAACAGTTGAGATAAGCGAACAATTCTGCGAAAACAGTTTAAATTTTGTTCAAGTTTCCAAAATTTATAATGTGCTGCAGGTAATAAAAGGCAATATTTTTTTGCACATTGGCTTAAAATTAATTTTAATATTATTGGTTTTGTAATATAGGTACTTAGCGCAAAATGTACTTCATATTTTAAATTCTTGTTTAAATAATATTAATTTAAAAAAGTTACTTTACAGTATACACCTTTGTTGAGTTTAAGTTAAAGACTTCACTTTTAGAAAAACATATATTAAAAAAATACTTATCCCATTTAAGCGACAAAAAAACAGATGACAGTTTTGCATGTCCAGTTTTATGAAACGCTACGAATGGTAATTTAAAATTAACCAAAGGTTTAGCATTTACTTCTTGAAATTTTTAGAAATCGTAATGCAGATAATATTGTATTTTTTGTAAAAAAAATTAATGAAACTCGTTCTTCACACAAAATTTGTGGATAACAAGTATCATAATAGCAGGCTAATGAAAGTAAATTACAACAAAGTAATTTTGTATAAGTTTAATTCTCAATAAAGCTAAACTTATATTTTAATATTTATTAAAATATAATCATCAAACTTAATTAAAATTTACCCTGTCATTCTAATATTTAAGTACTAAAACATTGTTATGCTTAAAAGTGATGTTAAAAAATATTATTTCCATATATTTTAATACTCAACTTTTATTTTGCTATCTACCTAATTAAATTTTAATGATAGAGATACTTATACTAGCTACTTTCTGTATAACGGTATCACGACGCATTTTGTTCCATAAAATGATAATATAGTTGTCTTAAAAATCCATTAAAAGAATGGCCTTTTGTGGATATGTTCCATTAAATGAAAACGACGTCCGTCTGACTGCGGTGCATTACTTTCGATTAAATATTGGAATTCAATCGACAATCCCGATCAATGCAGTTTGATTTAAGGAAACTACCGTTCATTAGTTTGGTTTGTAAAACAATTGCTGATTAAAACCCAATGAAAAGGGTGTATTATTTTTAATTGGATAATTCCATAAGAAAAAGTATAAATTTGATATGGCACTCTTTTTTGGAGCACCCTGTATATTTGAAAATATTTTTAAAATGTAGCCCTTACTGACTTACATAGTCTAACAGCGACAGAAATTGGAAAATATAAACCGTTTCACCATAAAACTCCGACGCGTCCGTCGTGACACCCTGTATATTACGCCTCGGCTTGTATTTTTGAATTGAAATCACTTCACCCTGTATATGCTCGTATTTAAAATGTTAATTAGTAAACTGGTGTGGCCACCAAATGACTTGCGTCATACAATTTGTGTAGAAAAAAAGTGCCACTCCCGACATTTTAATAAATCTCATTTTGAAAATGGCGTCTGTCAAAATCACGTTTTCCGCAAATGTTTAAGACCAGGGTGGATAAAAATCATGATTTTTTAAAAAAAATCAAAAAAATCGATTTATTTGATTTAAATCAGATTTTTTTGATTTAAATCAAATGTACCATATTATCGAATTTAGTGACATATTCACATGCTATTTCTGTTTTGTGCTAATATATTTAATAATCAATATATGTAATTCATTGTTGAATTTTTGTCAAAATGAAAAATTAAATATAATGATTAAGAATTTTGAAAAAATCAGTGCTAAATGGTGATGTTCAATTAATTATATACAGGGTGAATCATTAGTGCGGGATCGGTCGATTGTGGCTAAACGGCTTGAGATGTGAAGTTGATTCAAATGCTATTTTATACAGTTTTTTCTAAACAACACAATAAAAATATTTTCAAATATACAGGGTGAGTCACCTTTCTGGAACTAATAGCAACTTTTATATTTCAAATACAACACCCAATTTTTTATTTAATATTTTTGACCGCCTTAATTTTAGCTTTGCATCAATATAAAATACTACAGGTTTTTATACGGCGTTGTAAGAAAAAAAATATTTTCTAAATTATTCAAGGTTTTAAGTCTTTATTTAAAAAATTCTCCTGAAGTTATTTTGAAATACAGAGTTGTAATTTGGTATGGACAAGCAGAAAAAATTTCTCTGTTCGCTCGATATGAAAAAATTTGAATCACACATACAGGGATGTTTATAAATAGGTGGCAACTTCCATGATTTTCAAAAGCTCGTAACTCGATTTTTTCAAATACAAACCCCTGTATTTTTTTATGTCATCGAATTCGTCTTTAAAAGAGCTTCATATTTTGTTAAGTATGTCCTATACCCAAAACTCATACTTTTCGAGATATTCGACATTTTTTTTCAAATCGTTATTGAAGCAATAGAGTGCCGTGGAAATTGAAAAAACTGACTGTTCACTACGCTAACGTCAAAAACTTGTCATTTATATTTTGAATTATTGCATTTCCACAATGAATATTATTTTACAAGAGCAAATTGATATGGTTTATTCACCATTTTGTGTATTTAATTACTAATAGTAATACAATTTTGTTTTATTATAAATTAATATTATATCGTACTCATATAATCTGTGACTTAAATTGATAATTTTTTTAAAAAAATCACTTGATTTAAATCAATGATTTTTTTAAAAAAATCACTTGATTTAAATCATGATTTAAATCGTGATTTAAATCAATTGATTTAAATCTGCTCAACCCTGTTTAAGACAAACAACCACAGCATTCATAAAAATTATGCATGTTTTTTAAAAAATCAACTTCTTTTTTTATTACTTGAGATAGTTGAAACAAACAGCATTTTATTGAAAAAAAACACAAACTCGGTAAAATATTTCAAAACTTTAAAAATTTGAAGAAGACATTTTTGAGAAAAATAAATTAAAATTTTAGGGGTTTATATATAGGTACTACCTTTCTACGTAAATAAAATGTAATTTTGAATTAATGTAAAATAAAAACTTACGATATTATTTGAGATATCATCTAAACACATGTGACCTTTTAATGCTCTAATTGATAACTAATCTCAAAAATGTACAATTATCGCGAAAATAGCCAAAACGTGTTGAGAAGACCCTGTCATATTATCAGTAACTCTTAATTAAATATGATACAAACCATGATATTCGCATATTAAAATTTTTTCTTAATAAGTCTATTTTTCAAGTATAATGTAAACATAATATGAAAAATGTTTTATTTATGGGAATTTATAAAAATTATTAATACATATACGTATATAATATTGACTTTTTCCAATAAATAGATAATACGCAATGTTTTTAAAACAATTTTGGCGAACTTAAAAATAAATTTTTTCTACTGATGTATATGAAAGTTGTCATTTTCTCACTGCCTACCCTACATAAAAGTTTTACTTTCGTCACTAGTGGCGAAAATTAACTTTAGCCACTAGTGGCGAAAATAATGTCAATGTCAAAATCAAATTGTAAAATTTACAATGTTTTTTAAAAACTCATAATAAACTAAAATAGCGTTAATTAACTTTCGTTCTATAATATAATTTTAAATTCGTAGAAAAAATAGCATTTACGACTCGAGATGAAATCAGTTTTTTCGTGAGGTGAGATTTATTCACGAGCCGCGAAGCGGCGAGTGAGCAAATATCTCGAACTAGACTTTCATCTCTTGTTCTAAAATATACTATTTTTAAGGTATTCTATTTTATTTTTATTGTCTCAAACACTTACAACGCACAAATCAACAAAATTATTTATTTCGATTTTTTTCATAACATTTAAAACTACGTAATTTGATAAAGAAAAATAAAATAAGTTAAAATAAAGTAACTAATTTTATCGTCTTTTAGGACTCATTTTATTAAAACTGTTTTTCTTAAAAATTAAATAACTTATATTTTCTGCCTTCAAAAACTTAAACTCTTCTTTATAAAAAAGCCTTTTGTTTTTCTAAAAATTTAATCTCAATTTTGCAATTGTATATTTTAGTATGTTCATTAAATTTTCCAATCGTTAAAAAATTTAGATTATAAAAAGTAAAAATGTTTGTTTGATTTAAAGTTTTAAATTGCCGAGTTTTTTTTAGGTATATAAAAGAAATTAACGAAATTTCAAAAAGTAGAAAAAGTTTCAAACTTACTTTTCGCCTCTGTGCCTCCGCAGTTTAGAACCAGAATCAGCGCCAAGGCAGCGAAGAAAGCGGCAGCAACCGTATTGGCACCACTCATTTTACTGTTCTACTGTTAGCTGTTACACGCTGTTCTTGTATGATGAACACTGCAGACAGGTGTTTTCAGCAGCTTGATTTTGAAATGGCCGAGGCCGTTTAGTACTCGCCTTTTCATTCAAAGTTGCGCCTTGCGCGTGCTGAAACATGACTTCCCCCTCTAGAGCTACCGTACGAGCTTTGACCCCCTCCCATATGTTCGAGGAGGGGGCGATCAAATAAAGTTTGATATACATATATGTATAAACTATAGGTAGGTAGTCAGTTAAACTGTACATTTTAAAATACGTTTAATTAAATTTCAGTTTTACTTTTCATAGTGTGCTTATTAAAATGAATCTCTATTCTTTTTTCAGGCGTATACTGAATTGGGGTCATGATCATTGGGTTTAATACTATTTTTAATGCAAGTTTTTGTAACAAAAATTACCAGCAGTGGTTTGTACAAGGTTTCATGACACATCAACTCAAATAACAGAAATTAAGCCAATGAAACCTTGCATGAAAACTTTTGAAATCTGGAAACGATTACAAATCTTGTTTGAAAACTGACCCATCTATTTTAAATCAAAAAAGTCAAATTACTCTTAGTTTATAAAGTATGTTAATAAGACTTGAAAAATATGAGAATATGCTTAATAAATTCTATATTCGTGAGTTTACTTGTCAACACTTTCCCGCGAAGACGTAGAATTTCGCGAAAATCTGTACTCTCGCTTAAATTGCATCAATTGTTTGCATTGCCTCTTTGAACTAAGTTTCTTATTTCCTTACGTATCGTATGGTCAGGGGCGGATCTAGCTTTTCCGGGGCCTACGGGTTATTGAAGTACAATGGGGGCCCATTTTTTATTAGATTAAGAATCTTTAAATTGGGGTTTAAAATTCATTTTTAATAACATCAAAATCGGAGGAGGTGAAATATATTTATTTATGAAATGGTGCTGAATTATGTTACGTTGATTAAAATAAAACAAATAATACTATAAATTATTATTATTGTTATATTATTAATATTAACTAATTTTTTTTAATGAAAACGTATTAAAAATTTATAATAATTCAATTTTGTGGGTCCTTGACACTTGGGGCCCAGGGCTTAAGCCCTATTAGTCCCTATGTAGATCCGCCCCTACGTATGGTTCTTCAATTGAAACCATATATGCGACCTACCGCCGCTATACTAGTCCTTCTGAACATATAACTTTTTCGTTAAAAGCCAAAAGTAATTTTTTACTCTTTGAGGCAGGGCCTGATTGTAAATGCAATTTAATGCTCTATCTATAGATATCATAGATAATATTCTAAATTTACTACCGATACTGGCAATGTCGCAAAAATTCTAATAGCAATAAGAAACACTATTTTCTAAATTATTTTTGCAAATATGCAAATATGTATACTACATTCAATAAAAAATTATTTTCTGGGCTTGACCTTGCCATTATTTGTAATGCACTACATAAATATGTTCCGTCAATCTCTAGAAATATCATGTTTTAAGTGATTTTCCAATATCAAACGTTTTTTAAGCAACAATACTGAAGTAATTTTTTGTAATTTATATAGAGGTATTTAAAAGAAAACCAAACTTTTTATTAATCGTAGACATACGCTTAATTTATTCATCAACAGATGCAATTGCGTTAACACTTTAAATTTTTGTTTAAAATCCGTTATGATTTAATTCTCCGGTTGAAATCGTGAAACTGAACTTTAATAACAAAAAAAAAACGATATGTGGCGAATTTTTATTCATTGTACCTATATGAATTTCTACTTGTTTAGTACAAAAACATCCGGAAAAAAGACTATTTTTCTATGTTAGACAGAATTCCGGATACCGTTAAGAAATTTCCAATTTTTCTTCGGATTATTGATGAACACCGAATTTAGCAACTTTGCCAAATTTAAACCGATACTCTAGCTAATATAATAAGCCAGATCTCTATGTTTCAACTCGCATTTCAAACACACTGTATATTAAAGACTATGTTTATAAATAGTGCGAAAATAATTGAATTTAAAAAAAAACATTTTACAAAGTTTTTTAGAAAGCAACACAAATTAAAACCTAATTTACTGTTCGATTAACAAAACTGTAATGAATCATAAATAGGTACAAATTTTAAATTTTCTATAGGTAATATGCACCAAACATTGGTTTGTTTTTACACGTATGTGAACATTTGTGCACAAATTTATATCAGTGAAATCATTATTTCGAATAAAATTAGGAAAAGTAATGGTTTGAATTTATCGAGGCAGTTCAATTTTAATGTTTAAACATAAGTTTAACTTTCGTTTGCGGTTCTTAATATAAGAATTTATATTAATGTTATGTTAACTGTAAACATGCAACTTCAAAATAAGTCGGTTATATGGGATAAAAGTTAGGTACCTACCTCTTGATAAAGTAAGTAGGCGATGTTCTTCTGCATTTGCTTCTTCGTACATCTACAGTTTTGTACAAAACAATGTTTTTATTTAAAATTTAAGATATTTTAGCTTCCCAAAAAATGGCTTGTGTCAATTGTTTATATATTGTTTTACCAGATAGATATCAAAATATTTAAATGGTACATACTTTAAACTTGATTAATTGAAATATAAAGTAATCCATTAGAAATTTAGAAAAAAACATCGAACTAAGTCGTTCTGTAACAGGCAACTGTTATTTATTTGATGAGCGGTAAAGTGTTGCTTATAATGAGTCTCGTACTGCAGACATTTTGTATTATGGCACTATTGATATAATAGATAATAGGTTATCCTTTTGGATAATTGATCAATTCAGGAACTTTTGCACTTCTTCACAAACGTCTGAAACAGTTGCTTAAAATGTATCCAGCCATTGTAGATGATAATAGAATGGTTTCGTATTATGCAATGACCAAACAGCGAATAAACAACAATTAACTGAGAGAGAGAGAGAGAGAGACATAGAGATAGAAAATGTATCTACAACACAAATAAATATGTATTTTACTAATACGAGTACATACATGATGACAATATAGGTTGTGCGAAAATATCAGCTTTAAATATTGCAGTTTATTGTTGCATCAAAGATATGCTAAAACTATTGATGGTATACCGTGTGATTCAGTTTAATTGTCGCACCCCTATAACTTAGTTATTTTAAGAGGAAATCTCTATAAACCTTCTATTTTTGTTAATTTAATGCTCTATCGAAATCAATAAAAAACATATACCTACAATGTGAATTTGAAAAAAACACTTGACTATCGCCAGTCTGACATATTTCATCGATAGGGAATTTTCTGCGATTAACAGAAATATTAGGCTTATCGAGGTTTCCCTCTTAAAATAACAAAGTTATAGAGGTGCGACAGTCAAACTGGATCACCCGGTATAGTAAAAAGTTAAAACAAAAATGTAACATGTAAAACAATAGAAGTTGTATAAAGTAAAGTTTAAAAAAACTCATTGACGATATACTAAAATTACTTGTCTTTTTATAATTTAGTTTCGGCAGACATTACACGTTTGTAAAGATTTGATCAATTTTAGTTCATCGAAAGCTCGTGCATAGAATATTATACACAAGCGATATTTTCATAATTAAGACCGGTAAAATATCTTCTACTATAGAAAGTAGTAGGTACATTTAAAGAAATAATTTGTATTATTATTTTTAGAGTATAATAAAACTCTTCCCCATTTCCTTTTTCTTTGTTATCGATTGTAAACAAACTAAGATTTAATAAAAATAAATATATTTTTACACATTAGACTGGCTGCAACTTGGCCTTTACTTTTTAGGTTATTTTAAAAGACTAAAAATGTTATTGTAAATAAATACAACCAGCAATTTTTCAAGAGATATTTTTTTAACTTTGTGAAAATTTAACGCAACATCTTCCTTAAGACATTGATTTCCTCATTTTACTTACATATCCTTCAGATATACATGGGTTAATACCATGCAGGCTATTTTTTAATAACTCTACGTACAGCTGGCTGTGGATAAGCAATTAAAATGCTAGAAATAAATCGTCCATTTGTGCATATAGATTGTTTAATTAGCGCGTGTAAGCGCGAGAATCTTTAATATCACAACATGGATGGACAAAAGTTTTCTAATTATAAAACTAAACGCAGTTCCTAGTTTATTAGAAACATTCATTTACTGCACGTATATGCAGTTTGTGAGATAAATCTTGTCAGGCGTTGAACGCTTAAAAAAAGTTGGGAAAATATGTATGTGAGGGAGTAGATTTTATTTATAAAATCCTTTTGTTTCGTAAAAAATTTAACAAAGTTATATAAGCAGTAACCGTACGACGTGTGTGACCCAAGAGGGAGCGATCAGCAGTGAATCTTATTTCCTTTCATGATTGCCAACCACTAAGAATGTACCTACTATCACAAGCTCTTCAGTTTGAATTTAAATCCTTATGTTGCTTGCTCGCTTTAAATTGAAAATTGGTTCCAGGCCGAATTTCTTTGATCTGTCGGCCAATAAGAATAAAACAGGAAATAGACAGATTTTCAATTCACTTACATTCGGGCATTTTATAATTTTTGATACCACATGTTAATAATTTTGATACAGTGTAATCGTTTTATATTTTAAATAACAGCAATTTTTTAGCCAGTTATAGTATCTGATCTTATTATAGGCCAGAATTAACGCAAGAACAGTGATGAAATCGGTTTTGTATGTTAACTTATAGATGCATTTGTCAACCATAGCATTTAGCAGGTGTCAAAACTACTTGGTTAAGTAGCTGAGTTATAAATTTGCGACAGAAATTGGGGTTATAATCAGTGGTGAGCTATGAAATTTTTAACAAAGGGCTCGCTCATAGTTAAATAAACACAAAAAAAATAGTGTTAATTATATGTTGGAAAAAAAATGTCACTTTAAATTCAAACGTGAATAATCGAGTGATTGTACACGACGGGTTTATTCTAAATTAAATCGTCATTGATAGGCATGACTTCGTCGCTTTACAAATGTATGTAATGAAAATGATTTTAAGATACATTTTTTCTTGAAAAAATGGTTAACAAGAAGAACAAGGGGCTCGCAAATTAAGGAATAATTTAACAAAGGGCTCTCGCGAGCCCCCGCGAGCCCCCTACAGCTCACCACTGGTTATAATTTCTTCCACATTAAACACTTACTTTGTTAATATTTTGTCTAATTTTGTTCTGAAGAATATTTTAACATTGGATATTTTAACGTACTTTTTTTTTAATTGACACCGTTTTGCGTGTAAACCAACTGCCACTAGACTCCTATTAATTGATATCTGTTCTATTACGAGGCTCTTAAGCCAATTTGTACTACTGTAAACTGCCGTGCTCAACGATCATATCAAATTTGTTAGCATTATGCACTTAAAAAAGCGTGTTAATTTGGCGTAAGAAAATGCTTACAATAGTATAGAAGTTGACTGTGGAAGTTAAAAACGTCGAAGCTCCCACGAAGATTTTTGAAAGAAATGTAAACAGTTTTCGTTTGCTGAGAAAATGTGCATTTGATTTCTTCGAGACATTCTTTAGAACCGCTTTTATCACCACTTGTACTGTTAGACAATAAGAAGCAATTTTACTTTGAAAACTATTTTTACTTTTAATGTTAAATTTAAATTTACAATGTGTTTCATCATTTGTGTTAATTTCTTACCTACTTTCCACTTTCCTGGTATGTTAAGTGCAACATTTTTTTTCTGCGTGCGTCAATTACCCCAAAATAATATGTGCAATAACTTCCTTATTTATTTATTTTTTATCGAACTAGTCGGTTTAATGGCAACACTAATGTAGGTACATTGATTAATGTTATTTGCTTTTCTGATATCTTGGTATTTTATAAATCGCTTAAGTAGAATCGGTGAAAGCTTTTACTGATTTCTTGTTTGACTTTTCTGGTCTAGATCAGAAAAGTTGTATATTTCAGTCTAAAAATTGTCAGAAACAGCTTATTTTATGGACGGACGCCTGAAAATACTGACAGCAAATCCGGAACCGAATTCTTTTAAAGAGCAAGGGATTTTTCATCTCTGCAAAAATTGTAACTTCACTGATGACCAAGACAATCATTATTATTTGTGTTTCAAAAAAAGACCTTTGTGTTCCAAAACAAGTGCCTCCTCCTCCCTAAATTGTTATTTGTTAATAACTTTAAGGACAAAAGTTTCATATATTTTAAGTAAATTTGAAATTGTAATAGATAAGAATTAGCTACATACATTCTGCAACAAACTTTTAAAAAATTCGGCGAGGACCCATGTGACTTTAAGCTCACCGTTTTAAACATGGATCATTTACATTACTTATAACCTGCAAGATAAATACTCTGTAATCAATTTCGCACAAGTTGATGTTAGAAGAGGTAATTTATATTAACGAAGCTTGAATTTTTCGCTCACTTCGTGACACAACCAACCGACATTAAAATGCTGTTGTGTGTTCACTAAAGCATTAAATGGTACGGTAAATAATGTATCGCATGCTTTAAAAAGTGTATTAAACGACTTTAATTTAAAAGAACGCGTTAAATATTTGCTATACAGAAATGGAAAATATGTATTAATAAAAAACAAACAGTTTTTCATCATTTTTTTTATTTAACCACTGCAGTCAACATAACCATATATGGAAAAGATTTAATAAGCAAATATTAATGATAAATAGCAGCTTTTTTCCACAGCGTAGTAGTCGAGTTACATTAAGTAAAATGTGAAACAACCTACTACTGTCTGAGTTTTTGTCGCATGATGCTGTTTATAGTTTATACTGCTCATCCTTCTGATAAGCTACAGATCTTTTCTGAGTAGCAAGTTTTGTGTTCGTAATTTCTTTATTCACAAAAAACAAATAATAACAAACCGAAGAAAATAGAGGCGAGTGAAAATGGTAAGTAAACAGATCGGATATGAATTCAGTAATGGAAGTAGATTTTTAAATTTTTTCTTCATGCATGTGTTGTGTCTTATAATATTGGCTGTATGGATCTATTTCATTTGTGATTAATCTTAGTTTGAGATTTTTTGATAAGAATTTCTCAATTTTTAGAAAAAGGTCCAGATTGTAGAGTTTTTGTTACATTAGTTCCTTTTTCAAAATAATTTTATTCGATTACATTTTAATAAGTTAGTAACTTCTGTTGAACTTATTTTACGTGTATGTTACGCTATGCGTAACTACTTGTATTAAATTTTACGTGCTGCACTTATGCCCACGCGGATAACCGTAAAGCAAGGTGACCGGATTTGAAACAAAGTACTCTAATCGGGAAAGATAACTATACAGAAAGGGATAACATTAAAATGAAATTTTGAAAGTTACTATGAAACTTATATGTATTACACAACATAACATAAACAACTTACATAATAACTTAGCTTATACTTACATCAATAGCGCAATTTACAGCACTTGCTGGTTCGCGGATCAGGAAACTTCTCATCCTGAGAGGGCCTTTAACTGATCGTGAACAGCACCGACGGTTGATAATACACGTACTAGTCAAACCCTGACTGCTCTCTTAGAATTTGATTGTACCATTTATATTGATTTTTTCTCTGATTCTGCAAGCCTGTAAATACGAATTATTATACTTGTTTTCGATCATATATACAAGCCAAAATTCAACAAAAAAGGTTTGAAAACAACTAAGTTAATCAACCGTTCCGGGACTTTCTCCTAACCCTGGATGCGTTACCACGCTTGGGTCGGCGACAGAGTAATCCTAGCATAAAGAATATGTCATACTGGAAGTATAACATGAATAGCGCTGAGCTGTTATGGCATACCATCAACCGATTTAATAGAATAATTGAAATGTAATTAAATAAAATAATTTAGAAAAAATACTAACGTGACAGCATACCTACATTGTTCCGCATTAATAATTACCGTTTTTAGGTATATTAATAATGCATATTACATATCTTAATTTATCATCATAGCAGATTGGCATCTTAGGTAAGTTCATAAAGAAGAAAGCAATATTTTAACTTTATTGTAATAATTAGAACAATTACTAACTTATAGCTTATAAAAAAGGGCGAAAAATTACTCGTTTTATTCCTTACTTTTATATCAGAAATGACCTTTAAAAAATGTACAGAAAAAACTGCTAAATACTTTTTGTGAAAAAGCAAAATATGGTTTATTAATGCAATGTACATTCAGCATTTTAAATTGCATAACGAAATATTTTATAAATTGGTCCAAGAAACCATCGATTTAGAGATTAAAAATATATTCGCAAGTGCTTTTTTGGTTTTTTCTTTACACGAAAATTTTAAAGACTGCAACTAGTGTGAGTAAAAATGGTCACTTTATACTTGAATCGTTTGCCTACAGATCCAATATGCTTGTATTCATTCATTCGTACCTGCATTTTATTACATTGCTGTTATGTCAATCATGTATTAAGTATTTCCATTGCTTATGTTTAAATTGTTGAAATATGAAAGTAAAATTATCTGAAAAGTCTGAAAAACATCATAATAAAAACAGAAACCTTGGCGTAAAAATTGACAAGAAACTGCCACGTATATCGAAAATATAGATTTCACTTAGGTACTATAAATTAATTAAAATAAACAAAGAGAAGAAGTAATTTCAAAAGTTTTTTATTACTTAGTTTTTGTATCATCTTTAGAAGATTTGTTCCTAAATGTAATTATTTAATTATTTCAAAACGCAACATTTAATTTAAAAAATTAAGGAAAATTACTTCTGGTAATACGGGTTCTCGTTTTTCAAGAGCCACTATGGGGATCTCGTAAACGGTAAGAGTTACGACTTCGGTTAAATTAGGGCAAAGTTGTATATTCAGATACTTAATAATTTGACGCAAACAGAACTTATCTAGCTTTTTCAGTTTTTGAGATATAGGGGAAAATGTAAAAAAAAATGATTTTTGTTTTTTGCCCTAATTTAACCGAAGTCGTAACTCTAAAGGGGGATACACACCTTCCGTTTATCTGTGCAGTTATCTGTCGTAAATAACTGTGTGAAAATCTGTACAGTTATCTGAACTGAAGGTGTGTAGGATACCTTCAGTTTTCGGCTCAGTTCCGTCCGATTTTTCCACAGTTCTCTCTTTACCTTCGACAGGTTTGGTTTTAAGTGTATTCTTAAATAAATAAAGTTCAATGGTTGACAGAAAAAGAAGAGCCGCAGTTTGTTGCATAATTGCAGCTGTGTTGCTAGAAGAAGAAGTTTTTTAATTAAAACATCGTAGGCTGCCGCTTTTTTAACACGGTTGGAATAAGATACGCATTCGATATCCCAAAGTTCGGGAAAGAACCGGTAGCCGTCGATAAATGCTATTAGCGAATCTTTTTTTGAGACCGTAGTCATCGTGTAGGCACATAATCAAAAACAACTGAACAAACTGTACGATAAATTGCATAAACTGTGCAGGTTATCGTTGCAAAAGAGGGTCCGAATGCACAGACTTTTTATCTGCGTGAAAACCAGTCTAAACTGCGCAGTTCACACAGTTTATCGCTCAGACATGACGTCACACGTGATAAACTGCACAGATAAACGGAAGGTGTGTAGTCCCCTTTACGGTTTACGAGATCCACATAGTGGCCCTCGAAAAACGAGAACCCTGTATACGATTTTAAAATAAATCGAATTCATTGTATTGTTTTACAGGCGTCCCCTTTCCAACACAAAGACAATTCCTGTTTTGTTTGTGTCATTATTTAATTGTACGTTCATAATGCCTAATTTAACATTAACGGGCCACATTTTATACAAATTGTCGCAAGATAAAATATTGTTAAAATCAATTTTTACAAAACAGATAATTCATAGGTATGAAATATTCATTAATGTTTACTTCTTTCAGAATTCGAGGGACTTGTTAATATTTTACGTCTAGTGAATATTGTACGCTGGATTTCACGACAAAATAAAATGTAGAGTATATTTTATAATTTGACTAATACGTATAATGAAGAAACGCGCTTGAAAAAATTATAACTTCCTGGAATAACAGTTTAAGTGTTATTTGCAAGATATAGCCGTTCAGCTTTTATTTTTTGTACATTCGTATCAACATCAAAAGAATATTTAAAATTTCAACAGGTTGGAGCATACTGAAAGAAAAATGATTATTTCCATGGATACTCAATAAGTATTGTGAAAGTTAGTTGGATTATGAAAATTTCGAGTATGTAACTAAATTCTTTACACTTTTACTGCTATTTTTGGTATCCATTCACATCTTTCATGAATATATTTATATCATATACAGGGTGTTCCAGCCAAGACAAATTATTCGATAGCTCTCTTATAGGTAAACATTTAAAGGTTTCTTTCACATTTATTTATCGGTAACCTAATAATCCTTAAAAACTTTTAGGAGTTAAACATGTCTAAAATTAATATTTCTCGACTTATTGAGGTTTTAATGATAGTTTTCGGACACAAATGAAATATTTAATAGCATCAAACTAGTAGGCTTTAGAAATATCTCGATATTTTTTTAAATTCTGCTATTTTCACCTTTACGCTGTATTTTTTATCGGGTTGATAACTAATTTAAAAAAAAAAGTACATTTGATACAAATTTCTTTGTGTTATATGTATAAAAGAGCATGACAATTATTTATTTATGAAACTAGTGTGAAAACAGCAACTAAAAAATCGTATATTGTATATTTTAATGAACACATGACTTATCGAAGTCATGTTATTAAAAATGTTTTGTGTACAGTAAATAATTAATATTAATAATATTAAGTGTTCTTAAATGTTACGTGTGATATATATTTTTTAAAATCATGCAATATGGTGTTCTTAACAGATATTTTTGTTATATTGGCCTGAAAAGTCAACATCGTTTAAGTAGACTAAGTTTGTTTTTTACGTAGGTTTTTTAAAATTAAATAGAATTAGCCAAAAAATTTAGTTTAAAAATTAAAATTAAATTGTATTTAACATTTAAAACAAATTCGCGAGACATTTCCAAAGCCTGCTAGTTTAATTTTATTAAATACTTTATTTGTGTCTGAAAATTATCAAGAAAAGCGCAATAATTCGAAAAATATTAATTTTAGACATAATCGACAGTTAATAGTTTTTAAAGATAATTAAATTTACGATAAGATAATGTGAAAATATACAGGATGTTCCATTTAAAAAAATTTACCGTGTTTGAAGTTTAGCCAAACGTACCGGGCATACGATATATAATATAATAACATACGAATATAATTAAATTCTATTGCTCTTAAATTAAAATGTATGAACATAAGGGTTTCTTCATTTTCAGGGTATTACCTATTTCAGGCATTTCGGGGAAAATGTTTTGTTTAATATTTTATGAAGTTTACGTATTTCACGAAGTAACTAAATAAGCCTAAAATTATAATTAAATCAGTCAAAAACACAGCTTGTGCTTTAAATTTATTTTTTTGTTCATATATCTCACAAGTTTTCATGAACAAAGTGCGTACATTACTATGAATTTCTTCAATGGCATTCTTACAGCGCACACATAAATTTTTTTTTTACAAAAACGCGTATGTCCGTCTAAAAGCGTACAATTAATTACCAACCCTATAACACCCGCGAAAAAAGACGTTTCACAACAAAATGACAATAAAACGCGTTTCTCCTAGCTCCTCGCCCTGTTTTGTTGTTCGCGCAGACAAATTTCACAACAAAACCGGTGCTGAACAATTTTTTAAGAAACCGGGACAAACGTGAAACCGACCGGGACATAACCTTAAAAGCGGACTGTCCCAGACAAACCTGTGGTAGACCTACTCACCTACTAATTAGTAAGTAATCGGTGCGTCTATATTTTAAACATTAGACCAGTAAATGCGAAAACCGAAAGCTACCACTTCATCAGCAACGAACATTAAAACTTTTACAAATTCCTGTTTGCTTTTTGCTTTATTTTAATCCGAGGCTACTGGAATTGGTAATTTTTTCTCGGTCCCTTAGTATAATTTAAACTAAAATTTATCTATCAGTGTACAGCTAATGTCTGTTTTCCGCATCAATTCATAAAAATACAGGAGTAGCCAAACGCATAAAATTCAAACAATACAAAATAACATCCACCCCGATTTATACTAAAAACGAAAATTTGTCAGCAGTTACTAGAACGACACGTTTCATTCAATTTTGTTCATATCGAACCCGTGTCACATGTGTTTTAGTTGTACGTCGTCTTTCATAAACTTCAGAGTATGATAAAATCTTGCACATAAAAAAATCAATAAAAATGTAATTTATCTGATGTCTAACATCGTTCAATATAACAAAAATAAATACAGGAAGTCAAATGAAATATAAAAGAATTTATGTACAATGCAGAATCATTTAGTTATTTTAATACCTATATATAATATACAATATTTGATTGGTTCGAGGAATTTAACGTTAAGAAACATGACAAAAATTAAAACTTTTGCGTTGGTTGGTATAGGTACGTGGGTGACAGTTTAATGTATTACCTACATTAAATATTACAACTTATGATTCCGTGTATTAAGATTGCTTGTTGTAATGAGATTCAGTTATATTGTAATGTGTTCATGTAACTCATAATATAGCTGAATAATTTCGTAATGTAAGCAAATATTTATGAGAAATAACACATGCAAGAAAACTTAACGAGCCTCGCGTTATCATAAGCACCCTAGATATCACAAACAGTATGATTAAAACCGTTATTAAATCGGCAATTGATTGGCTTAATCGTGATTAGATCGTGATTTGTTTGTCAAAAACACTTACTTTTATACGTTATAAACTGCAACAATTGAGTGTTTTACAATTATTGCTTTCACCCCATTACATCAATTTTTTTAAAGGTAATATGCTTAGGCAAAGCGACGAGTCTTAAGGGGCGTTCTCAAGATTCGATTTTAGTCGTTCAACTTTAGTTGATCAAGTAAAATCGACTGGAATTTTTGTTCACACGTTTCAACGTCAATCGAATCTACAGTACGATTAAAAATGGCATCAAATGCAGTTGTCCGTGCGGGTATAGCAACAATTTGCGAATTTCTCAGCGAAGAACTTAGAGGAATGTTAATAAAATATGGCAAAAAAACGGAGAAAACGGCGTTTCTGGGTGAGACAGTGGATTCTACGACGAAACAAATTAGGAATTTCAGAAACACTCCCAAGAGAACTAGCTGTAGAGGATGGACAGGGATATAAGAATTATTTAAGAATGTCCGAAAGACAATTTGAAGAACTTCTATCTAAAATAAATTCAAAAATTGTACATGGTTCTTAGTTTTAATTTTATTTTTAATTTCACTCGTAGTCACGTCGTTGACATTCATTTCAGTAACTATTTTTTGTAGAGCATTATCAGAGGCATCCTTATTTTTATAAGTTTCTAATTTGTGATTCCACAAACAGTCGTACTTTTGATACAGTTCTAAGAATTGCATCATCATTTTTTCAGACCACTTCATTTTAATAATAAAACGGTGCACCACACACTAAACACTAGTGGGTGCTGTTCCCGAAGATTTTTTCAATCCCGATAATCGGGATCGAAAGTTCGTAAAATCCCGGGATTTCCCGGGAACCGGGAAATTTTATTTTAATACTAAACCTTTGATATGATAAAGCAAATTAATTATTTGTATTGAAAAAAAAATAAAAAACTTGGTAGAAAACAAAATTATGTTTATTTCATTTAAAAACTTACAACACAATTTTTTTTAAAGAAAACATCAAATAAAAATAAATTCAGTTTCTTAATCATGTAAAAAAAAAACAGGAAACGATAGCGTTTTTTTGAATTTACGATTAGCATTTGAATTTGATGCGAACGTATATCTTTAGCATTCCCATTGTTAACATTCGGTTCCTAATAATTCCTATCGTGCTCATCGGACTCATCCTGGGTTTTAAAACAGGAATTCCGGGAGTCGGGATTATAAAAAGCAGCTAAAAGGACCCACTACTAAACACCCGTATATTGATAGTCAATCAAGTCGACTACCTATAGTTCACCTTCACACGGTTGAACAGGTTTCAACTCGACGGAAGAACGGCGATGACGCGCAACTTGAAGTCCGTGAAGTTAGCCCCCCCCCCCTTGTAAAAAAGTAAAATGAAAACATAACCATAGGTTTAATATTAAGTGAGGTTATGTTGCTTGGCGTATCAAGACATAAACTCACAGCTGTCATTTTGTTCGCGTTTTCTCTAAATTAAAGCTGTGGGTTTATAATGTAAATTTGTTATTGTAAATCCATTTCGTAAACTCCGCTTATTAGGTTACATGTTCCAGTGGTTTCCAACCTGTGGGGCGCGCCCCCCTAGGGGGGCGCGAGACCATTGCAAGGGGGGCGCGCAGCTGTTACCAAAATATCATTTTTTAATACAAACATACAAAAAGAACTTTTTTTATACAGAATATGGTATATTGTTTTGTAGTAGCCCATTAAATAATTATTATATCAGGACAGTATTTATGAAATTAGATTGTTACGAAAAGTGAGGGGGGCGCGAAATTTTTTTTATGAAAAAGGGGGGCGGAGGTCCAAAAAGGTTGGAAACCACTGTGTTACACTATGCAGAGTCAGCTCTATTTGCAATAATTTGTTATAACTGTGTCACAGCAAGCAAATAGAGCTAAAGTCATCAAGTACGGCCTTATGTGTTTCCTTGTTATAAGTCAACGTCATAGTCTTTTTAGCCGACTCAGGGTAATTATGGATAGAAATAGTCTTCCCAAATTATAGGAAGACAGTCAAGAGTAGAGAGTCAATAGTCAACAGTCAACAGTAGCGTCGGTCGTAGAGCAACCGGCCGAGATGGCCGTAATTACCCTGGGTCTGCCCAGTTTCATAGTTATCAATTATTAGCTTCAATATGATTCCCGAGCTACCCCCCAAGCGCACAATCTCTTTAAGCCTTTGTGACAATAATAAGTGCTGGCACTAGCGCTAGTCTTGATAAAAAATGCACATTAAAAAAATTCTTATCAAAGTTAGAGGGTAAAACGGGCTAGTCAACTTGGCTACACTGAAAACCCACCCCCTAGTAACGATAAAAATTCCAAGTAATAATATTTATGATAGGGTGCCAACTGCCAACCATTCAATAAAATTATAAAACACTTAATTTATTTTAAGCATTAAATTCCATGCAGTTTTAAACTCTATTGTAAAAGGGATTTTTCATTTCCGTTCTATTGCAAACATTTGGTTTTAGGTATAAATCCCTTTCTATATTAACCAATCGTCGCGTAGCGATAATATTCGTCTAATTATTGGAAATTGAGTTGCACAAAAGTTTCGAACAATGGTAAGAGAACTTCCAAATCATAGGGCACCACAAAATCCTCGTGTAATGACGATTTTTCAATACCCGTATGTATCTGAAAACAATTATTATTGGGAGTTTAATTTCATATATTTAAAATAATATTTCCAACATTTGAAATTAGCTCGCATGCGTTATGTGCTTGATTCTGCACATGCGATTGCTTTCGACTTAATTTTACCAAAAAATAATTTAAAAGACAACAAGCACAATATTTATTGGTGTAAGGTAAAATAAACACAATAATTGCAATTATTAAAGTAAATAATAAATTTTTCTTTAATTGTTTCATTAACTCCAAACAATAAGAGGCAATTTGCTAAAATATTGTTTTTTTTTTTGTCGCACTAAAATGTAGTTACATTCGTGACTTTTGTATTTTAATATGACCTTTACCCTATACCGAATAATTCAGCAAGATGAATTTACAGAGAAAAGCAATTAAATTAGAAATTTTTCTTTAATTTCATATCGAATTCAATCAAGAAAGATTTAACCAGTATCAGTGTACAAACGCTAGTGGGTCAACTAAGCCCCACGACCCATTTAAGTAAAGTGCGAGCTTGGCCTACTTAATTAAAACAAACCGCTGCTTGCGAATTTATTTTAATTTAATATCGAAAGAATAATGCAGACCTTCCTTAAATAAATTTGAGAGTTTTACTAAATAATTTTCACAACAAGCAAATCATGTTTAGCAATCTATATGGAGATTTTAGCTTATACTTTATTTTAATGTTTTTTTCCGTTATTCAATAAAAGTTAGCAAACTAGTATTTTAGTGGTATATTTGATTGTTGTGATAATCATCAAAATTAAGTTTGACACCTCATACTTGTGGACTTACAGATAAAACGTTGCATCATTTGCAATGAACATGTTACTACTGCATAACACGATATTTTTACAACACGGTTTTGCTCTAACACGGGTAAAAACAGCGGTAAAACTCGGCTAACAAGGTTTTGTACAATAAAAACCCTGTTACACTGATGTAATTTTGGAATTTTTCTTTGTTTATATCGGTTGGTGACTCGCAAGCCGTTATACACCAAACGTAAATTAAATTGATTCAGACATTGTTGGCACAAATAAAAATTTTGAAATTCCATATTTTACAGTATACAAGGACAAGCATAAACTTAGTCGCGAAATTAAAATCTTATTTTTTGAATTCAGATTCATCAAATGAAAGAAGCTCAAAGTCTATAGCAAAGCCTTAAAATGTTTAGCTCCGTATGAAATTTACAAAGATACACACAGGCTGAATTCCATTGTTGCGATCTCGCTTGTAAGAGCCAGAGCATAGCTTTAAATTTGCAAAGTTCCTAAATTTTATGCTGAATAATAATCCGAAGAGGAGTTTTTTTAAATATATTGAATGGTATTTGTGGAAACTAAGAAAACTTTTTTATTGAACAAAATTTATGAAGTAACTTTTCGAGACGCATCGAATAATGGTCATTAATTTTTCAAACATCGATTTTTTTGCCAAGTTAATTTTTTCCTATTAGCAGAACTTCGACGAATAAAAAATTCGCAACATACCACGTTTTTTCAAATCTGTTAAATTAATTACAAAAAAGTTAATATGTCTTAAAAATTTTGATAACAATTTGGTTATCATGGTAAATACATGAAATAATAACGACAGAGGTGCTTCCATGATAGTGGTCGCTGTCCAACAAAAATTGATAAATGTGAAAGTACGTGTAAAGTGTCAAATATCATTGTATAAACAAAAGGCTATTCAATAGCTTAAATCTTAAATAGTAGTAATAATTGTAGTCATGGGAAAAAAATTATTCAACAGTCAAAAATTTACTTTAGAAATGTTTTTTCACATTTAAAAAATCACAATAAAAGGGTTATAAACGATTTTCCAGAATTTATTCTCACTTTTCACAAATACCGTTTAATGTATTTCAAACTACTCTTAGGCTAATTATGTAGCATAAAACTTGACAACTTTGTGAATGTAAACCTATGCTCTAGCGCAGTGGTTCCCAATCTTTTTTGCTGCCGACCCAACATTTTAAATCGCATTTCCTTCGCGACCCAACAAATTAAAAGACACAAATTAACACAAAAAACTATGGTAACAAAATAATATAATGATTAACAATACAAGCCACATTAGTGCCATCCCTTACCACTTAAATTTGGGTACTTTTTAATTAAATGGCGTTTTAATTAATTTTCTTTCATAGATGAGTTTGCTAAAACTTCCATGAACTGTAGGTACTAGGGTTTCTTTCCCGGGATCCCGGGATCCCGGGAACCCGGGATCCCGGTCCATTTTAAGCTATTTTATATTTCCCGGGAAATGCTTTTTGTCCCGGGAATTCCCGGGATTTTAAAAAAGTGTTGTTTTCGTTTATTTTGTGCTAAGATCTTTGTAATACTATCGTAACATCAGAATTAAAATGTCTTTACTAACAGTAAATTATGAAAAAACTTCAAAAGAATTTTTCTCTTTTAGTATGGCGCAAAGAAGCCCGGTCTCCATTACAAAGTTAATATCTTCAAAATACTTTTACAGTTTTATTTTTGTGTACCCTGATAATTCAAAGCAAAATAGCTTATAAATGAAATTTTATTGATAATAATTATGTGTCTTTGCTGCTAGATGCTCTCAAGACAATTTCACCTACATCAATAGAGACTTAAAGAGCATTTTATGCAGCAGAAATTTTTGTTAATAAATTAAGAAAAAGACTAATTGACTGAAGCACAGATCACCTTTGTTTTCTTAAATTACATTACAAAAATTCATTGTAAAAATTATATTATTGTATTCATAAATATGAAACTGCAATAGAAAGGTTATAATTACCAAATGTATGTTTCTCTCACCAATATTATTGAATTATTTGTAATAATCATGGAGCAAAATGTATTACATAAATGACGTGGAGTTGTTTTTAAGTAATAAACCGCTCCCTTAATTTGTTGGGTTATTTATTTAAAAATATTGACATAATTTATTACATCCCGGGGTCCCGGGAAATCCCGGGACAAGGCCGATTTCTTCCCGGAATCCCGGGACAAGCAAAATGATCAAATATGAGAAACCCTAGTAGGTACACATTGTACACGGGACACTCCACTTCGATTATTAAGCTCAGTGAAACCATATATTAAAAAATCCAGTTTATCGTATGTGTAAACTTTTTCGCGCCATTTTAATACGGAACTAAATAAGATGTATTTTACAAGTGTGTGATTTTTTGTTTTGTTTTTTAATGACCACTTTGATTAAACTTAATAAATACAATAGTATTGTAATAACTTATTTATTTTTAAAGATAAATCTAACAACCCATACATCAACGAAACGAGAAAAAAAAATCTTTTTAATGACGTCACCGCCAACAACAAGCCGTATTTAAAATAAGAAAGTTGATTTTAAAATAACAAAAACAAATGAAGATAGGTAAAATTTATTAACAATTTTCAAATTTACGCAAAAAAGTGTCCAGATAATGTTGTCAAATATTTTGGGTATGATTTCAAATAAGGAAGTTGTAAGCAAAAAATTGTAATGAATAGCCCAAAAACGATTAATGTTTTTGCATATTTTTTTTATATAGGGTACAGGTTGTATCAAATTCGAATGTTTTAAGGGTTGTCTCGGTTACCTTAATAAACGTTTTCGAGTTATTAACGTTTTTTTGAAAATTTTGACAGATGCAGACCTTTATAAAAATATTTATATTTATCAACATAACAACGCCAGATCAAATTCCTCTAGTAATGTATTAGACAATAGTGTCATAGTGATTGTTGACTAGTTAAATTTTAAGAATAATATACAGGGTGTTCGTTATACTCGGTCCATTTCGCAAAACTTTAAACGCATACAAATCTTTTTTTTTTTTTTAATGGAACACCCTATATGTTTTTACATTTTCTTGTAGAAAATTTTATCATCTTTCAAAGTTGTTAAGCATGTTTTATTATTATTATTTATTATATATGTATAATATATATATTTTATTATATTATGAATATTATATTTAGATATACTCCTAATATTTTTGAAGTTATTTCGTTTCTTATGATTATTTGCGAGTACTTTACCTAAAATATCGGTAGTAGTCTTTGAAAATTCAAAACAATTTGTATGAACTGTCAACCTGAACAGTTAAGGTCTCTTCACACACATCAGTCACGGTGCGTTTCAGTTCCGTCAGTTCCGTCAACCGTCAGTCATAAAAAATATTCTTTCTTGGAATTTAAGTTGATTCATCTACACTCGTCCGGTGCAGTCACGAATATTTCGTCAGTCCGTCAGTCACAGCTCCGGCGCCGTTTCGGCGCCTGACAGTCAAACTTACTATTTCTTCTTACCGATATTGCTTGACTGACGTGTGTGAATAGGCATCGTGGGTATGACAGACAAAACGGTGACGGATCGGAGACGGAACTGAGACGCGCCGTGACTGATGTGTGTGAAGAGACCTTTAATCGGCACAATTTCCACTATTATGCCATTAAAAATCCATATTTTTTGAGTTATAGATACACAGCATAAATGGCAGCAAATAACACCAGAATGCTGTGTTGTATCTACAGTTCTTAAAAAATATAGATTTTTAGTGGCATAATAGTGGAAATTGTGCCGATTAACTGTTCTGGTTGACAGTTCATACAAATTGTTTTGAATTTTCAAAGACTACTACCGATATTTTAGGTAAATACTCGCAAATAATCATAAGAAACAAAATAACTTCAAAAATATTATATTTAGACATAAAACATGCTTAACAACTTTGAAAGATGATTAAATTTTCTATAAGAAAATGTAAAAATATATAGGGTGTTCCATTAAAAAAAAAAGATTTTTATGCGTTTAAAGTTTTGCGAAATAGACCGAGTATAACGAACACCCTGTATATTATGCTTAAAATTTAACTAGTCAACAATCACTATGACACTATTGTCTAATAAATTACCAGAGGAATTTGATCTGGCGTTGTTATGTTGATAAATATAAATATTACTAGGCGATTTACCCGGCGTTGCACGGGTGATAACAATTCTCTTTTATCAATCACAGACTACTCGCGCTCCGCGCTCGCTCCCGGCGGACGTTCCCAAACGTTCAATTACAGACTACTCGCGCTCCGCGCTCGGCGGACGTTTCCGGCCGTTCTTTATACGACGTTTGATCCGTTAGGTCCTAAATAGCAACTGTGCCAAATTTGGTCCCGATCGGTCAACGGACCTGGGATTCTATAGCGAACAAACAAACAAACAAACACACAAACAAACAAACAAACAAACAAGCTCTTTTATATATATAGACTAGGCGATTTACCCGGCGTTGCACGGGTGATTACAATTCTCTTTTATCAATCACAGACTACTCGCGCTCCGCGCTCGCTCCCGGCGGACGTTCTCAGACGTTCAATTACAGACAACTCGCGCTCCGCGCTCGCGCTCGGCGGACGTTTCCGGCCGTTCCCAGCCATTTCCGGCCATCCTTTATACGACGTTTGATCCGTTAGGTCCTAAATAGTAAGTGTGCAAAATTTGGTCCCGATCGGTCAACGGACCTAGGATTCTATAGCGAACAAACAAACACACAAACACACAAACAAACAAGCTCTTTTATATATATAGATAAAGGTCTGCATCTGTCAAAATTTAAAAAAAAAACGTTAACTCGAAAACGGTTCATTTTATACATAAACAAGCTATAATATTTTTGAAAGAGAATTTAATTTTACATCAAAAAATTACAAAATATACAGGGTGTTCTATATAAAAAAAAACAATGTTTGGTATCAGTACGCAAAAACAAAACACTGTGTAGTTAAAAATAGTTTTAGGTTATGTAATAAATTATTACAAACAACTTCTATATTTAACTTTTTTTAATATTATTACTAATAATAGAGCTATCGAATAATTCGTCTTGGCTGGGACACCCTGTATAATAATTGCAAACATCCCTTGTTTACGAAATCATAGCAAACTTTGATAAGGAAATTTTTACAAAATCAGCCATACACCGGTTATTTTTTGCAAAGAATACGAGTAGATAAAACTATATTTTTCTAAAAAGCTAAAATTTTTTTTTCATATAAAGTCATGGCCAACTAGGGTTCCTATTTTTAAAAAATATGTTTACTTCATGCCTCGAAATTCAAGGTCGCTAAAAAAATTTAATTTTGTTTTTAAATGAAGCATAAAATCTATTAAAAAAAACCTCATAACATTCTGTTCTATTTTAATAAAATAAAGAAGTTATTGTAAACTTTCAAAAATTATGAAACTTTATTTTTCGTCTGTAATGCCAAAATGCAAAGCGATATAGAAAATCTAATTACACACGCGTTCTTTTCTCAGTTATAATATATTAAGGGAACGTTATTTTGCCGGTAAAATTATTGACAAAAGTTTGTTACTTTGGTAACATCCTGAGACAAAAGACATGACAAAATCCTGAGCCGAAGGCGAGGGATTTTGTCATTCATTTTGTCGAGGGATGTTACCTATAAGTAACAAACTTGAGGTAAAATTTTTCCTGCAAAATAATGTTCCGAAATATATTTGATTAGACTATTTCCCAAATAAGATACCAAAAATAATTAGGTACCATTTTCGTTTATTATTTGTTAACATTTTCGATAGCGTACTAACCTCTGTAGCGCATTTAAATCGTAACTCCTTTCCTTGCAAAATTTTTCAAATTGTTTCCATATTGACGTTTTGGATGCAACAGTATTTTTGGGAGTTATATTTGCAACAGTTTTTTGTATTTCTTCTATGGAAGTTATTCCAAAACGGCTCATTTTAAATAATATATTTTACAACTGTCAAACATCTGTAAACAAACAACCAGGTTGCTAAGGATATAATTGACATGACAACGGCATGTTTTCGCTATTTTGAAGGTGAAAGGGCTTTTTTCGCTTAAAAATGAACGTGATTGGTCAAAACATTAAGTCGTGACTATAATTTGACTAAAGTGATTGGTTTCTATGGCCATGAGGGGAATAGTCAAAAAAATAGTCCAAGAGACCGTTATCAGATGTTCGCTAACTATTATGGTAACCGAGATACCGGGGTAAAATACGAATTTGGTCCACCCTGTATTGTTGCTCGTAAATCAAAATCATTTTGACTAATTTACCAACTTTGTATCTATTACCGTTAACCATATCCCCATGCTGTTTACGATAACTGGGACACACACCTTGTATATATTTGTAGTGGTTCTTAACACGTTAAGCGCCATTTGTATCCATATGGATACAAATAGTTTTTGCCAAATGTGCCACCTGTATCCATTTGGATACAACAGCCTGCATTTAGATTAGGCTGCCTGTATTCTTAAACATACATGTATTACATATAACTATACCAGAAAAGGTTTAAGGATGGCCCGCTGTACCAGAAAACCTTGGTGGTCACGATTTTTTTTACCCACATTGATATTAAAAAAAAAAAAAAGTTTTATGATGCAAATTTATTCACACAAAAAAAAATTAAAAACTGGTTAAAATGTTATTATTTTGTTGTGAAATTTTTTTATATTTCTTAAGGGCAATTAAGAAACGTAAATTAAAAAAAAAAATGGTGGCCAAAAAAACACCTTTTTTTTAACGTGTTAAGTTCCCATTAATATAATTTCGCACTACACAAAAAAACGAGTAAAAATGTTAAAAGTTTGCATTGGACATATTTTTTTGTTATTTTTATGAATTTATGCTGTAGAACTTTAGCGTAGGCAAGAAGCTTAAATTCAAAGCGATTTTGCTTTCCAAATGTGTAGCTGGCCCAAAGGAGCTGTTAACGTAGTCCAAATAAATAGTGATCGCTAGGATCTTGAGTTTTACCCACGAGGAACGATTGACAAACAAGAATTCCCCACGGACTATCCGTCGTCCACTGCCTTATGCATGTCTACAGCAACTGTTAAGATGTTTACAAAACAAAACAAAAACAACGAAGAAATGGAAAACCGGCAAACAAAATGAATTTGAACAAATTGTTCTATCTGTGTGATCCGATTTGAAAAAAAAAAAAACGATTGTGATCGTCATACCGCGTTTTATTGTGTCAATTATTAAATAAAGTAATTTTTATAGAACTAATTATCCTAGATGCGCATACATTAAATATAATTAATGAAAAACTATTTAATTAGCTTCATCTATGTATACGAGGGCCAGGTTGAATTTATTAAGAATTTTAAAAAATTAGTAGGCATCAAAAAACAAAATCCACTCCTTCGTATTTACTTCTTTGCTTGTCATTTGAGGTTTATTTGTTACAGCTAAGTTAGTAAAAACCTAGTTCGTTAATTTTTTAAAAAGTGATGAAAAAATTGAATGTACACGAGAGCGTTTTCTAATTATGATTTATTACGATTTTAAAAAGGGTTAAAGCGCTTATGTGTGCAAGGAAAGCGTAGAGAAGGGGACTATGATGCTTCATTATGATTATGTATCTTCTCATACAGCAGCTTCAAGTCTGCAATTTTTAGCTGAAAATAAGATAAAAGTAATAGGGCGACCACCATATTCACCTGACTTTGCAGCGACTATTGATTCACTTTTAAACCTAAAAGTAATTTGCGAGGTAGAAAGCTCTCGTTTAAGGAAGACATTGATGCTGCCATTCTGGATTATTTTGAAAAAAGATTAATTGGGAGTTTTTAAAATATGCTTAAGTGTTTTATTGCTGGAGAGAATTACCTTTAACATATTTAAAATAAAATTTAAAATAAAACTGTATTTTTTATTCTCAATAAATTCAGCTTGACGCTTAGATAAGAACATTCTTTGTTAATTGCAATATAATGTTTAAATTAAATTGATACCTATGCTTCTTTATACTATGTGCAATCAAATAAAATAAATTAGAAAAAAGATGTAGCTCCTGTTAAGCACATTTTACCCAATCTAAGTAAGATTTTCAATTTTTGTTTGTTATTTACAATGAGATTAAAAGTAAGCAAGATGATTTTTATCATATTAAAGCAGTTGATTTTAATTTTTTTTATCAAATTTTAATTCTCAGTAATTATTATCGAGATATCTGCAAGAACATCGTTTTTTTTTTTAAATACATGTCATGTCATAAGGTCACCATTCAGATAAAATGATTACCTAGGTATATAAAACACGAAATTGGAAAATATTTGTTCCTCATTAGTTTTACGATTTGTTTTTAAATGTGAAAAGTTTGTACTATTTTTAAAAATATAACTTAGATAAAATGTTTACAATCACCGCAAAAACTTCTGTATTAAGATTAAAAATTATCTACTTTTAAAAAATCAATTCGCATTTTTAATCTATTTGACAGAAATTATATAAACTGTGCAATATTTTGATTTGCTTAGCTTTAGCTGCCAAGATGCTGCACATTTTTCATATTTAACGAAATCTCTACGTCTAAACTTTGACATTTTCATTAATTTTGGACACCTGTTTGTTTTTTTTATGCGATGCACACACAAATAGATTTAACTGAAAAATATTCTAAATACTAAAAATCGAGGCCGTCAAATGTGTAAGCCGTCCTTTACTTTACATGATGGAAACAAACAAAAAACGTGGAATTATACATATTAAAGGAATTAAAAGAAATGTTATTATTTTATACACTTTGTTTGGATTGAACGAATTATTAGCACAATAAAAGAAAACATTTTTATTAGAAACCATTTTTGTTTTAATAATCAATGAAAACGTTACAATAGATACACCGTGTACTCCTTTACAATAACTAATAGTAGCTGCGGAAATTTTGCAACGTGGGTGGTGAAAGTTACGATACTTTTAATAATACTAACAAATAACAAAACATAAAATTTAATGAAATGCATATTTTATCCTTTCTTTCCTTGTACTAACCAACAAAGGTTCATAATTAAAATAATGCATTTCATTTTGTAGGTAAAATAGAAATGAATATTGCAAAGGGAAAATAGCTTTTAAATTAAAAGACGATTGCAGTAGGTAATAAATTTTGTTTTTAAAACCAAGTCAGCAAGCAGTGCTAAATTTACCATTAGGCTAAAGGTAAAGTGACCCCAGATGCTGTTGGGTCAAATGAGGGACATTTATTAATAAAAAAAGTATGTACAAGCAAAATATTTTATTATCACAAAAAATGATGAGCTAAGTTGGCCACCAAATGACTAGCAATGTGTGTGTATGTGTCTTCAAAAACATTTTGGTTAAGTTTAATAAATTATCTTTTACATAAATAATACATTATCAAAAACTGTAATTTTTAAGTAGTTTTATATTATTTTTTAAAATGTTAACTTCGTGACTAGCGATTGCGGAGCCCCGTAGGGGCCTGCTTCACCGTTAGAGGCAGCCTTGCGCGTAAAATTCTCTTTGCGCGTAGAATTCTCCTTGAGCGTAGAATTCTCTTCGCGTAAAATACTTTTTGGGTGTAAAATTTTCTTTGCGCGTAAAATTTTCTTTGCGCATAGAATTCCCTTTAAGCGTAGAAATCTCTTTGCGCGTAGAATTCCCTTTGTGCGTGGAATTCTCTTTGCTCTTTGCCTTTCGTTTGGTGCAATGTCTCTAAGTGGCTCCGTTCTCGAGATACAACGATTATAACTATGCGGGTACAACACTCGGTATTACCTTTCAAATTCGAATAAATCGATAACTGTACTACTCGCGCTCATGCTCACTAGATAGATCAAAGATCATTATACAACAAATATAAATATATGAATAATACGTAAGTTTGGTTATTCGCACATACTCCTTTTCATTTTCCTCTAGATTAGATAATACATTTTTGGATTGCTTCGGTATATTAGGGCATTTTTTAAATTTGCTAGCGTTTCTTTAGTACAAAAATTTAATGAAGTGTATGTATAGGTAATTCTTCAGATACTGGCGAGATTTTGCTTTAACTCAATCTCAACTCAATTTTTTAATATCATCATATTTTTGTAGGAGAACATTTTAGTATTTTTATAACGCTTCGAATTTTTTAAATTATTGGATTTTTTTTTAAATTTTGAAGCCATATCGAAATTCTCACCCTGTTTGACCTCCATTACTTAATATAATACTTTACATTAAATAAATTCGACAATTTGGAATAAATTAGGTCATTTGTGAACTCTGGATTATCTTTTTTATATTACTTATAACATTTTACAATACTTTTCTTAAATTTTTCTTTAACCCTTTCAAGCCGGATTTTTTTAAGAACGTATTATTATTAGTACATATTACATTTTATGTCAAAAGACGTCAAAATTATACAAAATTGCTATAAATCCTCATTGGGACACTTTTTGGGCATTTTTTTCCCGGGACATATACGAGGGGGTACCCAAAAATAACCGGAATAGCATTGCCGTGGGCGGAGCTTGTGTAGCACGCATTTCTGCCGCTAGGAGTGTATAGCGCAACTCATTGCCAGTTCAGTGCCGCCTGTGTTGTCGACCTGGCTTGTTCTGTTCATCTGCAGTGATTGTTTTTGCTAGCGCTGTTTTGTTCTTTTTTCGTTTTTATTTGTTCCCCCCCCCAGGTCAGACCGTCAATCAAACCTTTTATTTGGAAGTTTTAAGACAATTGCGCAACAGTATCCGTCAAAAAAGACCCGAATTGTGGCAAACAGGAGACTGGTTCTTCCACCACGACAATGCACCTGCACACACAGCCATCTCTGTTAGACAGTTTTGGCTAAAAATGGCATGGTTCCGCTGCCCCACGCACCTTGCCTGACCTGGCTCCGTGCGACTTTTTCTTATTTCCACGCATGAAAAGGGGCATGAAAGGACACCGATTTGACAACATCGAAGAGGTCAAGAAAAAAACGAGGGAGGAGCTGTCAGCCATTTCTAAAGATGACTACAAAAAATGTTTCGAACAGTGGAAGCACCGGTGGGACAAATGTATTAGTTGTAATGGAGAGTATTTTAAAGGGGATAACGTTGTTTTGTAAAAAAATTGATATTATGTAGCTTTTAAAAAATAATTCCGGTTATTTTTGGGTACCCCCTCGTATATCCCACCAGACATACACTGGGACATATTTAATCCTACAGACAATATATAACAGTATTAGTATATCTATTTATTCAATAGAAATAAACGTGAGTACAAAACAAAAATTATTTCAAATGAAATGGTATTTGGCATAATATATTTGTTCGTTTCTCTGAAATAAGCTAAAGTTGAAATGCATAGAATCAAATGCAAGTGTTCACAATGGACGTAAGATTTACGTAGTAACTATGGTAACTAAAGTGAAGTATCCATGTTTTTAAATGTTTCAAATTAATTAAAACTACAATTTTGAACGATGTTTAATACTACTTATTACCTTTATAGTCCTTCACAAATCATCATGTAGAAATAAATACGTAGAATACATAAAGCGTTAATTTGATAAACAACCTTCTACGTTTAAATTGAGGTTATGTGCTATTCTACAAACACATCGGTTGCTAACCGTATCCAAGTAAACATTTCGTTACAGACTTTTTACGTATTACCCTTGACTATAATATCCTTATAGACAGCCAACGCTTATGGGGCTACTCAAATACGGCACGTCTAAATTTAGGGGTTAAAACAAATGACTTATTCAATTTTCAAACCAATTAACGTAAATGTAACAAGTAAAAGTAACAATGTAATTTGACAATAGATGCCGGTGTTGTTGGAGGCGACTAAGGTACCCTAGGGTACCTCTAAATAACAGGGTATGGCCAAGCTTCACGAACCCTCCAAATTTCTCATAGCGGCAATGGGATTATATAGGATTTCTTTCTATAATTCAATTTTTAAACGAAATGCTTGAATAGCATAGAAACCAATCAATCTGCAAAACAATAGCGCTATTACGGCGACACGCTAGAATAACGGTCGTCTCCAAAAGTAACGCGCTATTGTCTCCATTTATGAGCGTCCAAATTTAACATAGCGGTTGGCCGTCTATAAGGATATTATAGTCAAGGGTATTACGCACTAACCACTATCTGCTACGTTCATTGTGAACGCGGACTTAGGCGTCCAAAAAAACTCTCAATATGGCGGATGCATGTTTCCGCTTCTCAGTGGCGTATCTAACATTTTTAAATATGTATTGAATAATGTAAATACTTGCTTTATTTTGACTTGAGCCTGTTATTTACTTGATTATTTCTTGTTTCGTGGTTGAGGGAATTAAAAAAAACGACAGTATATTTCAGTATTTGGATTGTTTATTATGAGAGTTAAAAAATATGCTGTACACAAATGCACGCCACTGATATGACATACCAATTTGACAGACCACATCAAATTTTCAATTTCAATACATGATTACACTACAAAATATTAATGTCTACTTACCTATGAAACGTAATCTTTTAATCTTCAACATTTTTTGACCTAGTAAGACTACAAGATCTGCAGCTAACCATTGTAGCACACAAAACTCTAAATTTCTCGACTGTTTGACCTGTCAAAACCGACCGCCATCAGAGGCCTTTTATATCATCATTTCCGTCGCCGACAAACGCTGCAGTATAATATTAAAAGCTCCTTCCTTTTATCTTTTTATTTATTGATATAAATAGATAGAAAGACCTATATAGCCAATACTTGCAATTTTGTGTAACATAGGGAGCGGTACATCCTCTCTTTCTAATGCGGCGATTTGACTACGCAGGCCACCGTGACAGGCGCGTACAATCACGTGTTTTTTTCTAATTTAAAAGTATGACAGTTGTCACTATTGACAATTACACTGGTATGTTTTGTTATTAAGTGATTAATTACGTTCGTTTGTAAATTAAAAATGGTAAGGAAATGTTATTTAAGTGGCTCATTCCAAAAAAGCGATGAATTTACAATCACTTTGCATAGGTAAGTACTATTGTAATTATGATTTACAACAATGCAACAATTTATATTGTACATTCTCCATGTTTTTTATATTTAGATACTTTTGTATATAACTTTAACATTTGTGTTTATGGTTTGCATGATTTGTACATGTGACCTGCGTTTGAATAATTCTCTAGGTATTTACTTTGTAATTTGAGGCACATGCAAAAAAACTCCAAAGTATTTAAAGTAGGAAAAACTAATTACTTAAGTGTAACTTTGATTGTTAAAAAAGATTTTAACGATTACTTAACATTATAAATTTTGAACGTGTTAATGAAAATGATTTAAGAACTTTCCTTTCTTTTTAGATTTCCAAAATATGGTTCCTGTGGGGTTTTATGGCTAAAAATTTGTAATTTAAGCAATTTTTGTGATGTTTCCTAAATAAGGATGATTATTGCATACCAAATGCACATTCGTATGGTGGAGTTTAAAAGTTAAAGAGAGGTGTTGTTCCGTTAATAAAAAATCTGAAATACAACCATTGTAAACATTGTGATGGATGACATGGCAATTAGGAAAAATACTATTTAATAATAAGCGGTTTTACGGATGTGTTCACATAGGAACAGATATGGATTTACCGTTGGCTAAAAATGCATTGGTTTTCATGGCAGTGTCCCCAAACAGCTCATGGAAGGTTTCCTTGGGGTATTTGTTAATTAAAAATTTTGATGGTACTGACAGCAAATTTGCTAACATGTTTAGACCTTCACATGCAAAAGCCAATGTGTACTCAATAAGTTATGATGGGACGGACTCCTGTGAATATTAGCATGTGTAATCATTTAGGAAAGGCATGCTTTATTTACAACGAAAACTTTAAAGCTTGTTACATCTCATCACCAAACAAAAAGTTTTAATCTTTTGGGACCCCTGATACATGATGAAATTAGTAAGAAATTCTTTGGGTGATAAAAAAATATTGATCGATAGTGATGAGGTCTTATAAATTGGGCTTGTATACAACAGTTGCACACATTTCAAAAACAGCAGGATTTGCTTGCAGCAACTAAAATTACTGAAAAGTAGGTACTTTGCCTATAACGAGAATCCAATGAGTGTTAAGTTATGAGTGCAACATAGGTGAAAGTGTGTACAATACTCGTTTTTGGGTTTTATAATATGCCTAACTAACATTTTTAAATTATATAGTATGATTAACGTTGGTGGACAACATTAAAAATCAACCCTGGTATCCTACCACTAGTGAAATGCGGGCCTTAATGAACACTTGTCGAGTTTCAAGATTTCATAAGACTTTCTGGGAACATTCTTCAGTGCTATTCACAGTAGGGGTGGTTTCAATAATAATCCAAATATTAAACAATTGGAGAGTGCCTATAAAAGACTTCTAATTAGTCATGAAATAAATTATTTTGGTAATTCAAATTATTTAGCAGATCGATTTGAATCAAAGCTTGTCTCATCAAAACATAAAAATTATTTAGACACCATATGTGATGACACTGTTAATGTTGGCTTTTTAACCGTGATTACATTTTTACTATGTGGTCACTAAATCCTTATTTAGGAAATGTAGTGGCAAATATTACAGGATCTATACTTAAGAATGTGTGATATTTGCTACAAAAATATTATCGCTGAGAGATGCATCATTATTAATAAAACTAAAAATAGAGGAAAATACGTCTTACCTTCAGATGTGTGTAAAATTTGTATTATAGCTGAGAATTTTTTGACAACACAATGAAATGATTTCGAAAAAAAACCTAATGTTGCTGAACATTTTGTTAACATTACTTTTCAACAAACGACTTCAGTTTTCAACAAATGTTTGATATTATTTAGGTAATTTTAAAGTGAATTAATATTTTAGAACATTATAAATTTGTACTTTTGTTATTTGGACTTATTAAAATATTACTGTTTAATAAGATTATATGGAAACACACAGGGCCGGCGCTACCATTAAGGCGAACTAGGCGGTCGCCTAGGGCGCTATCCATAGGGGGGGCGCAAAAATGTGTAATCACCACAAAATTTTATTGTTTATCAATTATCGTACTGTCACAATTTCTGTGAAAATTTGTGTGAAAGGGGGCGTTATAATAAGTTTTGCCTAGGGTGCTAAATAACCTGGCGCCGGCCCTGAACACACACAACCACAAGTTTTCTTACAATCTGGTTGGACTCATTTTCATGTTACTTCTTGGTCGTCCCCTTTCTTCTTAATTTTTATCTTCATTTCCATGCTGTGATTTAGTTACCATTACCGTTACCGCCATCATACCAAAATAACTGTATTTTTTTGCACCACGCTATCATGTACATACTTTCAACGTCCTTGTATTTTCTTAATCTCCATTACTTATATCATCTATTATTGTAATGTAGTAATTTCGTCTCCAATAATTTATTTCTGAAGATTTGACCATTTGTCTTAAATTTCTATTTATCACGTGTGTTTCAGTACCTCAATGCCTTTGAAAATCATTTTGAATATATTCTTTTTCATTTTGTTTATTTCTTGATGTCACAGGATAAAAAGTAATATTTTAGTTATCTTTTCTATTTTGCCACACCTTCCATCATCTGGTAATGTATTCGCAAATTTTCTTTTTCCTTTTTTATTATCAATTCCTGTTTCATGCTCTTCCAAAATATTCCTTATCTACACTGCCGCCAAAAAGTCTGAGATCATCACAGTTATTCTAGAAAAGTGAAAAATAAACACAAAAAATATTCTTTAAATATAAAAGAAAATTTTACTGAATAACGTAAAAACATAATATGTTATTGAAATAATAAAAATTAATTACATTAAAATTGGAACTACATAAAATTAAGCAAGAATACTAAAAATAGTCGTTATACTGACTTTTCGTGAAAAAAGCCGTATTTGCATTTATTGTAATTTTTTTTACCAATCTCGACATACATTCAAATAAATTTTGTATTTTTTCTGGTGAAATACTCCTCCAATCCTCCATTGATCTAAGAATGTGATTCCAGAGTTGTTCTTTTGATTAAGGACATTTTTCTCGAACCTTTTCATCGAGCTCTTCCTGTACAAGCTCTATAAGATTTAGATCCAATGATTGTGGTGGCCAAATCATGTTATTTAAAAAACCTTTTTTTTAATAGCCTCTGTGCAATATTAATTTGTGTTTAAGGCCATTATGTTGGTATGGTGAACCCATCACCAGTTGGTCACAGCCCAGATCTGTGGCCCAGATGGTACAGTATGAAATTGAAAACCAAATTATTTGTATACGTTTTTTTGGTAAACTAAAAATATATGTATATATGTATCCAATATCTTTGTTGATGATTATATAAAGTTTGTAAAAACTGCATTAATTATATCAAATTCAGTTCCGCACTTCGTATTATTTCGCCTTGGGATTGTTAATTTGCAATATACCCGTTCCAGAACCTTAACAATTTTCGCGCAAATTGTTAAAAATCCTAGTTTTATTTGATTTCCTACGACTGCTGCCAACTGCCAAGGTACACCATAGGGAAAGAGAAATATATTTTCATCGCCTTCAGTCGCCACTCGTGTAGATATGAAATGTGCAATATAGGTACTCTATTTTATACAATGATTGGATGTCACTTTATTTCGTTTCCATGGAAACTAAAGAAAATTGCTCAAACGAATTCCAAATGCCATTTTTACTTTTGTCATGCGATACAAACTATAAAAGTATTGTTACCACTTCTCATAATCGAGTCACTCACTACGTGGGCCGGTGGTCCCAAGCCAACAGTTTTTTTTTTATTGTTACTACTGGTAATAATCTGTCAGATTGGTTACTTAAATTTAAATAATCAATAAACATAAAGAATTATAAATTTTGTACATTTGATTTCATCTTTTAATGTAAGTTATTATCACGGTAAGTAAAACAGTTTATGTTATCATCAGTTATCAGTTCAATAAATATTGCGAAAATTCGTTATTATTTATAAGCATGGGAAAAATTGCTGTTTTGAGAATATTGTTGTCAAAATTAAAATTTATTTTATCGTGTTGTCACTTCTTAATCTTCAAAGTGAATTACACCCGTCAATTCTACCCAATACGTACGCCTCTCTGCGGTTCATTTAGGATTTCGTATTAGAAATTGATGTACATAATATGTTACATGTAACTTGTTCACTTATATTATTTTTTACTCAAAAACGTAAATAAAAAACGTTTTAAAATATTCAAGCTTTTAAAGGGTAATTTTCAAATTGAAAAATGTAACCCTCCAAAAGATTTTGATGAAAAAAACAACAGGGGTTGCACTTTTCGGCCTCTGGGAAACCTTTTAAGAAGTAAAAAACATCTACTAAATGTCAATCTCCTACATTTCTCCTAATTTGAAAAATAAAATGAAAACTTAATTTTACCGTTTTACTTAGGGAGTAACTCCGAAAGAAATATTTTAGAAAAAAAATATATATAAAAGGCTCCCCGTAATTTCTGATAAGGAATTACCTTTTGAAATTTCTCGCATTATTTAACAATGCACAAAAGTGAATAAATATAATTACCATAGATATTGAGATTTACATCATCCACTGCGACATTAAAAAACAATTAAACAGATGAATAGTACTGTATTTCATTACAATCACATTATTCAAGAGAGCTGCTACATGTACAATAATTTATTTATGTATAAATATTATTTATTTATCCAGCTCGCAAATAAAAATTAAACATAGCAAACTTAATATCATAGTATATTAGACACTCGATTACCTAAAATATTTTATGCCCAATGCTAACATTATTGGCATGATATTTTATCTATCATGATAAAAAATTTAGAAACTTAAGCTTTGATTTTTTAAAACCATACATTTATGAGTGTGTTGATATTATTCCGTGATTAAGGTGTAGTACAGTGGGGTATGCTAGCACCAATAAGTTGGTTCTAGAACCTGATTCTTTATAGCATCTGTTAGTATTAGCATACATTCAAACAAGCATAATGCATATGTATTTAGGTGTAATCCGTTCTAGAACAAAGTTGTCATTTAACACAACCATTTTAGCAGAAAAAATGCATCGCAAAACCAAAAATATACCTGTAAAAATAATATAAAATTAATTTATTATCCTAAAATTAAAATAAACAACCAATATTTCCTTAGTGAAAATACAAACCTCTTATTAAAATAAAATTATTTCCTTCTGAATGTTTTAAGTTAATTAGCATTCTCACTCACGGCTAAAATTTTTAAGCAGGATAATTAAAAATATATTTTCAATGCCAAAGGTACAAATAAGCAGATAAATGAACGGTTTGTTGTAGCATTTGCGCTCACTGTAGAATCTTGATTTTATTTATTACAACTGTTTGTTGTAACATTTTACGTCACAGCATCGGTTGTTGTAGCATACCCCACTGTAGGTACTTAAAACATCACGGCTTTAAAATTAACTTTTAGCATGGTATAAATAAATACACAAAACGTGATATTTAATCTCCCACATTGGCTGTTTACTGTCAGTGTAATATTGTTTGTATTAACAAAATATCAGAACAATTTATTTGTACTATTGAGTAAATTTTGCTTGGCAAGATCATATAAGTAGTACAAAATAGTTTAGAAATATAAATATATTTAAATGGTATTTTGACACATGGAAGATAATCATCCTTAAAAATATTTATTACTCAACGGTCTGTTCCAGCACGCTATTACTTACTAGCCAATAAACTATCCGGATTCTGCGCACTATAGATATAACGTGCAATTATAGTCTTTACTGGCATACTATATCGATAGTGCGAAGAATCCTGGTAGTTAATTGGATAGTCATAGCCCTGCTGTAACAGACCCAAAGTTTAATTTCAATTATTCGACAAAAAAAGGTTTTGTGATGAGATATGTACTGTTCAGATGCTTGGTTAATTAAAAAATCAATATACAACTACACATGTATTTATTGCAAAAACTTTGGCTCAATAATGGACAGAAATGGTTATTTATGGCACATTCTTAACTATTTTTTATTTGTTTGCTTCATGTGAAAATAAAATGCCGTATTTAAAAAATAGTTTCATAATAATTTTATTTTATTAACATGATTTAACGTTTCATTTTATATTTTGAGCACAAAGATACCGCAAAAAAATTATCGATTATAAACTAAAATACAGATTTAGTCAACGAGTGTCTAATAAACCTGTCTTATTTAATAAATATAATTAAACTTAAAACTATGTTGTTTGTACATATTTACTTTAAAGCCTTGCAACCATATTTTAGATTTCATGTTTTCTTAATTCAGCTTAGCCACATTAATCGTTATTTAACATGCGATTTGTGAGTGTATTAGCAAACTTACCTACCTACTTCATATATTATAGACAATGATATTTTAACATTTTGTACAACAAATAATTATTTTATGGCCGAGCCATCACCGGTTTATTTGCTTATTTACTAGCTTCAGTCATTTCCAGCATGTAATTATGATATTTAGATCCAGTAAAATCAAATCACGCCCTAAATTAGTGTATAAAAATATTTATAAATCTCAGAAAACTCAAACAATGTTTAATTAACTGAAACAGGTTGGAATAACATAAACATTATGATTTACTAGACTAAGGAAGATATGGTGGATGGCCCCTAGATATCATCTATTTTTATGGAACATCATGAAATAGTTTATTTAATGTTGAATAAATTTAACGACGTATATGAAAGCTATATTGTGTTTTAATCACACAGCTACTGACGTAACGGAGTTATCAGAACTATTTGTCGGCGGAGTTTCCAATGAGGAAATACGTTGCTGAAGTACTTTTACCTGCAAAAAAAAAACTGCTTAATAAAAGGGCAGTACAATCTAGTTGGCGTAGTCACCAATGGGTCATTCTAAACAGATGAATCTTCCTTAGGTGTAAACACATTTTACTGTGGTTACCTTTGTTAATAACAATTATAATCTCAATAGCAACAATGGTAACCACAGTAAAATGTGTTTACACCTAAGGAAGATTCATCTGTTTAGAATGACCCATTGACTTTCGCTATGCAGGGTGACAACATGTGTTGTACAGGTTACTTTGTTATTATAAGAATGCTACACTTTGAACGCAAGTTATAATTTAGATTTAATAGTAATAGTAAACGAAACAGTTGTTTGATGGACGCGTTAGCAACCACAAAGTACTGCATTTCCGGCCATATCTTTTTCGGCCACTACAGCGTACGAAAAAGATCATTTGCATTAAGCAGAACGGAAAGCGCATTTGCGTGTCTGAATATAAGTTCTCTGAGATTATGGCTTCCCCGCTAAGGGTAGTGACGTAGAGGTCTTTAGGTTGTTAACTGTCAGGTAGTTTATAACCTAATATTTTCGTGTTGATACTGTTACTGAATACCGAATAAAAAACTAGTGTTGATTTACGTATGTTCTACATTATGTAATTAATAATTAATCAATGTTTAAATTTATGTTTTGGCCTTGATACATAAATAACTATTATATTATTAAAGTTTTAACTTTTTTATGTGTTTAATTAAGTACAGCTAGTTTATTTATGTAATGTGTTTTTTCAATGGGCACTCTGATAAAACTTAATAAATACCAGGGCTTCGAACCGTAATTTTTTTCGTTTCGGTTTTCGTTCCGGTTCTATTAAAAAAATATATATCGGTTCCGGTTTTTGTTCCGGAAAAAATTACGGTTTTTTTCGGTTTTCGGTTCAGCTCTGAGTGATTACTTTTTATATTTTTTAAATGTTTTTATTTGGTATAGTTAATAATAAGGTATAATAATTGGAAATAGAAGTATATAACATATGATGATAATATAATTTATTAAACGAAACATATATAAACAAAACGCGCGAGTTTGTTGAACATGTACCGAACCGTAATAAACTGATTTTTTTTTTCGGTTTAGTTCTGGTTTTCGTTCCGACAAAAATAACGGTTTTTGGTTTTCGGTTCAGTTCCGGTTCGAAGCCCTGATAAATACAATAAAAAATTTAATTATTTTTAAAGATAAACCTAACAACGCATACATCAATAAAACGAGAAAAAAAAATTCTATTTTGAACTCATAGCCAAACAAGGTTGCCATTTAAAAGACGTCAAGTTTGGCTTACATCTCAAAAATCAAGTGTGCCATAACTTTTTAGATACGTATTACTTTTTAATATTTCGTAAAAATATCTACACCTACAACAGAATCATTTCACATTTTGATGTTAACATAGGTGGCTATAAAATTATTTACCGTTAAAAAAATCATGTTTCAAGTTTTACTTAAAATATTTAAAAAAGTTGCAGGTGTAAGTCAAACGTCAAAATGGTATTAAATTTGTCTTGCAATTCTGCCCAACTTTGCTAATTTAATCGACCATGTAACTCTTATAATAACAAAGTTACCCATACAACACATGTAGATTGTTATCACTTTTTATAATCTATCAACTACAGTTCAAATACCATAAAGATTTCAGAAAATATACAAACAACAGTCCTTTAACATGTTCGTTGCCACGGCCTTAGCCCATAAACCGCTCCCACAGGTCAACCACTTTTAGGCGTTAAAATGTGGTAGAATTATCTCGTAGCTGGCGTAAGCGACAACCTTTTGTTTTTTACCCTATGCGTGGAACAGTGTTTTAAAAGTACCATTTATAAATTTATATTTGTGAAAGAACCTATTTTCTTTTCTTTATGTTTATATATTTGTAGTTTATACAGGGTGTTTCTTAAGTATTGCAAAAAACTTCAGGAGGCGATTTCTTATAAAAAGTTAAGGGGGGTCTTTCATATAATTTTTTTTCCTTAGACGTCTCCTTTCGAAGTTACACCCCCCAAAAGGGGAGCGGTAAAATTAAGTTTATATTTTATTTCTCAAATTTGGATAAATATAGGAGAATGATATTTGGTAGATGTTGTATGCTTATTGAAAGGTTTCCCATAGTAATATTTTTAATCAATTCCCTCCTTCACAGGGGGCTGAAAAGTGTGACCCCTGTCGGTTTTTTATCAGAACTTTTAGAAAGCTTAAAAATATTAATTAAAAAAATTGTTTTTTGAAAGCTTCATTTATTTGGAAACATTCTTTATTCTATAGTTTTTCTCGTAAAACCTACCGTTTTTGAGTAAAAAATAAAATAAGTAAACATGAACCATGTAAATATTCCAACATAAAACGATTCATTTTGGTGGTTGCCATGGTTTGTTTATGTTCTTGTTCATATTGGGTAGAATTGACGGGCGTTATAGCGTTGTCGCCGCGTAAACGTCAAAAATGAATAACATCTGTCAATTCTACCCAATATGAACGTAAACAAACCATGGCAACCACCAAAATGAATCATTTTATATTGGAATATTTGGTGGTTCGTGTTTACTTATGTTATTTTTTACTCAAAAACGGTAGGTTTAACGAGAAAAACTAAGGAATAAAAAAAAGTTCTAAATAAATCAAGCTTTTAAAAAATAAATTTTTAGTTGCAAAATTTTAACCAACTGAAAAGTCTACCAAATATTATTCTTCTACAATCTACACTTATCCAAATTTGAGAAATAAAATAAAAACCTAATTTTTCCGCTCCCCTTTAGGGGGGTGTAACTCCGAAAGGAGACGTCTAAGGAAAAAATTGTATATGAAAGACCCCTCTTAATTTTCGATCAGGAATCACCTTCAATTTTTTTTTGCAATACTTAAGAAACACCCTGTATATGAGAATCGTGTAACATTTTTTTTTTTTTTTTGTTTTTTTAATTTTCTGTAACTTGTTAAATTCTACCATATATAATATTCATATATGCTTTACGTATCATAACTTTGTACAAATATATAGTTTTTTTTTCGTGTCAATAAATATAGGTACAATTTTTTCAATTTTTTTACTTAAAAATATTTCTCTTCTGACAAGCCCCCAGTAACTAACTGTGCCTTATTCAAAGCCCAAGCATCCAGTTTAACATGCGTATGCTAAGAACTAATTCGTACTTGGCGTAGAAGGTTAAACATCAATAAACGAGTATACTCGTAGTTGGCTTGTGAGGTGCGTACACCAAGTACGAGTAGTTGGCAGTGAAATATTTCTCTTCTGACAGGCCTCCAGTTGCTAACTGTGCCTTATTCAGAGGCCAAGCAGCCAGTTTAACATGCGTATACTACAAACTAATTCGTACTTGACCTAGAAGGTTAGATATCAATAAACGAGTATACTCGTAGTTGGCTTGTGAGGCGTGTACACAAACTACGAATATTCTCGTAGTTGGCAACAAACGTGTTAAATAGGGACCTAAAAATTAACAAAATTTTAAGGTTATTTTAAATGTTTTGAAATCATTTAAAAATAAATGAAAAAACCAAGACTTTTTTTTCTTCGTATCACTTGATTTTAGGAGTAAATTAACAAAAATAGACATGTTTACTTTATGGAATGTGAACCATCGATTGGTGGCAGTTGGTTTTTGATATCGTCCCTTTTATGTTTAAACCACGAATGTGCAAAAATTGCAATTTTGGCCTAAGTACAGAATTGAAATTGGTTTATCATTACCAACATTTTGCCATAATCGCGAATGTGTAGTAGCTATGTTCATCATAGCAGTAAATAAAGTTTTAATAAATAAATTAGCTACATTTTAAATTAGTTTTAAAACTTCAAGCTCATTTTTCTCGAAACTAGTAAAATGCACATTAATTGTTTTGGCATAAGGGGGACGATATATCGTTCAAGTTTTTTTTTTTATATGAACACTGGAATAAATTGTCACACTAATGATTTTGTTTACATTATCATTAATTTAATTAAAGTGTGTAAATCTACAAGTTTGTAGATATGATAAGCCAACTTTAAGATAAATGACATTTTAATTATTTACACAAAACATCTACAGAACATACCTGATAATTGTGTCGTTCAACCATGGTCAACATTTGTTGCTCCATCTTTTTTACTCTGGCTTGATATTTCTTATGATTTCTATCAACAGTTTCTGCTAATATACTGTAATATGAACACGTTAAATGCATCATATATTTTACAAACTTGAAGCAAATACCTATTGCTATTGTTAAGATCCTGCACCATTTCTCTCCCTTCAAGCAACCTAGATTCAGCATTTTTAGTGACTTGTTCCAAGGTAGAAACAAGTTCTTGTAGTCGTATTTTTAATCTTGCTTCCCGAGCCAGCGCTTGCATTAATTCTAGTTCTACACCTTGGGCATGCTCAGCATCAGAATTGCCCAGTTCCTACAAATCGAAAACGTAAAAACGTTTACGGAATTTACATTTAAATAAACTTGAAATAGCAATATTATACCTTATTTTCAGAGGCTATGGCTAATAATGCTTCGGTATCTTTTAACTGCTCTTGTAAATTTTTTAAAGCTGCTGATTGAGCACACTGTTGCCCTTCCACACATTTCAGTTTCAATTCTGCAGTACGTTTCTCTTTTTCCATACTAAACAACTTCGCAAACAGTTCTGTCTTGTCTTCTCGTAGACTCATAAGCTCCTGTAACATACATCATGTATCAATGTAATGACTTCTCATAAGCAAAACAAAATTACACAAATGTACTGTAATAATGGAAAAACAATATGAGTGCAAACATTTTGTCATTACAAGAAAATACAAATTAATACAGAAACAAATTAGAATTTTACAAATATAATTAAATATTGTTAGGGTTTATGAAACACTCTAACAACCAGGGATGGGGAGTCGGCAGAAAAATTACGACACGCGATTCTCAACTCCCAAATCGGTATTTTTTAAAACCGACTTCAACTCCGACTAACCAATCCTTTCACTAATGTACTACACTCGAGAACATTAAGGAAAATCAATTAAATCTGGTATTGAACATTTACAATTTTGTTTCCATTCTTAAAAAAAAAAAAAAAATGTCGTTTCCCGTTACCATTCTTTAAAAAATTATGGTTAATTTCGTTATTTTGTTTTCGTTTTAGTTCAGTTATCATCCTTGATAAACACTGAATCAAACAGTCGGGAGTTGATAGATTTTCTGACTCCCGACTCCTCAAAAAAGCCTCGACTCTCCATTCCTGCTAAAAACTATATAACTTTAGTAAAAGTTTTGTAATTAACCCCTTAACGCTCGTTTTTTTAAGAAAAAATTGGCCGAAAAAAATCATTTAATTTTATTGTTAATTTTTAATATTTAAATATTTTCAAATTTAGAAATAAAAAGAAAAGAATAGAATAATAACTACGATGTGTTATAAAAATATTTATAATATTCTTGTTTGGCCCTTTCGTCCCTAGTGGTTTGACCTTTTTAATGATCAGTTTCTTAAGTCCTAGTGATTTAGAAAAGCAACCACCTACATTATTAGTTACACTTTGAAAACCTTCTTTTAAATTGAAGTTTAAATTTTATGTTTAGATGGCCTGTGTAAATTTAAATTACTCTAAAACTATCACTTAGTGAAATGTTGACTGGGTTTTGTGTATTTCTTTATTTTTTTACAATTTTTAAATAAAAAGTGAACAGGAATGGCTGATAAGTAAATGGCTGATAAGTATTTTATTTTCATGATTATTATTATTAACAAGCATACATAAAATTTTAACTGAATATTTTCACACTTCAATTAAAAGTAAATTGCAAAGGTGGTTTCCTAGGATATTCATATGCTAGCAATTCGTATGATTATATTAATTTCGCATCATGGCATCACATTTGTTTTATTATCACCGTTTAAAGAGTGACAAAAGATAGACTAGCAAGGGTCAAAATAAAACAATGGAAGTCGGTTAGTGATTTTTTCATGGCACCGTTGATTTTTATCTTGGATTTCACAATTTTTAGTTATTTCGCCTATTTTTGTAAATAAACATAAAATATTACATCATTGTAAAGAGAAAAAAATAATCTTTTTATCTAAGTCATCACCTCCTAAAACTGCTATTTAAAAAAGAGTTGTTTCATTAAATATCTCACAAGAAATTTAATAAATAAAGATTTGAATATTATCATTTTATAGCAAACAATATCTAGCAAACATTTTTCCCTGGTATTTTTGTGTATTAGCAAAGATAGCCGATATATTTGAGTTTAAAAATTTTGGTCGATTTTGGTTTTTCCGTAATATCACGTAAGCCATGAAATTCTTAAACAAAACAAGAACTTGTGTAAAGTACACTCATATACAGCTAACCTTAAACGACTTTTAAGTTTAAGAAAAAATTACAAAATATTGCAATAAATAATTATTGATTATTTTAATGTTCTTTAAATTTTTTTCTAATTTTAGGTTTCTTTGTATTCAGTAATAACAATTTAATATGTTAAATTTGGTTCTCTAAGTGTAAGGGTTAGCAAGGAAATCAAAGAATTAAATTTACATAAACACGTCTAAACCTATCTTGCACTATATTTTTGAACCCTTGTTTACAGAACGGTTGCTAAGAAACCAAATATATTCAGTGTTGCCAATTAACAGATTTTGTTTGTACTAGATGATATTGGCAACACTGAATAGATCGTAGAGTAAATCGCGTAACTCACAACTCAAAACTTATTTCTGTGAGTATAAAACCTAACAAGTTTTGAAAGGTTTAAAAAATGTCGCAAAAATGTCATAAATGACTCGGGTAAATAACAACATTTATCTACTTAAAGTTTTGACCTACGAAATAAACTAAAATGATGATATATGAAAATAATTTTAACAATTATACGTTTTACAACGTTTTACAACGTGTTTGCTTCTAGTAATGGTGTTCCCGAGTCGCACTCGGGCATGTACATATTGGTAAACTAAAATCTAGTGTTGCCCGAGTCTCACTCGGGTTTGGTCAAAAACGGCATGTACGCTTGCCCGAGTGTGACTAGGGCTTGGGCGTTAAGGGGTTAAATAATTTAAAAGACAATTGTATACACTGGAATGCATCATTAAAAATCCATAACTTCATTTCTGTTTTCAAAATTCTTTGATGCAAAAACCTTGTTATTGTTAAAACAGTTGTAATTATTTATTCAAACTTACCTGCATAAGAACAGCCATTTCTAAATCAAATTTCCTAGATTCTTGAACGGTAATAGGCTGGTGAGGTGTAGGTTCTATTTGCAATGGTTCTAAGGTGACATAAGTACCTCGAATGTTACTACGTTCGGCTTTAAGACGAGATACATGTTCTCTCAATCGCGTCTCATGTTCGGCTGTCCAAGGTTCGTTACTTTGAAACAGATAAAACAAAATTATTCTCTTTGAAACTTTATCAACACACTACATCTAACAATCCTACACACAAAACAACTAAACATCCAAAAGTTTAAAAAAATGCAAACAGAAAGCTGTAAAACTTACTTTTCTGATGTGGGGCTTTTAAAAACATGATTCTGCCAAGGTGTTAAGAGGACTTCAGTAGTTTGATATGAATCTAAGTGAGCTAATAATTGCTTTGCCACACTTTCAGCAGCAGCTCTATTGTTCACTGATTCTGCACACAAGAAAAGTATTAGTAATATAAGAAACCACTTATTATAAACATCTCACCTTCGTTAACTTCACTTAATGCTAATTCAGTCTCTAGTAACGCTAACAATACATCGTATGCTTCTATAGCTCGATCGGTAACACCCAGTGCTAATCTCAGGGCTATTGCATTCGACTCGTACTTTCCACAAAGTAAAGCCAACCTATGGGATACAATATTAAATTAAAGGCAAAGTTTCGAGAAACAATAATACAAAAATATGATTTGTAAAAATAATAGCTAAAAGTTCAACATTATAAATCCAAGTAAAAAATATTATTTAATTATTATCGACAAAAACCTCAAATTTAAGTCTCATACATTACATAAGCAATGTATTTATAATATTTTACTAAATTAGCTCCAATATAAAACGAGGTTTTTTCCACAATTTTTATTAAATCTTTCAGAAGTTCTGGCTGGTATACCACTGTTGGTGTTTTAAACAACCAGCTAAATGCACAGGGCCGTTTCTGGCGGGGGGCGAAAGCTTGCCCCACACGTGGGCGGCCGATTTAGAGGGCGGCCAAATGCCGCCCTTGCGGTCTTTAATGTTTCACAAGAATTGAAAATAAAATATTAGTTTGAAAAATATTAGTAAAAATGATCAAGGATTAAAGATTTCAATCCCATACTATTCAAAAAAAATTGCAAAAACGCGTAAATCACTCTCCAGTTTGCTTATTCGGTAATTTCGACTTGAGAGTGAAGATTGCGATTAAATTTATGTACTCAATCAGCGGTTGTATACCGTACCGTAGCAATGTAGATAGCAATGCAATTGGCAATGGGACAAGTGCCAAGGGCGCAAGAGATGGCGCTGAAAATCCCTGTTACACATAATGACAAATTTACAGTCATTCAAATAGTCTGCAACTAATGGGAAAAATTTTTATTATTGATTTCTCAGAATAGTTATTTATGTATCAAGGCCAAAAAGTGTAACTTTTTCGGCCGCGTCTGGTTTGCTGGCCGAGACGTAGTCAGAAACGGCACTGTAAATACATATATCGTAATTGTTGCCAGGTCAGCATGTGATGATAATTTATACTTGCAACTAGTATGAAGTTCATTTAATGCATTTAAAATTTGCTAAATTTTTTTTGGGACTTGTCTTTAGTGTCATCTTATATTCAGGCTAATTACATAACAACTGCTGCACAATACAGGGTGATTGAAATTCGAGTTTAAGCATGGGGATCTCGCTTATTATAGTAGCTAGAGTATAGGTTTAAATTTGGCAAAGTTGCTAAATTTTGTGCTCAATAATAATCTGGAGAAATTGGAAATATCTCAAACGGTATCCGAGAAAATTAGGAAAAACTGGAAAATACGATTATTGAAAATCACCTATAACTCCTTTGTTGTATGAAATATTTCAAATGTGTGAAAACATTGCACAAGCAACTTTTTAAGCCGAAACGGATGGTAGTCACAAATTTTTCCTAGATCGTCATCTGAAAAATTTCTGCCATATTTTTCTCTAAGTTGGAAAAGCCCCATATTTATCTAAACTTCTGTCCAACGTTCAAAAATATGTGTGCGAGGGTTGTCTTCTTTCTGGATATGTTTATGCATATCGTTGACTTGACAATATAAAATTTCTATTCAATGAATAAAAAATTCGCAGCATATCGCGTTTTTCTTCGTTAATAAACTTCATTTTTACGAATGTATTAATGTGACAAGTAATAGGCTTTCAAAACTTTTAGTTTGTTGATTGGTTGTCATGGAAACAACATAAACTACAACGACCGGCCTACTTGTTTTATAATTGTTGTTTAAAAGCTTTTTTTTAAATTTGACAATGAATAAAGAAGTATAATACCATGTGTGATACATCAATCGATTCAGAAAAATAAATGCTATTAGATTATGTAAATAGCAAAAATTGCGCCCATAAGAAAAAACAAAGTTGGTTGTCATACAACAAAAACGAATAGATCTAGGAAAAATGTGTGACCACCATCCGATTCGGCTTAAAAAGTTGCTTGGGCAATGTTTCAATACATTTAAAATATTTCATACTCCAAAGGAGTTATAGACGATTTTTAAAAATCATATTTTCAGGTTTTTCCTAATTTTCTCGGATACTGTTTGAGATATTTCCAATTTCTCTTTGGATTATTAAAGAGCACCAAATTTAGCAACTTTGCCAAATTTAAACCTATACTCTAGCTACTATAATAAGCGAGATCCCCATGTTTAAACTCGAATTTCAATCACCTTGTATATGTAGAAGTGATAAAACATTAAGCAAAATTTAATTAGAATAAATATAAATAAATATTTACAAAAAAAATAAAAATTTAACTTGTTAAACACATCTTGCATCTCAAAATTTGGTATGAAAATTGAAAATAATTGTGGTTGTTTGATACTAATTAAGTCACTCACCTATCACAATGTGCTTTTGTTTCTGAAAGAGTTAAAGCAAGAACGGAATTCTGTGATCTAGTGTGCTCGAGTTTGGCAGCCAATCTTTTCAGTTCCATGTCTGCTGCTTGTTTTTCATGCTGTACATCACACTGTCTTAAAATATCGCCAACAATATGTTCTGCAACTGCTGTAGGTAAGTCTGTTCGAAGCAAATCATTAGGATTGATGTCTCTTTGATCATCAGATGCCCGTTTTAATTTTATACGTTCAGCAATTTTGGTTACAGGAATATTTCCAAAATTTGCATTACTTGAAGTATTACTTTTATGAATAGGTACGATACTGCTGTATTTTATATCTACAGTATTTTGGGTGTAAATTTTAGATTCACAATCAATGCCAATATGTGATTCAGGTGAATCTAAATTTTTCATTATGCACATTTCATTATTGCTTTTATTATTTTCTTCCGTTTCGCTATCAGCTGTTATTTGTGCAAGTTTCTCTTGGGCTTCTAATAATTGTTGTTCGAGATTATATATTTTTTGTTTTAATGATTCCACTGCATCTGAAACTGGTGATGACTGTGTAACTTCTTGCTGAGAAGATGTTAATTTTGGTTCTGGAAGTTCAAGTGGACTTTCTGGCAACTAAAACATTAATTTGAATGATGGATTTGTAACAAGACACAACATAAATATACCAACGAAAAAAACAATATTTTGGTACATTTACTAAGGCAACATGTCTCCAACCCTAAACAGCTATGGTAATTATTTTGAGAAATAAATAATAAATCTCTACATTCGCGAATAATGTGGGACCTTGGTACCACAATGTTATTATTCTAGTTGCTATATTATCTTCTATCTATGGTCTTTGAATATAACAATTTAAATATTTCATTTGTAGTAAGAACACTGATGGCATAGAACATTTATAATTAATTACTCTTACCAGGTCTTTGTTTTCAAAATCAGAAAGATCATTTTCAGGTGGATCCAATTCACTAACTTCCAGCGGGCAAGTAATAGAGTCTTCATGAGCACTTGTGCAAACTTCTGTAACAATTGTTATCCAATTTTTACTAAATTGATTTTTAATGCTTGCAGTTAAGATACATAAGAGAGTTGCAGATAAAATTTTTATATTAATACTAGCAGATCTGGGCATTATGCAAATAAAGTTTGAAATTGGAATTACATTAGCACCAGGGCATGAAACCGGTTTAAAAAACCGCTTAACCTTTATTTTTTGTCCAAAATTGTGATTTTTAACCGAAACCGAAACCGTTATTTTTAAAGACAAAAAAAACGGTAACCTTTAACCAAAATAATAAAAAACCGATTTTTTAAACATCTCTTTTTAATAAAAATTATTTTGAAAAAATACAAAATCTGTATTAATTGTGATTAGTTTACCAAAAGTAATTACTGAATGCTTGATTGTACCTACATATATTATAAAATTATAAATAGATAATATCTTTTTATACTTTGCATTCCAAATCTGAATAATGTTAAAAACCGGTTAAATTAACCGATTTTTTCAAAACCGTTTTTTTACGGGAAAAAAACGGTTTTCAACAGAAACCGTTATAAAAATAAAGTTCTTGAATTCGGTTAACCGTTAACCAAAATTTTTTTCGGTTTCTAGCCCTGATTAGCACTAACAACAATTAAATTTTAAAGAAATATTTTTTTTGATATTGGGTAAATTTATATAAATCATATAGTTATCTATTTGATTTAATACAAGGATACTAATGCTTCATTTTATTTTGAGCAGTTTGCTGGATTTCAAATAAGAAAAATGACTGTTAATTCAAATAAAGTTTTTTTTTCCCGCGTTATTTACGACCCGACTTATCATACACCTAAATTGGTACCATCTATTTAAAATTTACATGCTTTGAAATTGCAGTAGTTAAGAATCTAACAGCGTATGTTCTGTGATCTAACAGTTGTTGAACCGCTTGCATTTGTACGCGCGTCGGATCCTACTTTTTTGAGATATTATTAATTATTTAATACTAGCAAAAAATAACCTTTCGAAAAAACAAAAATTAATGTACGCGTTCGTGTATCTCAGGGTCTCAAACACATATAAACGCCGCCGCGTAAAGAATGTTTACAATATTTGCCTAAGCATTTATTTTGTCAGAAAAATCATAATCGATAGATATTTTTAAGATTAAAAAAATTGCCAATTTTAGGTTTTCATCAATATCAAAGGTAGATTTAAAAAAATAACTATATAATCTTGCAGTAGTTCTCTGTAAGCGAAACATTTCTTTCATTTAAACTGCTTTGTTTTTGCTATGATGGGGTATGGCTTCGCGATCCCTGTAGCCATACATACGGTAAAATAATATGGTCTGTGGGTTTCTTTCTATTTATATTTAATCAATCGGCGTTTTCATCCTTTTGAAAACACAATTACGTTAAAAATATTTAATGCTGAAGTTGACACATAAGCAATACATTTTACCAATGCACAAAACCTATATAAAATAATTAAAAATGAACTCAGTTTACAGATATATCAACAACCATTTTTTTAAGAAACCAATAAGCGTCAGTGGATTGTCGGTTTGTCGATGTAGTTAGTGTAGCTGTTAAATTTCCAAAGAATGTGTGTGGTTAGGGTCGGCGGCCAATTCGTTTATGATTAGAACATCCGATTCGATTTTAGTTGGAACGACATCAGATAGCAATAGGACAATTCAATTGCCGTGCAATATCAGAAAACGGAAATCGAACTGCGCAGCAAGAATTTTCGCGTTTAAAGAACAAATACATCAAAACACGACATGATAATAGTCGTTGGAGCGATCAATAAATGTATTACAAAATAAGAAACAAAGTGGAGATTATTAATTTGCGAAATATTTATTTGACGAGATGAGCGACATTCCTAAGCATTTCCCTGACTATAAGAAATGTACTTGAACAAATATAACATTTCATATTTGATTTATCCACGTTATACATAAGAAATTGAAATGGCTAATAACAATGGCAAATGTTCCTTCATTATATAACAATAAATAGCAAAGACGTTTTACGGACCCAAGAAGCGTTATTGAAAAACTACAAAAATTGTGGAACAACAATTTAGTACGACGTCGTTCAATGGAAACAACAGAATGATGAGTTATGCTAATGATAATTTAATTTTGAAGTTCACTACGGGGCGCGTACAGAAATGTAAGACTGATCGTCCAGCACTGAGTTGTGCAACACCTATACCGGGTGATTCAGTTTGACTGTCGCACCCCTAAAACTCTTTAATTATTGAAAATAACCCCAACAAACCTTATATTTTTGGAAACGGCGACAAATTATCTATTAAATGATGTGCATTTGTTATCTCTACGATGACGTATGTCAAATCCGCGATGGGCAACTGTTTTTTTTTTTTTAATTACATAGTATACATGTTTTTGTTGATTCGAATAGGAATTTAATTCTGAATCCCACCATGTATTAAAAAAGTATGCATACATAAGACATTTTTCAAGAAAAATCAGTTCAAAGTTTATTCAAATTATAGCAAACAGTCTATTTAACATAACAAAAAACGATCAAATCTTAAAAATTATACTATAACTATCAATGGAAATTTATTAAAAATGAATTTTAATCCGAATCAACAAAAACATGTACCTATACTATGTAATTTAAAAAAAAAAACAGTTACCTATTGCGGATTTGACATACGTCATCGCAGAGATAATAAATGCACATCATTTAATAGAGAATTTGTCGTCGTTTCCAAAAATTAAGGTTTGTTAGGGTTATTTTCAATAATTAAAAAGTTATAGGGGTGCGACAGTCAAACTGAATAAGTATAAGTGCGGGCCTTTTTTCCCCTCCAAAGTTTCAGCGAGTATAGTTCTTATAGACGAAACGAAATGTTATGCATATTATAATGAATTAAGGATTAAATTGAATAATTTTTTGTAACTGGGGGTACGGGAAGAGTTTGGTGGGGGTACGCGATTATAATGAATGTTATTTATATTATGACTTTTATTTATTTTATTTGTATTTTATTATGAATAAATTTTATTTTTCGTTTATTATTTTAATTTTTTTTTAACGAGGGATACTCAGTGTTACGAAAATTATAGAAGGGGTACACAGATGGCGAAAGTTTGGGAAACACTGATCTATATTATAGTTAGACTATTCAACGAAGTATGCGCGTGATTAACATGAAAACTTAATTTTATTTTCTATAGGTTCCTACTTTCTGAACGCGCCTCATATTTATTCGTCAAAAATATGGTTCTACTAGTCGATTTAAGTTTACTTACAAAAATTTTAATTTTCAAAAAATAAATTTGGCTCTTCAAACGTAACCAAAACAAAAATTAATATTTACCTGATGCCTCGTCCTCTTCCGCAATAGCCATATTACGCTGTTGGTGAAGTTTTCTTGTTAATTCGGCTATCACAGAATGAAGTTCCGTCAACTGTTCTTCGTACCTTTGTGCTTGTTCATCGAGTTGTTGTTGTAATTTTTCCTGTAACAAGCGAACAATTATATTTAAATAATTTTCTAATATTAACCAAATTATTTACTTCTGGCTATTAGTTATTTTCTTTTGATGTTACCAGTTTGTTTAGTGTAGGAGATTGTGTTTTATGCAAAATAAATGAAGTTCGAATCTTACACCTGACGGCAAAATGAAATTGATTATCTTTGCTGATTTAATATAATTATCGTTTTTAAAATAGCGATCAATATCAATTATATCATTAAGGGCAGATGTTTTTGAAATATGATGATCTAAATTTTTTTTAAAATAGTTCTTTCCTACTAAATTTACTAAATTTTCCATCGTCACGTACAGCATCGTGAAAAAAAGTTGCTTCGTTTAACTGATATTAGCCACTATCATATTATAGCAGAGGTGGTAAATAACTTTTAGCACGATAAATAATGTTTGGCGTTTATTTTAGAATTTTATAGAGCACGGCGGTACGTTGATGCAGGTTGAACTTGGTTCTAGGTCAAACCTAACGAATAATCGATTTTCTCCATTTGCTACGAAGACAGAACGGCATTTTTATTCTCAAAAGCAATTCACGTTTATTACAGGGGCAATGTAATACTGTGAACATTTCTACGAAATTAACAAACTTAATGGTCCATCGAGTTTACTATTGTCAAAAAGTTAAGAGAATAACCTTTATAAACAACAAATTCATTAAAATAACTGGAGCAACATGAATAAGTAAAGAAACAGAGTTTAAAACGCTTAACATAAAATATGACACAAAACTAAAACTTAAGCCAATACTTCAAATCAAAGAACAGGATGTATAAGATACTATGCTATAATACGTATGTTTGTGGGAGTAACGAATCGACAGAGCAATCGACCAAGGAAATTATCCAAAAAGTAAAGAGCGCTTAAACTACATAGGTCAAGTTTATAGTTTACTATCATTAACAAAATTCCATAACTTTTGGGCAAAATATGTCGTTCAAAAATGGAGACGTGTACTTTGGCTGTATAAACACAAAAACATTAGGTGATGTTTTGCGAACTATTGTCTCAAAATGTATTGACTAAAATGATTTTTTCATTGAAATCTTCAACTTTAAAGCCAAGTTTATTAAAGTTTATTAAATTGACCTTCCAGTTATATGATTATGGAGTTTTCAAAGTAAAAGCAATTAAATTTTATTTAAAAAAAAATACGAACTATTGCTGTAACTTTATTGTCAGTTGTATTTTTATTTAATAAATCATTTTTAACCTCTTCACGGACGAATTAATAAAAGCCGCAAAAAAGGACTTTTAATTTTTAAAAACGTAATTTTTATTGAAAATACATTCAAAACAATGAATTAAAACGGAAATTTTAAAAAACAAAACCGAAAAATAATGCACGCATTTGTGGCCATTGGGCGGTAAGGGCACGTTATAAATTAAATGACTTCTCATACATTCAGGGCACAGGTTCATTGCATTTCTCGCATATATAACAAATTAGACAAAAATAACGCTTTGTACCCATATCCTCCATTCTTTTAAAATACTGGTTGCACATACAATATAGAAGATAATCAATATGTAGCACATAACAATATGCGAGGTTTAGAAAAAACTTACTACGAGTGTTGATAAGCGTACACATATGTGTACGTTTACTAATGTCTTGTCAATGAGCATGAATATTATAAATAATCTCTAAAATTTACATGGTTTATGTTAATTAAATATATTTTACATATCTTTCAACTTTTTTAAACTGAAATTATAGAGATCTTCGGTTAATAATAAAATAAATTTATTAGTATAGAAAAACGGTCAACAAATTTCAGTACCACGGTATTTATTCTGACCAGCAATATGACATTTCATGTTTGTTTGCCCATATTCTTTTTTTTTTGTTAGCAAATATTGTAGTGATTGCCTACTTGTAATAATTTTCATTAATTTTTTTTTTACCGCGGCTGACTTATAAAAAAACTAAACGTACACATATGTGCCAGTATCCCTGAAGAGGTTAAATAAAGTTTTAAAGCAATTTCGCAATCTCATAACAATAAACTTTAATGACGCCTAGTCATTCAAAGTTTAAAGCAAACTGGATTTATTACATGCGTATATGCGCGTCTCGGCTTTTGTTTTAAATGGCCTACTAATTTTACGCTATTAAAAGACAGACTTGTCGAATCAACACAGCACACAGTTGCTGGGATTAATGCTTCGAAATTTATACAATCCAATTGTTTAAAATAACTTAGGCGTGCAAGTCTTCTAAAAATAAAAGTCCTATCTCACATGTAAACATAGTTTGATCCAATTACATCATAAAGCTAAGTTGTAGTACTGGCTGCAAATACAATAAAGGTATATTATATTAAATTTATCTGAGAGCCAAGCTTTTAAAACACTTCAAATTCACTCATTTTTTTTTTATAAATACGGACACGATAAAAGCAAGCGTTGAAATGTTCAATACACAATTCGGCGTGACCATTTATTTCAATTGGAACACAAACAAATTCGATGCTTCCCAAGAACTCAAGAATGCTGCACTTCCATTAACAAATTCTAAAAATAAACACTCAATCTATCTTAAAATAAACGGTATTTAAATTCAATAACAAGTCTCGTGAAATTCAAAACAAACGCAACACTAAAATACCGAGAGTGCCTTAAAAATTAAATTTAAATTAGCTAAGAATGTCCAAAAATAAGGAAATACTTTTCGGTTAGCTTATGTCCAGTATTTGTAGAAATACAGTAAGCGCCGCTTATTGTAATCACATTTGTAAATGTAAATTTGAGTCTAAAAAATGGCGTTTCTATGAAGCGAAAATATACTTAAGGGAGTCTCGCGTATTTGTATAGTTTTCCCAACAGAAACATAACCTCAGTTTAAACATGTAGCTCATCTTTTTAAATAATCTACTTTATTTAAAAAGTATACAGGGTAACAATAATCTACATGTTGTGATGTATGGGTAACTTATTATAAGAATTACATAGTCGGTTAAATTGGCAAAGCTAAGCAGAATTTTAAGACGAATTTAATGCCATTTTGATATTTGACCTACGCCTTTCACTTTTTTAGATAATTTGAAAAAACGAAAAACAGGCGATTTTTTCAATGGTAAATAATTCAACAACCACTTATGTTTTAAAACCAAAATGTGAATCGACTACGTACATATTTATACGTAGAAACAGAAAAAAAAAATATCTGAAAGTCATGGAATACTCGATTTTTGAGATATAAGCCAAACTTGACGTTTTTTAAATGGTAATCATAGGGGGCCTCGTACATAACGTTTGTATTTACCAATTTTATTTTATTACTTATGTATATTCATTTATTTTAATTTTATTAATGCATTAAAAAACCATTAATTTTTAGAACCCAAATTAAATTTTTTATTGCTTAATGGAGGTCCATTTACCATCTAGTTAAACGATAGTTACAGAAATAAATAACTTTTGTGCAAAGGGGTACTTTAAATTTCTTTATTTTATTCGAAATTACAAATTAACGAATTGTACCTATTGTTTGTTTTTCCAATATTTATTTTATAAAGCGGATGAGTTTAATCACTAGTAATGACAATAAGCGGCGCTTACTGTCGTACTGCGGTAAACAATGATATTGGTGTATTTCTAAAAGCGAAACCAATATTTGTTACTTTAAAAAGGATAGAACTTATCTATAGAGAATATTAAAACAATGCATATGTACGTGCTCCCACCATGCGAGATATATTCTGCGATTTCCCATCTAGCACATGGTAGCAGCGTCTTAAATTTGCATTTACATGTAGGAATAAAACGAAATATCAAATCATATTATGCATGAATTACGTTGTGTTAGTATATCCTAGATTATTTCATAGGTACTTATGCTTTTGAAGATAGCCTTATTACGTGCAGATCCCTCCCAAGTACACTATGTTTACATGCAAAGAATGTTCAATACCAACGAATTCGCCCAAGAAGCACTACAGCTGTTATCAGTCGTTTCTGCAATTCTTTACAATATCAAAACCCATAAAAAAACACTGTATCAACTTGAACGGAAGTGGAAACGGACAACTTTCGTAAAAAAATCGCTCTGAAAGTGGTTGCCCCCAGGTCTGAATTAAATGAAGAAAATATTGATCGTGTTATAACGTTATAAGGCACGTGCGACAAAGTCCAAAAAATTCATATCAGACGTCTACAGAATTGGAAATTAGTGGAACTCTGATATGATGAAGAGTCCGTACTTCATTCCATATAAGTTATATTTAGTACAGTCCATTAACAACAACCACAAAAACAGAAAAAGTTTAAAATAATATTAAATCGGATAGAATTTTTATTTCCTTCTTCGTTTGTATAATTGAATCGTACATCTTTAAAGTAAAATTTAAACATATAATGAGGCACTGAATTAACATTACAAGACCAACTCTGACTAAATACTAAATTCCCTAATTATGGCAGTGTTTACCAAACTTACAACCATCACAAATCCCTTTTGAGAGTTTTGTTTTACAGGCGTACCCCTCTCGGTCGAAGATGGGACTAATTTAGGGGTTTATTCGTCAAAAAAATACTTAAGTAAAATTAGAAACTCTGCGCCGCGTACCCCCTGAAACCCCTTTGCCTACCAAACTTTGGTAAACACTGATTTATGGCATTAACAATGTGGAGCAACAGTCTATATTATCAAGAAAAACATTTGATTGCTTTTACAGAAATAGGGTAAAATAATTTTGATGAAGATTATCTGAAACGCTAGCACGACTTGCTTTGTTCGCCTTATGGTACTTTTATAGTGTTCCCTTTATTAAGTAAAAACTTTTTGGCGCAGAGCTCAAACTTGATAAGAAACTATAATCCTTTTTAAAAGTGTTATCCTAATTGCACTTAAAATAAGTTACAATGTTTTAAAAATATTCCTGCACTGTGTGGACTACAGTGTGGGTACTTCGACAATATTCTGTGGGTTTAAACTTGAATAGTTATTCAAAGGCCATAATGCCAAGTCAATCATTTCAATTTCGCAATAAACAAGTTCTACTTGTTTGTCAATGTTTGTTTAAGTGATTGATGTTATGTGCAACTTCATGCTCAGTAAAAAATCGCCTTTTATTGTTTTTCCTTAATAGCAATCCTTTAAGTTTCATAGTAACAACAAAAATTACGACCGACAAACCAGCACGAAGCTGTGGAACGGTTTAGAATTGCAACTGAAGCAAAAAAAAACGACTTACGTAACTGATTTTAATTAATTACACCAACTTAAAATAACTTTTACTGTTTTAATAGCATTCCAGCATGTAAATCGTTTATAAAAAAGAGAAATATTTGAAAATACACGGCCTACTTTTTTTTTTAATAACAAATGTTTACTACACTGATAAAACAAACGCTATTAGTGATCATAAATTGAACATCTTTTGTTTATTTAATGAATGCGGTGTAATAATACACAAATTTGGAACAATCATATTTTTCAATTAACTGTGACATTAATTTTTTTCAGTAACATTGCCAAGCAATTTTAAATAATCTACGATTGTTCGTACACAATCTCCCTGTAAAAAGGGTGATTAACTATAGTTCATATTTCTGTTACATTTCGTTTTTTAAGCAAAAAATATGTGGCAAAGGTTTTCAGCAAAGATTTTAATAATTGTGTCCCCATAACATAATAATTGTTATCTCCTTTGATTTAAAATAAACGACCACAGTACAAACGAGTGGTTATTAAATTAATTTGGTTAACAGAAAAAATATACTACACCGACATTGAAATGAAATTTATTGTAATCTTCATTAAATTGTTTAAACTTTTTTAAAGCCTGCTAATTTAATTCCATCATATATTGCAAGTTTTCGTATGATTCATTATTAAAACAGCAACAACTTTAGAAATATTAATTCTAGATGATTATTGTTTTTAAAACCTAAGCGAATGATCTAAAATAAAAAAATTTAAAACCAAGTGTTTCACTTAAAAAAATTGACTTATTCATTTTTTTTTAATCCAACAAAATAGATTAAGAAACAAACTGTGTATTTTGAAAAATTTTGCTGGCCAGAAGCCACTATAAGAGTAATGTAAATAATTCAACAAGGGTTGATTTTAGATCCAAAATCATACGCATTTTTAAAAGAAATTTGACTTCTAATACAAACATTTAAAAATATACCGGATGTTCTAAGTGAAGAAACAAAGTTACGTATTGTTACGTGGAGAAAAACACTTAACATAGTTGAAAATAAATTTAAATTATACAGCTAACAACCACAAACAACTGTTTTATTTACAATTTATCTATGCTGATAACGAAACGAAACGAGTTATGAGTTAATACGCAAAAGGTGAACACCCTGTATAATCAACTAAACTTATCACTCCTCTTGCAGTTTCAAATAACGAAATATCACGACCTCAGAATGAAATTCAAATTCATGTCATAAATCACGTATAACGATATTCTTGAAACATACACAGCGTATGCACATTAAATATGACTTAAGGCCTCCACCAAATATGTACATTGTACACACATAAGTAATATCTATTTTGTACTCTAACATATTTTCACTTTTACACATGAAAATAGCATATCAAAACACAAAAATATTTTAATTGTTATTGAAAACTTACAAAATGTATAAACACGTTTCTATACATTCCCTTAAGACTATTCAAGCATGCAACTGTGCCATATTTTGTTTCCTCTCAACTGCTTTGAACTTAAACTTCTAGCTATTTTAAGTATCACTTTGAGTGCGGTATACACACTCAAAAGTTTACAGTCTAAATACAACGCACAGTGATGACTGAACATTTCAAAACCGAAATTAATATGCACGTTACTGAATGTAATGAATATGGCTGTGCCATATATTAAGGCTTGAAAAACGCGGAAGTGAGTAGTATTTTAATGCTGTCACGGGCAAACGTGCTACTTAAAGAGTCGACTCTTATTATGGTCCACTGTTTTTGTCAGATGTCATTAAACATTGGCTTGTGCTAACTAAAATACTTTGAAAAACAGAATTGTTTTCGTAGCAAAAAGGAATTGCTATACGAATTTTGGACTGGCGCCGAGATCTCATGTTAAAGGTATCAAAAACAAAAATAATAATACAATTATTATTACTACAGGTTTAAATCGAAATTCAGCTTGCTAAAAAAGCAACATTTTAAATTATATAAAAGATTTGTAATTTATAAATACAATTTTATATCGTCACCAATGTCTTTAAACCGTTATTTCTTTCCGGAACCGAACTGATATATTTTTTTTAAATTGAACCAGAACGAAAACTGAAACGAAAAAATAACGGTTCGATGCCCTGATTGGTAACTACTAGCGTTGCCGAAGTTTTTTCGTTAAGTTTTGCTTTGAAATGCGTTGATATAAATGAGCAGGTATGTAGTATTACAAAAATGACGCGGAAGCGATTTTAATTCCAAAATAGCAGTCTGAATCGACCTGATTTGACTTTGAAAACCAAACCTTAAAAAGTTACCGCTCTTTAGTCACTAAAAATAGAACAAAAATTAAAACAAAACCTACTGATTTACTGTTCAGTATAAAAGACCGGTGCGGCTAAAGCTAAACTTGCTAAGTTGTTTAAAGCCATCAAGAGAGATATTATAAAACAACACGCGGTGTACAAAACAGTCAACAAACGAGGAATAGTGGCAACGCGGTGTGCCGTAATTCATTTAAGGTGTCTCGAACCTCGAAGGAACTCTCTGAATTTTGCGTCTACTGATCAATTTTAAACGAAACGACGATACAGATGCTATACGTTTCAGCGTGATGCCTTTCCGCCATTAAAATTGTAAAACAGTAAAAATCTGCTCGTGTGAGCAGCCACAAGCTGACGAAGCGGCGTGAAAAATAATGCTCATCAAAAAATGCTGCATAGCAATAAAGTTGCAAATATCAGTTCAAATATTGTATCTACCTACTAATCGTTTAGTAAATTAACTTGACAATATCTGTCGAATCTGTAAAATCAATACAAATACCATAGAAATCGCATTCGATCACTCGCAAAAAAATTCAGTGTCCCAATCCTACATAATACATAATAGTTACTTCTACATAATATGATCCCAACCAAGTTACAGAAGCTAATAAATAAAAGGATGTCCTTCTAAAAAATAGCCTATTCAATATATTAACGTTTAAAAAAGTAAATTCAAGTTTTTTTTTTTAAATTGAACTTATGAAATAATAAATTTAAAAAAACTTAAAGTAAAAAGAATTATTACACAGTTAATACAAAACTGAAAAATTCTTGTACCAATAGAGACAAAGGTTATATTTTTAGACAAAAATTGGAAGACATTGTTAAGTGATAAAAATTTACTTAATTAAAGCAATATACTTTTAAAAGAACGTCGTTGCCAACAATAAATGAGATTACTACTGATTAAAGAACAAGAAACTGATGGAGCATTTCTTTAAGAGATCTTCGGAAAAAGTATAAGTGATTTTTAATTAAACTTGTCTATATACAGGGTGGTCACATAGAAGGGCCACTATTGTGATCTCGTAAACGGTAAGAGCTACAAGGAAGTTTAAATTAGACAAATTGTTCCCCTTTCTAAGACTTATTCAATGATGCTTTAATGTTTTAAAAAAGTTCCATGGTACGTTAGATAATAAAGCAAAATATTTTTGGGGAAAAAGTTAATTTTTTCCGTATCTACTGTAAAATGAAAACAGTCATCTGTTTCAATATTGTTTAAATTCTTAGATAAATTACAAACTTGCATTTTTTTAAATGGAAACCATAGTTGGCTATGACCTCATGAAAAAGCTCTTTTTTTTGCCTTTTTCCATAATTTAAGGTTTAATATACCTATTTATTTCAATATTTAGACTCAAAACAAATACTCCTATAATTCATCAAAAAGTCCATAAATTTAAACAATTATAAAACAAATGAATGTTTTAATTTTACAGTGCGTAAAAAATCTACAACTTTTTCCCCAAAAATATTTTTGTACCATCAAGTATTACTGACTTATTAACGATTTAAAAAAATGCCCATTTTGACTTATGTTTATTATCTAGCGCAGGGGTGCGCAAACTAGGGGGCGCGCCCCCAAATGGGGGCGCGAAGAACGATGCCCCCGCGCAATGACAGCCATAATATAAATTTAAAAGAAAAAATTTAGTTTTTTTATATTTCAAATATGTTTTCTGTTTGCAATGTTGTATTTCTGTAATATTTCGTATCGGTTGATCGAAAATTATTGATGCCTGCTAACTTCAAGGCGAAAAATAAATTGAAGGGGGCGCAAGTTGACATGCTGAAAAAAATGGGGGCGTGGCATAAAAAGTTTGCGCACCCCTGATCTAGCGTGCCATGGATTTTTTTTTAAAACATCAAAGTATCACTGAATAGGTTTCGGAAAGGGGAACAATTTGTCTAATGTAAACTTCTTTGTAGCTCTTACCGTTTACGAGATCTCAATAGTGGACCTTCTATGCGGACCACCCTGTATATTAAAAAATGAAACAATTGAATTTTATTTTAATATTTGATCATTTAAAATTTTACGAAGAAGCTTTAGTTAACAAATTTCTACTAACATATTTTAATTTAAAATTGCAACATTACTAATTTAAATTTATCTTGTATAATTCCAATACTGTTAGTTTTTTTTTAAACCAAGAGAAAAAACATCTAGGGAATTACAAAGTAACTAGAAAACAAACGAAACCAGCTTGATTTATTTATTTATTTCGGATAATACGGACTATTAAAGACATGCTTTGTTCCATTGTCGTCCAACTAAACTGAACTGAAGTGGACGAAACGCTAGTCGTAATGTCAGTTTTGCAGATATATGAAAGCCTTAGAAAGCTGTTGGAATTTATCACCCATATTTTACCCGAAACGACAACTTATTTAGGACGATTAGGGCGTCTACCACGTTTTAATCTCGAGACACGAAGCTTAAACTTGACAATTTGTAAACTTTGGACGGATTAGCAACATTTTGAGACAAACTGAATAGTTCCAAGCGTTGTTAATAAAACTTTAAACTACGATATGAAAACTTGGTTTACATCTTCATATGTCGTAAATAAGAGTTTACTTGGCAGTTAGGAATTTAGTGGAAATATCGATTTAAATTCCGTTACGTCTACTTCTAGGAAAAGTTAAAATAATTTTCCATAAAAAAAGTCGACACACGCTTTCATGAAAAAAAAATTAAACCAAAAGTTACTTTCTCCGGCAACACGTACTAAAAGTCCAAAGCCGATGTTCTTACAGCACCACTCGAATGTAAAATAATAATCCGCTGTAACCACGAATGTGTAAAATGGTCCTAAAAAGTAATTTCCTCCTTTTCCTAATATTCTCACACTTTTAAGGTCGAATGAGCTAGCTAGGGTTTCGCCGCCGTATAATATTTTAAATCGAAAACCTTGGATAGATTTGTGTTCAGTTTGGTGAATTTCCCGTTTAATAATATAGGTAGCTAAACGATGTGGCAGTGAATGTAGCATCGACGGAAAGCATATGTTAGAAAAAAAGGAACCGGATACGCATAAAAAATGGAAGAAATAATAATTATAATATATCGTTACTAAACATGGGAGCGGGCAAGAATAAATTAATAATTTATAACTACCACACTGACGCAATAAAGGTTTTATTAAGGAAAGGGAAGCTGTATTAAATATTATGTTAATGTTAAAGGCGACAGCACCATAATAATATTTACATTCAGAACTAACTAATTATCACTGACCAAAGCAAACATTATATTTTCGTTTATTTAATTTGTTAATTTAACCCTTTAATAAGCAAATTCACTTAACATAGTTATCATTAAAAATGACATACAAATGTAAATGACGGTGAATGTACAAGTAAAATACCTTGTGTGATACACCAACAAATTCAGAAAACAAAAATTCTATTTGATTAAGTAACTAGCAAAAATTGCGCCTATAAGAAAATAGAAAGTTGGTAGTCACAAAATAAAAACGGATCGACCCAGGAAAAATTAGTGATTACCATTGGATTCGGCAATGTTTTTACACATTGAAAATATTTTATACTTCAAAGGAGAGGTACAGACGATTTTCAAATATCGTGTTGTCGGTTTTTCCTAATTTTCTTGGATACAGTTTAAGACTTTTATAATTTCTCTTCGGATTATTAATGAGCACCGAATTTAGCAGCTTTCCCCAATTTAAACATATACTCAAGCTATTATAATAAGCGAGACGCCCATGTGTATACCCAGTACACTCAGTTGTTTTTGAGATATTTGGTTTTGAAATATCGTTTTCTTTCAACCACAACCTATATTTTTAAATGTATTATGTAAAAGCTCTTATTTTTTTTTTATCACGTTCCGAATTTATTAAAAAGTTCTCAAAAACATTGTATAATAGATGGCGACAATACTATCCGTTACGATATCGGACAAGGAAATATCCACAGAAGGTTATAACGAGCATTACCAGAAGACTTCTAGCGAGAATACTAGACGCCATAGGGAGTTAAATAACCCTTCATATTTTGATTATTCAATATAAGAAATATATCGTAGCTATGCATAACATGAAATACGTTAAACAGATTTTTTTTTAAAGTAGATTTTTTTTTTAAGATTCAACATGTGATTAATTAAAGTAGCCTTGATAAAGGATTAAAAAGTAATAACAAGTCTTCGAAAAACGTCTTATTATGATAATAATGTACAGCTAATACATAAAAGCATATGCCAAATAAATGTGTATAAAAATATTTTTGAGATAAACAAAAGTAAAATTTTTATTTTTACTGGTTTTAATTTTTTTCTTAAATTTACATAGTTTTTAAATACATAATTCGAGAGCTCTTGAAGTTTCTTTTTTGCGAAAAACTGTTTTACACAAGTAGCAAATATTAGATCAAATAAAAGTTCATGAAAAAATAGTTATCAACAATAATCCAAATCTAAATTAAAGTAAAACAAGTATGAAACTTATGGTTGTAAAATTGAATAATTTCGTAGGGCTAAATTAATAGAGACGTACGATGTTTAATTAAATTAACACAACGCAAGCACGCTTTTTTTATTTATTGATCTATTTGTCGGGCCGTGTTGTATTACAAAACGTTCTTTAATTGCTAATGTACAGTGTACAGTATCAAACATGTATCGTAATACAATTATTACAAACATAGCGATTAGGTATAAATAGTCATTTAGTAATTCTATTGTTGAGAATAATAGGGAGTGTATTACATGTTCATGTATTAATCAATATATGTCAAGTCTACATACATTTAGTGAAAAATATTGTACGAATATAGCATAAATATCATTATATTTTTATCGATTTTGACACAACTTTACGATTATATTTATTTTACTTATAATTATTAAAAATGTATCACAATTACACCAAATTATACGAAGAAGATATTCTTTCACACCCTTCAATACAAGTTTATTTATGTACTTTAATAACAAACAAACAAAAAATAAACCATATTAGAGCTAGATATGACTGTCGTAAACATGATCCAAACAAAATTTGTCGAATTCATGAAACGTGTTATCACTTTTTCGCATCGCTATTGCTAATCAAAGGTTATTTGTTGTATCAAAAACTGGTCGTTGTTGTACAAAACTATAAAAGACAATCACACGTTTACGATAATGAATGAATAAAAGACGTTATCCCGACGATTTATTATTAAACATCCGCAACAGATTTAAAACAGGGCGTTTTCTAGAGAACAGATTGTTGTCATTTGTATTATTTTAAATGGTAAATAAATAAGGCAATTGCGCATTAAATTTTTCAAAAATTTATCTTTGGCACAATCTCCAGGCATTTAAAATATTACTAGACTAAATTTTATTTAGTTTTGCTATTATTGTTTTTAATTTATCGCTGTTATTTGGGTTTGTATGCGCCAATTTTGTCCTGACTAACAAAAAACGTTTAGTAGTGAATACGTGCGTTTTAGTTGTGATGAATGGTGCAACCAACATTCATTGCACAAAATTTTCCATATAGGCATGTCTGAACTATATTTTAATTTTTACAAAAAAATTAAATACCTATAAATATACCTACCTAAGGCATTTAACAGATGCTTTATAATTTAATATCTTTTTAAGTAAAAAAAAGCGTATTTAATGTTTTCTTTTAAAACGAAGTTTTATTAAAAAATGAAAATAAATCTTAGAATGTATGAGAAAGCAAAAAGTCCCAATGCACAAATTTAAAGCGTTTTAAATGTTTTTTCTTGTAATACAAAATGTAATAGTTTAACAGTTCAACTAATCCAAAACATTTTATGACGTTTTTGTTACAAAATCTCATCTCTTGGCTCAAATATTAGAGTACAAACGTCTTTCATAACTTGTAAGGAAAAGTGTAAACAAATATTAATTAAACATCAGCAATTTTTATATTTTTAGCAATTTCAAACATTTACTATGGTATTTGCTAAAAATGTTCCTGCGCCAAAAAAACTATAAGGCCTTTCAAAAAGTATTCACAATCGCAAAGACTCACAAAATTCAAATATAGGTAAAAGAACGAAACGACGTTAGAATATTAATTTTTGGACTATTTACTCCGATTTGCAAAGTCTTAATTTCAAAGATTACAGTATTTAGTTTCACTCTCAACTAATTGTGTCACATTTATTTAGGTTTGCTATAATAACGCAACACATTATTTACTGTTTATTATTTATTTATACAAATCAGTTTTCATTGAAGAGGTGTTGCAACCTATTTAATTTTTCCTAAAAGATAAAATCTCACCACTCTGTTTCCACATATAAAAAATGAAAAACCCAATGTGTTGTTTTGTATGCAGATAATAAATAGCCTCATCTATTTAAAAGCCAGAACGCGGATGCTCTATTTGATGAAGGGCACAACACATTTTTCATTTTGACATAAAAATGAAGAAATAAAGTACGTACCTATACGTTGAGATCTAAATGAAAAAATTCTGATGGGAAAATAACATTCAAAACAGATAATAATTGAACTCAATGTAAATTTTATGGTAAGTACAACTATTGATATGTGCATATGTGAAACAGAAAAATATTAATTCAGAGATAGATTTTAGTACAAATAACGTGCAATGGGCATATACCGGGTGTAAATGAAGTGTGGTACGTACACCCGCTTTTTTTTCTCTAGTTTTGATTTTAGATAAATGATATTTTAAACATATGATATGTGCAAAAAACCGGGCTTTTTGAGCACATGCACACAGTTGTTACACTTCCAGTTTCGCCGGAAATGACCCCAACTTTGATATTTTAAATGGAACGCCCTGTATATTTTTACATTTTTGGAAAGAGGAAGCGATTTTAGATACAACTGCACTAATTTGGTTAATTTTTATATCCTCAAAAAAAAAAAATGAATTAAAATTAAATTTTATTAAGGGTGCCGTGACCTGCATAAATTGAATTTTATTATGTCAACAATTGACCAAAAAACGTTTTTGTAAATTTTAAATGCCATTTAGGTTACTTTAATCGGCTTTGAAGGTTGCGGAATCGGTTTTTGCCAAAAAGTCAATTTTTTTAAATGGTGGTACAAGCGGTTATTTAAACGGAGCATCTTCTAACGAATCCATCGATACCAATAACTTGTATTTTTATTGAGTCTGCTTCAAAAACTTCAAATTATTGTGAAGATTTATTAAGAGATTCTTTTAATGGCTGTAATCTAATTATGTAAAAATGATTACCAAAATTTTTAGACTTTTTAATTAGGTAAATGACTATAGTAGTTAAACATAAAACAACGATAATTTGTTTTGTTGCAGGTATGCAGTGTACTGCGATTAAAAGGATCTCTTAATAAATCTTCACAATAATTTGAAGTTTTTGAACCAGACTTTTAATAAAAATACAAGTTATTTGTATCGATAGATTCGTAAGAAGATGATTCATTTAAATAACCGCTTGTACCACTATAGTTCCATTTAAAATTCGTGAATATTATATTGTGAAATTTACCTCATGTTAACCAACTACTTGAACAAAAATCTGTAACTATTGCAAGCTCTTAGAAAATAAATTCAATTCAATTTCGGCTCTCTGGATCTTTGGGTTACTTCATAATTGAGAAAAAAAAAGAAAAACTTAACATACACTTTAAATTTGTGTTCTTGAAAAAGTTTTTCATACGCTAGTCTTACAAAATCCAAACCACGAAAAAAAGCGGATGCAAGACGGATAGAATGAAATAAATTTAATAAATATTGAATGTGCGAAGTGAATTTGCGAAAATATTAAAGATATTTTGGACTTTCACCTTAAAGGTATGCACATCAACAATATTTTGGACTCTAAGGGTCTGATGCATCAAAAATAAACTAAACGCCCTGATTTAACTTTTACATTCAGCGAATTGATAAAATGAAACAAGATTACTAGTCAATTTTTTTTTTAATGTGGCGAGTGGAGATTCTTATTTGGGAGCGACTCGGTGAAATAATACAAACACTTTTTTTTACCAAAATCAAACAACCAGATTGTAATAGGATTGGGCTATTGAGATTTACTTAGAATATGATAAGGAAATTTTAACGTTCAGGTCGAGTCATTTTACATTATTGAAATAGCCACTGGTCTCCAAAAACAAACGTTAAATTATCAAATTTTTTAAACATTCGCAATTAAATTTTCTTTTATTCTTAAAAAAAAACAATATTTTCTTGTAACTTAATATAAACGAAAATAGTAATATATTCGCATCGAACAAATTTGTCAAATAGTGACTTAATATTAACATATTTCACAAACTTGTAAGAAAATAAATTCTAGCAGTCGACTTAGATCTATTTGTAAATTTGTATGTTTCAAATGAATACGAGGTTTAACAAAAATGAATTATCCAAAAAAATTAATTTTGGATTGGCGTTGTTAGAAAAGCTTTGTTATATTAATTAATACTTAACGCACATGTGCTTCACTACAGATGGCATACGATGGCGCCCGGGTAACGGGCTCTCCGGGAGACGTAGGTGTTTTAATTGCATCCAAGAGCGGTGGCTGGTCCCCCCCGTCCATTTGACCCTGTTGCGATCCCGGACAACAAAGCCATGATCGTGCTCTCGGCAATTCACCAGAAAACGGTTCATCGTAAGTTCGTTCTTCGCAAGGCGTCTGGCTAATCGTATACAAATGACCCAAGTTTAAGTTCTGTTTAAAATCACCGTCCACCCAACACTGTTTATTACCATCCTCGCTAAACCGACAATTATTAAAGTTTAAACCGTAGCTTTCCATAAACTTTGTATTATCTTCGACGTTATTAGGTTGATCGTTATCGGAAAACGGTTGAAAAGTACGGTTTGTGGTAATATTCGGCATGCGCATTGTTTCGTCAGTGTTTGTATCATCTTCAGGCAATGATATTTCGGATGCCGGCGATTTTCCACGTTTAGGAGGTTTTTCGGGACTGGGCGTTCCCGTGCAAGAATCGGCTGGATTAAAAATATATGTCAGGCAATTTTTGTCACTACTACCTTCTAATCCAATTTCTACGCCCGCCAGTCTGTGACCTTTTTGTTCCTTTACTAAAACATCTTTGAAGCTATCAACTTGATGCGGCCGTATAAATGAGTAAATTTTACAACTTAATCAATTTAGGTTTACTATTGTTTGCATATTTTATAGGCTGGTTAACTTTTTTCCACACCAAACTGTTATTTATTTAGTTTATAACACGTAAAAGGTGCAAGAGCACTGGAGGCACTTTTATCATTAACACAGAAAGTTTTAAACAACTAAATATGTTACAAAAATTTCTTGCTTAACTCAACGCAATAACATTTTGAATTACAAATGCAGTAAACGTTAATTAATAACACTGATGTATCCCAACAAAATGCTTAACAGCGAGAGTTTAAAGCAGTCAATTAAAAAACAAATGTAAAAATAAAAGACAAAACCAAAACTATACTTTCTATGCAAATTGAATACAATTTCGAAGACTATCCGACATATCGTTAACTAAATGCAAAACGTACATTCTGGCACAGCGATGCCGGTATCACTTTAGCATTTAAAAAAGCTCGTTTCCACGTTCTGGAGCGGCTAATGGCATCACTCTCTACCATGAGCGACTGAGATGTAGATCGCTCAGCGATCATGAGTGCACTGCAACCGCATTACGTAACTGAGGAACACAGGCTTTGCGCGGCGTCACGACGCAAGATACCGAGAGCTATCACCACACGAGGTTCGATATTTGTGGAGGAAAGGTATCCCTAATGGTCGAAATTTTAAACGGCTATTGTTACATGAAATTGTCTGTTCCGTGCATATGTCATAGTACCGTTTATTTCTGATAAACCCTTACCACCAAAGTAGATATGCACATGCCAAACAATTTCGTTTGGACAAGTTAGTATCTTCCACTTTATACGCATATCTTAAAAGGTTTCTTTAACGTTTTTTTACGTTTAAAAATTAATTAACGCTTTGAGATGGGCAGATGGGTTTATTTACAACTTATTTAATACTTAAGAACTTCAAAACTTTTAAGGAAAATTATGTGGTAAACATTTACCGACAGGAAAAGTGTAATAGCTATATGTTTATATTATGTACAGCAGTGGTTTCCAACCTGTGGGGCGCGTCCCCCTAGGGAGGCGCGAGCCTATTGCAAGGGGCGCTGTTACCAAAATATCATTTTTGAATAAAAACAAACAAGAAGAACTTTATTTATAAAGAATATGGTATATTATTTTGTAGTCCATTAAATAATTCGTATTTATCAGCACAGTATTTATGAAATTAGATTGTTACGAAAAGCTAAGGGGGCGGAAAAAAAAATTATGAAAAAGGAGGGCGGGCGGAGGTACAAAAAGGTTGGAAACCACTGATGTACAGCAAGAGAATGAAACTTTTGTAAGACTTCGCAGGCTTATTGGCCCACTATACAACGTGTAGAGATTAAAAAAAAGGGCGAAAAATTCATTTGTTCCCTTAATATTTTTTGCCTACCACTGCAATTTAATAAAAATAATGTTTGTTTGATATCACACACAAGTTAATTATTTAAATAAGCTATAACTCGAGCATTATCATTTTATAAAAAATAACACAGGCTTCAAATTTTCGCTAAGATTTTTTTATTTCTTCAAGGAAAGCGGAGACATACCGGCAGGGGCGGATCTAGGTTTTTCGGGGCCTAGGGTTTATTGAAGTCCAATGGAGCCCCATTTTTTTGTTAGATTAAGAACCTTTAAATTGGAGTTTAAAGTTCATTTTTAATAACATCAAAATCAGAGTTTAAATATATTTATTATATTATTATATTATTAATATTAACTATTTTTTACTATACGATAAGTGCTTATTATTAATGAAAAAGTATTAAAAATTTATGATGATAATTCAAGTTTTGTGGGCCCTTGCACTTGGGGGCCCCGGGCTTAAGCCCTTTTAGTCTCTATGTAGATCCTCCTATCCATACCGGGTGTAACTGAGTTCTGGTGCACCCCCTTTTTTTAAAGTTTTGATTTCAGATAAATGAAATTTTAGACATACGATGTGTAAAAAACCGGATTATTTAAATAGATACCAATATATACACTATTGTTTCACTTCCGGAATTGACCCTAACTTTGTTATTTCAAACGAAACACCCTGTATATTTTTAAATTTTTGGAAAGAGGAAACAATTTTGTATACTACCTAGTTACCTACTGCACCATTTTGGTTCATTTTTATAACCTCAAATAATTATTGGACGAAAATTGATTTTTTTATTAAGTGTGCCGTGACCTACACAAATTGAATTCTATTGTGAACAAGTGTTCGAAAAACGTTTTTGTAAGTTTTGATTGACATTTAGGTTACTTTAATCGGCTTTGAGGTAGCAGAATCGTTTTTTTGACAGAAAGTCAATTTTTTTAAATGGATCGGTAGTGGTATATGGGTACGGTGACCATCCGTACTGTATTATACAGTACAGTACTGTATTTTAAGGCGCTGTACTGTATAATTTAAACAGAAATAAATGTACTGTATTTTATTTTTTTGTACTGTATGTACTGTATTTTTAATGTAATGAAAATTGTGCTAAATATATAACCCAACCTTTTACATAGCGCGAGCCACAAACATATAATTCAATATAATTTCTATCTTCAAAATTCGTGAGAGCGAAAAAATGAACAAACTTCATCCACATTTTTTGTTCCGTTCTTCCTAAAACACATTTTTTGTTTCAGTCTTCCTGAAAAAAAAATCGTGAAAGCAAAAAAAAAAACGAATCCACCTTTTGTACTGTATTTTTGTCTAGAAATAATGGTCACCGTATATGGGGTTATTTAACTTAAGTATTTTTTAACTAATACAACAATAGCAATAACTTATATTTGTGTTGGAAGGCTGCTTCAAAAACTTAAAATATAATCATGTCTAAAATTTCATTTATGTAAAATCAAAACTAAAGAAACAAAGGGGGTCAGTTACACCAGGTATAATTGGTGTTTGCAAGGCGATAAGCAATGGAATCTTTTGCAAAACAAAGCATATTTATAGTACATTAAAATATGCCTACATATAATCCCACTTAACTGACCATGTACTTTTATAACTAATGGAAATAGCAATACTTAAAAAATGGACACAGAGTGTATGTTTCAACATGTGGAACATGTTAACTTAATAAAGAAGCGTACTATAACCAGGGAGTCAGAGTTGGAAGTCAGAAAAACTATTGACTCCTGACTATTTGATTCAGTTTTTATCAGAGATGAGAACAGAATAAAAACCAAAACAAAATAACGATATTATTCGACTTTTAGCCTTTTTGTTCAAGAACAAAAACGAAATTGAAAACATTTAGTGTCAGTTTTGCTTAATGTTCTCTAGTGTAGTGCATTAATGAAAGGAATCGGGAGTCGGTTTTAAATAATACCGACTCCAAGAGTGCAGAGTAAGCAGTGGTTTGTTTTTCTGCCAACTCCCCACCTTTGATTTTAATGTGCTTAGAATTCTAAAATATATGCATATTGTTACTAGTTTCTGAAATTTCCTGGAAAAACTGGAAAAACGCTAATTTTAAATTTAAAGTATTTTTTTCTTATTATTAGTGTGAGTAGGTTTGTGTGATTAATACGCAACACTTTGAAAGTCAACAAATATTGCTAAAAATATCATTATTTACCATGAAAATAATTTAAAAATACCAAGAAATTTTAACATAGTCCTACCTTCAATTCTCCCTCAAAACATTTTTCTTCTCGCCCATTTTTCTTGACCAATGATTTTGGTACAGGACTCATATCTCTTGCACCTGAATCCCATTCCCAACTGTCAAGTTTTCCTTTAAAAAAATAGTATAAAATGTGTGTGTTATAAAAGGAATATACTGCATGACTTATTTAATTTACACTATACAGGATATACAGGGTGTGTATAAATTTGCGGAAACGCTACACGTGGCGATGTTCTTCATAAAGTTCTAAGTCAAAAATTTTAATACAAAAATGTTGTACCATGCTTGCTGTGCCTGCAAGAGGTCCTCAAAGTTTTGACATTCAGTCCTTTAATAAGCGTTGTTATTCAACATTCGTTAATGAAAAAGCTGCGATTTGGAATAAAAATAAATTTCGAATAATGTTTTTTCCTAGATATTGTTTTTTCTTTCAAAAATTGGTGTTGAAAATATATGTTAATCACAGATTTGAATGAAAATAATACATATGACAACATTGTCATGATTGTCATTAGCTGTCATCTCTCTTTTTTTAGTTATTATTTCTGGTTTGTTTTAGTTATTGTGTGCTGCATTTTTATTAGTTGTGTTTGTTGAAGGCTTTCAGATCGAACAAATATTATAAATACCTAAGTAAAAATTGCTGATAAAAAAATGTCCTAACGCAAATCAATGGATGCAGTGTTCCCAAATTTTTGTTTTTTTTTAATGGTTCCTGAAGCCATAGGAAGCATGGTACAACATTTTTGTATGAAGATTTTCGACTTTGAATTTTACCAAGAACATCGTCACATGTAGCGCCTCCGCCAATTTCTACACACCCTGTATATAGTATAATTACTAAATATTAAATATACAACTTGTTTACTCTAGTGTTCTCATCATGAACAAATTATACAATCATACAAATAAGACCTCCAACTTTGATGTTATCTAAAAATCAGGCAACATAGAAATGCATCTCATCATCAAGAGTTCTATGGAATCTACAAGAAACGATTTACATAAGAACTATCTGTATTCCAGCGGCGTGCGGTCCATGGATGCGTTGGATGCGGCGCATCCCCTAAAATTCACGTCAAGAATATTTGAATTTCGTGTAGCTTTATTTCGCTTTGATTTTATTTTTTGTTACGTCATAATTTTATTTATTATATACGATGTTTTGCCTGCTCGAAAATTTGCGTTATATAATCTACATCCAGCGAGCGGCTGACTAAATGTGTGCGATGCACAGCGCTAGCGATTGTGAACCCGACTGAGGGATGCGTTTCTGATTAGCTAGCCATACACGAGCGGATTTTTTGACGGGCCAAGGGCGCAGATAAAACCCGCGGATTTGCCCCCCGGATCGATCTGCGGTTCTTGGCCTGTCTGTGCCCACTAACGTACAGGCCAAACCTTCAGTCAGATCTGCTGGTTTGGCCCCGCAGTTCTGAGCCGCCTGTCTGTTGGCCACTAACGTGCAGGCCGTGTCTGTCAATTTTTTGAACAAATCCGTCAGCGGTCCAAATCCGCTCGTGTATGGTGCAAATCTAACAGACTTTTATTATTTATCCGCGGGCCTAGGACTTTCGTGCATGCTCGAAAGGCCAAGGGCACGGGCCACGGTTTTAGATGCTTTTCAAGTAAAGTTGAAATTTAGTTTTTGTCGAAATTTAAACAATTTCTCTTACATTAATCATTTTTATGTATATGTAATAGATAATATATACAATATATACATTTTTCAACAATTTCCATGTACAGGGTGGTCCAAATTCGATGGGATTGCATGGGTATCTCGGTTAATATTTAAGATAGAGAAACGGTTAAATTACCAAAAATGTGCAGTTTTTTGAGACAAACTCAGAACCGTTTTCAAAAATATTCTATCATTTCCGGTTTTCGAGTTATCGAATAAAAAGTGTTTTTTTGTCATATTAATAATGTGTCATATCTCCGTTATTGTTGTAAATATCAAAAATATTTATAAAGATTATTTTTGGATATTTTTATGTTTAATTTGATTATACTAAAAAAAAAAATTTACACTCGCCGTTAAAAAGTTATGACACAAACTTACCTTTTTTTAAATGGAAACGATAGTTGGCTATGACCTATTTAAATTCCTCATTTTTTTCTCATTCCAAATATATAAGGGTCGATGTATTTATTTTTAATAATACGCAAGTTATGAAGGTTTTTTAGGTTTTTTTTCTAAGAAAATCATAGTAGGCTATGAAAACAAAAACCAAACAAGGTGTAAAACCTTACAAAACTCATGTGGTACAAGTTACCAAGGTTTTTTAATTTGTTGTGGAGATAAACATTGTAAATATTTGAAAATAAGAAAACAACGATATAGTCGGTATCAGCAGTAATGTAGGATATTGTTGTTTATCTTATGTTCAAAAAATTTCGTATTTATCTCAATAACAAATTAAAAAACCTTGGTAACTTGTACCATATGAGTTTTATAAGGTTTTACACCTTAATACAATCTTGGTTTCCGGGTTTGGAACCGCGTCTTCTATATTTAGAAGTAGAAGTAAACTACTTCTAAATATAGAAGACGCGGTTCCAAACCCGGAAACCAAGATTGTATTATGGATAACGGCCGCGAAAGCCTCAAGAATAAAAAAGTTTTACACCTTGTTTATTTTTTGTTTTCACAGCCTACTATGATTTTCTTTAAAAAAAAAAACTAAGAAACCTTCATAACTTGCGTATTGTTGAAAATAAATACATCAACCCTTATATATTTGAAATGAGAAAAAAATGAGGAGTTTAAATAGGTCATAGCCAACTATCGTTTCTATTTAAAAAAAGATAAGTTTGTGTCATAACTTTTTAACGGCGAGCGTAAAAATTGTTTTTTTAGTATAATCAAATTAAACATAAAAATATCCAAAAATAATCTTAATAAATATTTTTGATATTTACAACAATAACGGAGATATGACACATTATTAATATGACAAAAAAACACTTTTTATTCGATAACTCGAAAACCGGAAATGATAGAATATTTTTGAAAACGGTTCTAAGTTTGTCTCAAAAAACTGCACATTTTTGGTAATTTAACCGTTTCTCTATCTTAAATATTAACCGAGATACCCATGCAATCCCATCGAATTTGGACCACCCTGTACAATTTTTGTTTAACGTTCTTGTTAGAGTAGTTTTCGTGGTTTAATTTCCACAAAGACTGCCTTTCTTCATACATATTTATTAAAGTGACTACCTCCTCTCTTTTTAATTCCTAGATCTTACATTTTCCCATGGCATTAATTAAAAAATTAATAAAAAAATGTAATGAATTAATTCCACTAATTAAAAATATGACAAGTAAACGGGAAAATGGTAAACACTGAAAGTAACGAAACAAAACTTGTACAAAAACAACTTGTTGATAACTTAAGACATGGATCCTGCACGCCAGATCTGTCAGCACAGCCCGTCCGTGTGTGAACCTTGACAGTCCGGCCCTTCGGACGGAGCCTGTCGTCTGCCCAACACATCTGCCTCTTCGCCACTAACGGACAGGACAAATCCGTCGGACGGATCCTGTTGTGGCATGCCGTCTGTCAGACATATCTCTATCCCCCCCCTAACACAAAGGACGGGCCCGCGGGTTTTATGATTTCGTCCGTGGCCCGTCAAAAAATCCGCTCGTGTATGGCTAGCTATTGTGGATTCGAAATTTGCGTTCTTGGCGCATGCGCACTGCGATGCAGTCCCTAGTCTATTGCCCGCATCGTTGCTTTACTTAACAGCTACGGGAAGCGATTACTCTCATGGTTCCTCTGTGTGGGGCAACTGTAATATGGTAGGGCAGCCGCACTCGATTGATATTACCGCACGCTACAAAATAATCATTTACGTTGTAAATTGATTTTTGTTTACTTTCTTTAAATCAAGCTTCTTCTATTTAAATAAGCTTAACTCTATTTTTAGTGCACTGTTTCGCTACTTAGAATTTTGGTTATTATTTAATACGACCCATAATATGGATGAAACTGTGGTTAATAATAATTGCAATTTTTGATTGAAAATTTAAAGAATATGAAAAGAATTTTCCGGATTTTCTATTACAATAACTTCAGCCAACTTATAGAAAATACTTTAATTTTATGAAGTTAAAAAGTCAATTAGTTTACTTGTACTCGACTCCCGACTTTCATTTAAAATCTATAAATTGCATAAAAGAATTAATTGTGAAAGATGAGCTAAAAGATGCTTTGACAGAAGTATTTAAATTAATACAATTAATTTGCACTATACCTTCCACGAGCGCATCGGCTGAACGATCGTTTTCGACAATGAAAAGAATAAAAACATTCACCAGAAGCAGCCAAAATGACGATAGACTGTCTGCTCTCGCTTTAATATCAATTGAAAAAAAATTATTGCTAAATATGAAAAATGAAAAAAGATTGTATGATGTTGCTATAGACGAATTTTGTAAAAAAGATCGTAGAATAAAATTAATTAAAAAAAAAAAATGTTCGTTTTTTTGGACAGCATCCCCTGGTTGAAAAGTCACCGCACGCCACTGCTGTATTCGTATTTACCACATGAAACTGATTAAGTTAACAATTAGTTATTGATAAAAAACACTGTACCATGGCATCAAAAGCTTTAACATGCAACAAATAATCAGATTATAAAACAAGGTGTCTTATTTTTCATAGCAAATGCAGGATAGCTCAATGATTATCTACAATTTAAAAAAAATATAGTTAAATATTCCCAATTTTTTTAAGACATTTTTCTAATTTGCCAAGTATTAACAAAAAATAATTTTGTCTAATAACAAAAATTTTAATTACCTTGCTGAATACTTAATTACAGGAAAAGCATAAGTTTTAGTTAGATACACATAAAAGAAGAGATGTTCAATTCAAGAATGACTACAGCTTTTTACTGACTCCCACTGCTGTATAAACAAATTAGAAACCAGATTTGCGCTTGTGACCTTGTTCACATAATTTTGGTGTAACATAGTGTACCCTTATAACAATTATAACTACCCCTTAATATTTTCGCTGTCGGCTTGAATCAAACGTAATGAGGCTGTTGAAGACGGTGTACTGGATCATTCACATTTTGAAAGTCATTCATCTATGAACTTAAGTGTTAACCTTTTCGGTGCACAATGCTTTTTAGTCGATCTGTGCCTGCTGTGTGAATAACTTTCAAATGCGGTAAGGTTCGGGCGAGTTAACTCGTCTCGAGCATCTTTGGTCGTATAAAAATTTGTCGAGTATACTCGTGCAGAGTCGGTTAATAGTAAATTAAACCACATATAAAGTACCCTCTTGTTTACTTTGCAGGCCTATATTCAGGTTTACAAAATTCATTCAGATTCATTAAGCAGTTTTTGTTTTGTAAATGAACAAATATTTTGTGCATGGGGAGCGATTGGTATTAAAAATTGTACCGAAAATACAAAGATTTACAAAAATTAACAACATTCCATAAAACAATATTATGTAAATTAATGGTAAAAAAAATTTTTTTGAAAAATTAATTCTTAAGAATTATTATATAAAATTGTCATCTATACATCTAACAATAAGACTAAAAGGACAAACTTATATTTGTAAAAATCTATTTCTAATTTTCTAAATAAAATGAGTGATAAACAGAAACAAGAACATACATATTAATAGAATTTCACAGATATCAATTATATGACCAATAGTGAAAACAAAATTGTGTGGTCGCTACTTAATATTTGAGCACTATCGGTCAAATCAAAAAAATTAATTAAAATACAGTCGAAATAGAAAAAAAAGAGCAAAGCATAACAATTTGTTCTGGTTCTGCACTCGTTTAATAAAATTTTTGTTTTTTTATTAATAAATGAGCCGCTTAATTGCCAAATCAATAAGTTCCAAAAAAAAGTAGAGAACATTGATAAAATAATATTTTTAAATTAAAATAAACATTGTAGAATGTATTATTAGAGGAGTAGCTCCAGGGCCAGCGCTACCATTAAGGCGAACTAGGCGGTCGCCTAGGGAGCTATCCATAGAGGGGGCGCAAAAATGTGTAATCACCATAAAATTTTATTGTTTATCGATTATCGTACTGTCACAAATATTAATTTCTGTGAAAATTTGTGTGAAAGGGGGCGTTATAATAAGTTTTGCCCAGGGCGCTAAATAACCTGGCGCCGGCCCTGAGTAGCTCTTATCTAACAGATAAAATGCATACAATAGTATATGCCTGGAATAATTGCTTCTTCTGTAATAAATTATTTATAACTCGAGTCAAAAAAATTTTTGTCATTTAGTGGTACTAAGTCTAATTGTTAAGTAAAGTTATATTAAATATTAAAAATTAAGCACCAAAGGATAAAAATTTTAAAAAATTCAAAAGGTGGATTTAATCGCTTTGGTCTGTGAATGGCTCAAATTGTACATTACACTGGTTCTAAAATTTTAATGACACTTTTTATAAAATAATTTATTATCTGAATTTAATTTACATGTGATGGATGTATTCAAAAACTATTTTTGGAGTGACTTCTTTCGCTGTTTAACGTAGACAGATAATTTAAAATGTTTTATCTGATTATAATATTTGGGACAAGTTAATACTGTCATAGTAAGAAATATTTATTTACTTTATTTAGTGTTTCCATAAAATTGTATCATTGCAAAAAGTATAACCAAATCAGCATTATCTAAATAAATTCAACAAAATATGACTAATTAATCCCAAATGTTGAGACTGACTGATGTGAAATATGGGTGTAGTCTATTGCGGGTTAAAAGGTTCTGTGTCAAATGTTTGAGTAAATTGCGCTCTATTGGATAATCGAATCAGGGTTTGTTATTTGATTTATCAGAAATAAGCACTAAGGGGCCAGTTTAGTTAATTGTTAAATTTCAGATCAATTAAATCACAGAGTATTTGTTCTATGTAATTAACACTGAACTTGTTACTGTACTAAAATTCAAGTAGTACTTAATAGGTCAATAATTTAATTTAAATTGCAATAACATGTTTAAAAATTGATTCGCTTTCCAAGAACAGAGAATGTCAGTGCTAAGTTAGAGGAAATACAATAAAACTAGTCACAACAGATTTTCTATATGCTGAAATAACATTCGATATAACATACCTTGACTATGATCACTAATATTATCCGTAAACTTGGGATTTCTCAAGGCATCAATTTCAGGTCTTAATGCTAATCTTCGCTGACAAAACTGTTCATAAGATATCCTTCCTTGAGCATCAGCACCAAGCTCGTGCATTAACTCATCTATTGAGTCTTCTAAGCTCAACTCACGACACACAGCAAGTAAATCGTGGCTGTAAAAAAAACATTACGTTGACACATCTCACAATTTTATTTTTAATTGATCTATTACCTGTCAATGAATCCATCCCCATTTGCATCACATGCTTGAAATAATCGTCGTACCCTATCCTCATCACAAACAGAACTGGCAGTTTCACTTAGACAGTCAGTATCTGCCATAACCTCACTTTTTTATATGATGATAATATTTCTACATGTATCATCCATAAGGTAATATAATTTTGCATTACCTTGCTTAAGAAGATAAATAGGGTATAATAATATTACTAGATTATGATAACGAAACCAAAATAAGGATTTATTACATATTATAAATACTTTTACTTACAACCATACTGTAAACAACGGCCATTACTGTGTTCGTTTTCTTATCAGTTGAAAGGATAACATTAGGAATCTCATCGTACACATCCTACCATCTGTCGACAAAAGTGAAATCTGTGTCAAATTTTCTAGGCAATTGGCGCACTGGGTAGGTAACATTCCAGTAGCGTAGCATGCACTTGGCGGTGGGTTTGCTGTTACGAATAAAAAAACTGGACACACCCAAAATCAGAATTAGGAAATGCTAAAACTGGATAATACATTTTTTAAAGGTTTCTTGAATTTGTGTGAGAATGTTTTCAGGTATTGCAAAATTACTCATTCGCCGCATAGTTTAGTTTAAACACTCAAACCATCTCTTATTGCTCTTATTGTAGTGTAAAAAAAAAATATGCGTCTCATATCATAATCAATAATTGAATAAATTGAAATTGAAAATAATTATTATTTAACGGTAAAATGTATGTCATATTTTTGAATAATACATTTTAAAAGTAGTCCAGAAATTTAGATGTATCAAGTCAAGAGCACGGTCTACCAAGAGCACAGAACATACGTCATACGTCAAGAGTCAAAACTGCAAACTTAAAACTGAAAAGTAAGAATCCCTAAATAAACGTTAAGTTGGGGAGTAAACGTACGTTAGATTTCTTCACAGATAAGATTTCATAGTTAGGGTCATAGGTTAGGGTCTTTCTTAGATCATAGTTAGGGTATAATCACACTTGAAATTTAAAACAGTGTCGGTAAAATGATTGTTTTAAATTTTTTTTTATTTTAAACTGTTAACAATCGAATAGATACTGAATCTGTGAATAGTAGAATAGTTCTTACATAAGTTTGATAAAAAAGTGACCCAGTGGATAACAAGGATAATCACGCACCAATAATTTCAAACATTGATATATTTCGGCAACGGGACCACTTGCACCAAGAAAAGGTAATCTTTGCTTTGCTCAGACGGTCATGGTTGCCACTATATTTAAATGTTAAACATGGAATAAAACGATAACAAATTTTTGACAATTCATAATTTGTAGCAAAAGACGTTTAAAATTATCCATTAACATACAAAGGATTTAATAATCGAAATTATATAGTGAGTGCTGAGTGGGTTACGTTGCAAACCGTTCGGGATAGTTGAACTAAAACGCTGCACACTAACATGTAAACATAGTGGCAGCCATGCTGTCCGATAAAAGCATATATTAAATTTTTTTCTCTATAGCAATTTAAACTACAAATTGTAGCAACAAAAAATGCGGGCTATGGGTTGTTTACTAGGGCCGCAAATAAGGATAAAAAAGCGTGGCTTTCGGACTTGATACCATAGCGAGCATTTAAATAATGTTTGAGTGTCTTCTTAATTATTTTACATGAAGAGACAAGAGAGAGCCTTGAACTGGTCTAGGATTTCTTTAAGACTTTCATAAAAAATATTTTAATTAAACTTTATTTATAATAAATCAGTTTTTTTTAATACAGTAAAATTAAAATGTTACATCAAAATGAAATAAATATTTTTATTTAATACTTATATGTAGATACAAATACGTATATTCATAAAAATTTATCAAAATATTTTTAAACAAAACTGAAAAACACCATATAATTTATCAATTGAAAATTATTCTTATATTAAGAAAATATTCGAGGGTTAAATAATTTTTACTTTCTACTTTTCTTTTTAGGGCTTTCTTCATCAGATGTCGAAGATGAAGAAGTATCTGATTTTTGTTTAGAGTTCTTGTTATCTTTACTTTCTCGCTTCTTTTTATCATATGCTTTCTTTGTTTCTACCTTTTCATCACTTGAACTGTCTTCATCGTCATGACCCAGTTTGCTCTCCAATTTTGGTAAATTTTTCTTAATTTTAGTAGCTTCAGGACTATAACCCCATATAATCAATTCCATGTGTTCTTTTGTAGGTAAATCGTCTTTCCATAATTCACTCTTGTTATCTTCGACGCTTTTAACTAGTTTTTTAAGAACAGAATTGCGTACGATATCCCAGGTCGGAAGATCTTCACCACTTGGAACTGTACGTAAGTGTTTATAATCTCCATCAACAGACCTATAAGCTTTTAAAAATGTACTAGATTTCTCATCGTTTATGTTATATTGTTTCTTCAAGGGTAGTAAAAGTTCTATAATAGATAGTGGTAAATAAGCCTTATTTTGTTTTCCCAAATCTAGCTTTTCAAAATCTTTTAGCCAATCTTCAAAAACTTTTACAGCATCGTTTATATTTTGTAGTTTATCCTCAGCCTTGGTTACTAAAAATTAAATATACAAAAAAGTATAAAATATGTTTTATCAAAATGTTTTTTACTAAAACAAGCATTTTTTTATTGAGTTAATCACCGATTCTAAGGATCAAGCTACCAAATAGGATGAATTTTTATGTACCTCATTTTTAGTTATCCTTATCAAGAGAGTGTTCAATAACTTGCAATAACATTGCACGCCTCACAGCATTATAAAATTATAATTACTTTCGTAAAGATGTGTCTGGCAATTTGTCTCACTCAAAACAGTTGTTTATAGACTTTCATGATTTTTTAAATTCTACAACGATGATGTTTTAATTTAAATGCACACTAAAATTCATTTAAGCATAAGCAAGTCTTAACAAACATTTAAAAAATTAAAAGCAATTTTCAACTTGGTAAGAATGTTAATATAATACAGTAACCGTGTGTCTTACAGTGCACCAAAGTCCAACCGGTTGATTGATGACGTAATTCACCGGTGGATTTGTGGTTGCTCGAAAACAGAGGTGAATTTAAGACACAAGCGGTGAAACAGTGATTGTTTCTAACCTAACTTGACCTGTCGTCGTATAATACAGACAATAATGGCTGCTACCCCTTCCACAATCCACCAGAAAAACAGCGGCTTCAAGTTCGGTGGATTAAATGGCTACCGATGGCACCAAAAACTCCCCACCGGTGTAATACAAGACAGACGCGATGTTCCCACCACACTTCAACAGTAAGACAGTTTTTGACTGTTTTGGTGGCACCGGTGCCATCGCCGATGGAATGTAAGACACACACGGTAATTGTGCGCTAGAATCTAGTACATCAGCACCATGTTTTGTTAAACAGCGAAACAACATAAATAACAAAAACGTAATTTTGCGCGGCCTTAAATACAGTATTTAGCTAAAGGAAAAACTAACACGTCTCTATATTTCATATGTATATTGGAGCGTTATTTATGATACCAACTTCGTTTGAGGTATAAAAAAAGTTATTAAATAACCTACGAAGCGCTTTGAATCTATTCCAAGCCGCCTTGTTTACTTGACACCTAACGTTACACAAAATCAGTCGATATACCGTTTTAAAAATAAAATTAACTGAAATATTAATATTACTTTATCTTTAAACATGAATTTTGTCGTCACGTAATTTACTATAACATTTTCAAGTTTATTTTGTCGATATCGGTATTTTATATTTAAATATGCGCAACGACACGAACGCGTAACAGGAGGTGACGATATTACAAAATGTGTATTTTTGTTTCCAAGTTTAAAATAAGTATGTTGCACAGCGGGTTTAAGAGCACCGCAAGGAAATCAAAATAAAAAATTACTTACGTGTTAAAGTACGTTTGGCACGCCCGATGAGTCCTTTGATAGCCAGCTTTTGGTAATCAGGATCTCTTCCTTCTAAATTTTTAAGAGTTTCCAGAGCCTTGTCCTTATCTTTAAACCCTAATCCAGGAACTGTATCTGCTGAAGTTTTTTCTGACATTGTTGCACGTATCAAAACCTTATTATTTAAAATGAAATCGGTTAAACGAATAAGTATTGTTACGGAATTAATATCTTACACCTTTTACGAAGTTATAACTTGAAACTACGGCTAGAAATGTATAGAGCTGCGTTGCGTTTGACGAATCTACCCAAAATTAGTGATTTCGTTCCTTTTAGATACGGCAATTCAAGGTGTGGACGTATCGGCACATCTGAGCTGTACCGCATTGCAATAGGTAGGCGATTTGTATGGCCGCTTTGTTGAAATGAAACCAATATTATATGAGGACATAGTTAAAACGAGATGTTACATCATGTTTAGGTAATACATTATTATAATCCGAACCCTTACATTCTTGTAGTGGTTCACATACTTTGGTGAATATAAATAACTCTTGCATAATATTTTCAGATGTATAATAACTACTTGACAAATATTTAAAACCGTATGTAATTAGTGTGCGTAGTCATACACTTTGTAATCAAGAAGGTCAAGATATTTTTTTTTGTTTGTTAACACTTTGACATGTCTATAAATATTAATATAGCGTGGTCTGAAATTAACAAACAATTTGGTGAGTTTTGCAAGAGTCAACAAACATCAATATCATGTTGTATTGTGCAATAGCACTACTACTTTCGGATTTTCATTATATTGAAATTGTTATTCATTGTTTTTTAGAAGAGCAACTCAAAACAAATTTAGTAATCGATGTGTTCGCTTAAATTAACTTTGCGATATTTCCAATAATGTTAGTTAAAATTAGAAATTTTAGAAAATATATGCCTTGATCGTTGAATTTCTTTTGTAGTGTTTGATATAATTGTTTCTTAACATTTTTACCCACAATAATAAATATGTGGAAGCAAATATTTACTCACGATTCGTTACGGGTATATTATTTTGATCACTGGTCACAATTAAATAGCCAGAATCGATTTCAACCTATCCACCAGCAGGCCCGGTCATAGGGGGGGGAGAGAGACAGAACTAATTGTCGGGACCCGGTGTTGCAAAGGAGGCCCGGATCTATATACAGTCATATTTCTATTAATTAATTAATTTATACCTTCCTCAGAGCAAGATGAGGGGCCCGTTGCCCGTTGTCTATTCTATTGCTTTCCCGGATTACGAATTTTCTGTGACCGGCCCTGCCCACAGTACAAAAGTGTTGTGTTGAGATTTTTATATCGTTCTGGGGCTTTCGGCTCAAATCGTAATGTCAGTAATCCAGGAGGCGTTAAAAATAAAATTATGCAATACACAGTGAACGTAAACATGTGTTTCAAATCGTCCAGACCGTGTGCATTTTATTGTATTAATTTATGTCAGGTGTCCGGGTGTCCCCAAACTACGACCCGCGGGCCGAATTCGGTCCGCGAAGAGTTTTCATCATACAGGGTGTCCCTTAAGTATTGCAAAAACATTAAGTGGTGATTCCTTATCAAAAAGTAAGGGGCGTCTTTCATATAAAATTTTTTCTTAAGACGTCTCCTTTCGGAGCGGTAAAATTAGGTTTTTATTTTATTTCTCAAATTTGGATAAATGTTTTAGGAGAAATACATTATGTAACCCTATATTATACAAGGTGTTTCTGAAGTATTGCAAAAAAAATCGGGAGGTGATTTCTTATCGAAAATTAAGGAGGGTCTTTCATATAAAATTTTTTCCTTAGACGTCTCCTTTCGGAGTTACACCCTCTTAAGGGGAGCGGTAAAATTAGGTCTTTATTTTATTTCTCAAATTGAGTTATATGTAGGAGAATTATATTTGGTAGATGTTTTATACTTATTAAAAGGTTTCCCATAGTAATATTTTTAATCATCTCTCACCTTCACAGAGGGCTGAAAAGTGCTATTTTATCTGTTCAAAAATAATTGTTTCCTCTACTCCTAGAACTTTACTCCTAAAAAAAAATAAAAGCTGTTTTTTCAAAAAAGACACTTAGAAATCGCGGCATTTGAAGTAAATTTGGGATACCTGAACATTTTATTAAAGAACGGGACTGTCCCAGGAAAAACGGTACGAATGGGTACCCTAATATAATACCTGCTGCTAATGGCACAGAAAGTACCTAGAAATATAATTTGTGTTGAACTGTTAGCTTTGCAATAATACGGAGAAATAATTATTTAAAAGTGGAAATGATTTAAGTTTAATTTTTTGTTGCCAGAAAAGAAATATAGCTAAGTTAAAAATTCTGTAACAAAAAAAGATTTCTGCATTAGGCAGTAGATACTTTGATTTGCGGAAAATCATTTTTAAAAGAACGAAACATATTAAATAAAAAATAATCGACGGGTATTAAATATTTGCATAGATTAGTAAAAATAAGTGTTTAAAATTTGACACCAAATATCTCTAGAGTAATTTAAGCACCAAAGAAACAATTGCATAGTTCTCATTAGCACTACTTCAATATTTGACGATGATTATTGGTTGTTATTAATCCTAATTTGGAGAATACCTACACTGCCGCCAAAAAGTCTGAGATTACCTCAGTTATTGTTGAAAATTGACGTTAGACACATGATTTGGCCACCGCCACCATAATCATTGGATCTAAATCCTATAGAGCTTGTAGGGGACGAGCTCGATGGATGGTCCGAGAAAAATGTCCTTCGTCGAAAGAAGAGCTCTGGATGGAGGTGTATTTCACCAGAAACATTACAAAATTTATTTGAATGCATGTCGAGATTGGTAAAAAATTTACAATAAATGCAAAGATGGCTTTTTTTGACGAAAAGTCAGTATAACGATTATTTCTAGTATTTTTACTTATTTTATGTAGTTCCAATTTTAATGTAATTTTTTTTTCAGTAAAAATTTCCTTTATATTTAAATAATATTTTTTGTTTAACTTCAATTTTCTAGAATAACTGAGGTGATCTTAGATTTTTTGGCGGCAGTGTATTTGTTCAAATTAGTAAAAAATATTTTATTTGTTGTATATTCAGTTTACATTATTATTAAGAAAAATTTACTTGTTTAGTTGTACTAGCTTCATTATTCTTGTTATACTTGTACAGTTATTTAGTGTTTACAATTTTTTTAAAAATTCGACCCACTTAACACTTTCAATACCCCTATGTGGCCCTCCTCTTAAAAAGTTTGGGAACCCCTGATTTATGCGAAACTTACTGCAGTAATGAAGGATATTTTCGAAAAAAAAAAACAAGAATAAATATTTTGAAAATGGCTCTTTGAATCCACCAATACCCACAATGGAAAATAAACATACTACTAGAAATGTATCTTAAGCAGTTTTTCCTAAACCAACAGTTACATTTCCAGCACTGTGGAATAAAATTTCAGGGAAAACTCTCAGGGATAATTCCAAAGAAAGCCGCCAGATATAACAATACGCGCACACCAGCATCAGCTATCTTGGGAACCTGCTATCACATGACCAGCTAATTTTAGCTCGGCTAACTCAAATTTTTATTTTTTTATTTTTTTATTACTGGTGTTTTATAAAAATTAAATAAATAAGAGAATATCGGAAATTCCCGAGAAATACGATTTCTCGTTCCTGATTTCTGAAGGTTGCAAAGTGTCGGAAATTGGGAAAGCTTACTTACATAATAATAGTAGGTACTAATGTATTGATAAATGAATAGATATTCTCTTTATGTTCTTTCATAGAATGTTCCGTTTCTAGAAACGCATTTTTGGTAGACTATAGTGCTAATCAGACAACCAAAATTGAGGTAAAACACTAAACCGCAAAATATAAAGCACAAATCTATAGTTCTCTATCGTAGGAAAATCAGTTTATCTAAAATATGTTGTGACTTTGGCAATGTGCAAAGCACTTACTAAAATAAAATACTCACAACTTGTAAATAAACATCTACATCCACAACTTGTTGTGTGTAAAAATTCAGACATTGATCGAGTTCAGCTTTTGCAGTATATAACAGTATTAAACAATATAAAAACCCTATTTATTGACAATATAAAAATACAATGAAAGGAATAATATATTCCACCGAGATTGTCTATTTTGTTTTTTGGAAATTAGGATTACAATTCGAATTTGTTATGCTTGCGCTTATTTTTAATTCCGGAAAACGTCTAGCAGATTTAAACTTAGTAGACTATAGAGATCGTAAATGTGTTGCAAGTTTCAAGCGATATATCACAACTTAGCTATGGCTGTCAAAATATTAAATCAAAATATTTTGTGGTAATGATTCAGGAATATAAATAATGAAATGTTTAGAAAGCACAATATTTCAAATAAATTGTCAGTTTTTGACCATGCTGCAGGCGCTTTGACGTAACATTATAAGTAGGTAAATTAAGTGTAAAAATCTTTGTTAGGAAAAAAAATTGTATGTTATTGACTCCCAAATTAAAAAGAACGGAATATTTTTTAATTTGTTTGAAGCAAAATGTACATTCCGTCAATATTTAAGATTGTTTGGTTTGTTTGCACCACTTTTCGGAAAAATCTTGTAAAAGTTTATTTATAGATAGAAGAGAAATTGGGATTAATTGTTTTTCGTGCCATAAAGGCAATTGTACAAAACGCATTTAAAGTGTGTGTGTATGTGAGAGCCAAAAAGTTGTTACTAGGGGTGGGTAAAATGTCGATAATGTCAATATCAATTTGATATCGAAAAATATCGAATACTTCACTAGTTCGATATATTCACATATCGATATTGCGTTAAATCGATATTGTCATACAGCGTTAAGGCAGAGATATTCCGGAACGACTCAATTAAAGTCAAACGGTGCGTTGTTTTATATTCATAGGTACCTGACCAAATACAATATTCGTCTGATGTGCTAATGTCGACTATGACGTAATCGATCATTTATTTAAATAGAATATACTTACGTATACTTATTCAGGTGTTGACTGAGAGTATCGTACATAGAACTTTAACATGCAAAATAGTTGCAAATATGGACACCCCTAATTATTTTACGGCAAAAAGGTAAAGTTGTTCAGAATTAAAAACTACGTAAGATACTTCACTTACGTTTTCAATTTGGTTAGCATTTCCGCTTCCTTTGAGAAAACTAAAATATAGTATGGTTTCTTATAGTTTTATATGGAACTTGACAATATGCATGTTAAACTGAGGGTTCCTACAACAAAATAATCCTCCGGATCCGAATCTCAGTTGCTCGAAGTAGTGTAGTGCCAAAATAAAGAAAAACTTAAGTTTATAAAATTTTAAAAATATGCCTTTTTCATTTTTTTTATGCGTAAAACTTAAAAACTTGGTTATTTATTATCGTATCTCGGCAATTTTTATAAATTAAATTATTATCTTCGATTGGCCGTATCGCACTGTGTGAAAAATTATTCTTTACGATACTTTGTACAGGGTGGTCCACATTTTTGTAGCAGGACTTTAACAGTCGATACAAAAACTTATTTTAAAGTGAATATTCCATATCAATATGGGTCCATAAACGCATAGAGCATTTTATTCCAAACAAAAAGTGTCTCTTGACTATTCTTCGTATCTTACCAACGTTTGGCGCAAAATTTGAATTATTCTACTATTCTCGCGCAAAATTTGCTCATAAATTTCGATCTAAAAATATCGCTAATATTCGAAATAAAGAAGTAATTACCGATTTTTGCAGTTTTTAATAACAGAACATACTAATAATCAGGAAAGAAGTTCGAGTAAATTAACGATTAATGAGCAATTTACTCTGCAATTTTCTGCTTTTCGCAATATTTTTAGATCGAACTTATGAGCAAATTTTTCGTGAGAATAGTAAAATAAATCAAATTTCGCGCCAAACGGTGACAGATACGAAGAAAAGTCAAGAGACTTTTTGTTTAGAATATAATGCTTTACCCATAAACATGTTGGAATTTAATTTTGAACAGAGCCGTACTAGTTTTTTTTATAAAATTCATTGAAACTGAAACCCCACAACTCCGCCACTGATTGCTTGTGGGACTTGACAGTCTCACCGAATGTGGTAAACTGTAAGGTGGTGCTGCATACCAAATTTAGTTTAAAATATGTACTAGTTGGGAAACGGTTAAAAATTATCAATATTTTTTCGAAAATTTCAACAACCTGTATCTTTAAAATGAAGCGTTTATGGACCCATGTTGATATGGAATATTCGCTTTAAAATAAGTTTTTGTATCGACTGTTGAAGTCCTGCTGCAAAAAAGTGGACCACCCTGTATAAACATTGTCAAATAAGTTTAAAGCGCGATTTCGCAAATTTTGGAAAGCTTGAGCAGCGTAAAATATTACATGGGAGAACTTCTTTTATTTTTATAAATAGGTCACTACTCTATCCAGACGAAATTGTAACAAAAAATTAACGAAGTTTTTGCGACAAACACAACTCAGATACCTCTAACGGTTTAAGAGATAAGCTCTTTTAAATAAAAATCTTTGTGGCTGTTCAAGATGTAAACTTATTTTTAAGACTGTTGTTTTTCGAATAATAATGCCAACACCACTTTTAAATATTTAGATCACAGTAAACTTACGAAATTAGAGATAACTAAGCGCCATTATATTTTGCAGGAAGACAAGTGTCAAAAATCATAGTAAACTATCGAAAGTATTAAAAATAAACACCACCAACATTATACATTATACCGTCTTAATAAGAAAATTTACCTTTTTTCAATTCCGTAGAAAAATTACAGGGCATTCTGTTTTAGAAAATTGTCGATGATGTCACCAGTCGACGTTTACTCAAATCAGAGCAATGTGATAATAAATAAGAAAAGGAACATTTGTCTAACCACCTTGTTTGCGAATTAAATTTAACTCTTTTTGTTAACCGGTAAAGGTTGAGTATGAAGTTAATGTTTTGTTCACGATCTCGATTTTTATTCATTTCCATCACTACTGAAATTGTAGTTGCTCCGTTATTTTATGACTATGCAATGCAATTGGTACAATTTCAAATTTTACACATACCGGGTGTTAACCACCAGCCGTGAACATAGGGAATTAACATTGGTTTTAACTGTTTTTCGGATTCCTGCTCCCCAATTGAATTTATATTAAAATTAATGGCAACAATAGAAAGATAAAATTATTACGCATCATTTGAGACCATTAATAAGCTTAAATGTTTAATATTTAGTTTATAATTAATATTTTAAAATTGGATTAATTTTACAAATATAAGTAGCCATGACTGTCAATCTGACATTAGTTTTCATTAATTTTTTTTATTATCTGTCAATTTTTAAATCAGCGAGTTATTTCTTTAACGATTTTGATTAAAATGAAGAAAAAAACTATAATAGAGGAAGAGTTTTAATGGTTAAAGAAATAACTCGCTGATTTAAAAATTTACAGATAATAAAAAAAATTAATGAAAACTAATGTCAGATTGACAGTCATGGCTACTTATATTTGTAAAATTAATCCAATTTTAAAATATTAATTATAAACTAAATATTAAACATTTAAGCTTATTAATGGTCTCAAATGATGCGTAATAACTTTATCTTTCTATTGTTGCCATTAATTTTAAAATAAATTCAATTGGGGAGCAGGAATCCGAAAAACAGTTAAAACCAATGTTAATTCCCTATGTTCACGGCTGGTGGTTAACACCCGGTATAATATGCTTTCAGCCTGAAGTTATGTAAACAATCATCGTTTTTGTATTTGCCATAATTGCTATTTGTAATAATAATCTATGCATACGGTATGTTGTTAAATATGAACTCTGATGCGCACGCTTCGATTTTGTGAAGACCTGAGGGGATGTTTGTTTAATATCGTATAACAAATTGTGACAATGAACTACAGTTTTAAAGCTAACATATACATATGCTAATGCTATCACCATGTTAGCTGACCAAACTTTACCCAAGTCCAAATTTGTTCAAATTTTATGCAATTCTGCTACTTTTAAAAGTTTATAACTTTAATTTAATAAGTCTGACAACTGTTATCTAAATATGCGTTGAAGCGATGATTAAAAAACAGTGAAGGTAAATTATGGGGTTTTTCTTTATTAATGAGAAGCGTATAATAAAAAATACATCTTTTCTTACATTTTACTTTTTAAACACAGGTTAAAAATTAAAATTAATAAATATTGTTCAAGTAATTCATTTTCAGACTAGAACTAGGCAGTTTTATATTTACATAAAGACGAAGTTGTATAAAATAAAGATGGTATTGTTTTTATTGTGTAAACTACCGAGGTAACTTAAAATATACGTTTATACGATTTTCATAATATGCAAACTAATTTTTGATAAATAATTACCTAAATATGGCGTCTATAATATTGATATAAAAATTCCTATGCTAATTACATAAAAATGATACACATTTATTGTTTCATTGTATTATACAACATATATGATACTTAAGTAGTAGTATATAATAACCATAAGTACTAAAATCGTTGTGTTTTGTTCTTATGATAATTTTATGAAATGGTTAGCTCTTCATCATAATTCAGTTGTTTCTAATTTTCTTGGCGGAGGTGCCGGGGGAAGCGTCTGATACACATTTTGAATACGATTAGGGACAGAATTACTTTCATGTGGCGTACAATGTACTTCCAAAGAAGAGCTCACAACATTTTCATCAAGAGAGTCGCACTCTGATCCTTGACTGTAAATAATTAAAAATATATCCTTTAACATTTAGCGAAAAATTATGTACTGAATGTTAATACCAAAAAAATTCTATATTTTCGGCATTCGCTTTTTTACTTTTAAAAACTAAATATTTCTATAATTAGCTACTTTAAAAGCGTTTTTCGTATAAAAAATATGTATTTAGCGCGAAAGAATAACTTTGCGCACTTATAGTCATGAAACGATTGCTCGTCACGTTATTGTGCTATCTGATGTCACATGTATGCACTGGTAACGTACTTTTATTTTTACATTTATTTATGATTTTTAAATACATAGATACTTATTTTAACTAGTTTATTAATAACATCAATCGGATGGTTTACTTTTTTGTTTTTAAATGAAACATCTAAAACTCAGACTATTCACTGCATAAACTAATATTCAGTAATTTGGTCATTTACCTAAATTCTTCGGCATGCTTGTACCACTCATTTTCATAGGCATGCATCCAAATGGGGTTGCTCCCTTCAACACTGTGTTTGTTGGTATTTGGTACACGACCACTTAAAGCGCTCATACCGCGTCCATCTGCATCTGATTCAGCACCAACTGAAATAGAATATTTTAAGACAAATGATCATCGGTTTTAGTTTATTTATTGATTTTGTTAAATACAATACTAAATTGTGTTATTTTATGACTTTCGAATTCTGCAGTGCTTTTTTAAAAATATTTTTAAAACCAACCTTGAATTGCATTTAAATAGTTTATCTTTGTTAAACTAAGGAATTTATAAACACATGAATTTAAATAAATCTCATTAAAAATCACTCATCTTTTTCCGAAAAATTTCTTGTCCAAATACAATTGCAGTTTCAAGACTCGCATCTCGTCATCAGTTACAGTCTTATTTATTAATTAAATGTCGCTTATCTTTTTTCGAAAGATTTCTTTTAGAAATACAACTGAATTAATACAGTTTAGATGAACGTCGTTGCCAACGATGATCGTTGCAATGACAGCTGCGTGTGTGTAAATCATGTGTATTAAGGTTATTTAAATTATTAATAAATGAATATAGTTTTCTTATACTGCATAAAATCAACAACTGCCATTTAATCAGTGTTCTGTCAACAGCAATAACAAATATATTTAAGTTTTAAAATATTGGCTAATTGAACTTTTGTAACATCTGGTTTGCCACTTTATTTTCAATAAAGTATACGTATTCCTAAACTGCCTTGTAATAGTCAACTTTTGGTCCATGTAGTCAATCTTACATGAATCATAGTGAATGAGATGTCCCTGTTGACACCAGAATTTTTAACACACTTTATAATGTTATTAGTTTTTCAGTGTTTCACGCAAAAAAGTCAAAAAGTGATAGATATTAATGTTCAAATAATAATAATTGCGATGCAATATTTTAAATGAAACAAATTTATAAACCATTTTACCACTTGTGTCCCGTTCTGTATATGAGTTTAAAAGAAAGTGATAAGTAGGCATATATAATAATTGTAATCAGTAGTAATAAGCAGTACTTATAGTATAAACAAATGTATGGCGGTCGCGTTGGCCATGATATTGTGTGGAAAAAAAAAAGTTTTCTATGCGCGGCGCATTCTTTGTGAGAAAACGGTGCAAAGTGTTTGAAAATACGTCCAACAGTTCGGGAGAAAAACGCGAAAAACGAGACCCTTGTAATAGCGGATTTTTCTCTCAAAGTTTGATGAAAAATTCGAGAATTTGGCAGATAGCTTGCGACTAACATTCGATATAAACAGTCGATTGCGACAAGAAACTAGTTGGACGCACCTGAAATATAACATAACATATAACAAACTTGAACAAAAGCAATGGAATCGTCAATAAGCGATCCCCGCAACACAGCAAATCCTAAAATCGCTTATTGACTGACGACAGCCGCCTTTCAGGAAAGTTTCGTTTCGTCGTCTGTTGACGACAGCCGTAGTTAAAGGGTTAAAGTAGTTATCGTAATTAAGCTTTTTTAATAAGTAATATAATTTTCCTTAACATTAACGATTTTTTTTTAAATTTCTGAATCAACGAGTTTTGTAATATAACATACCGTAAGCTGTTGCTGTAGCGGCTTTCAATTTTCTTTGGTAAGTATGCCGTTGATTAACGCACAGAGCTAAACACAAAAACAGCAATAAGAAAAGAAATATTGAGGTCGACGTTAACCAAAACGTCGTCTCTGCGTCTTTTACGGAATGTAAAGCTAAAATTCCTGGTTGAGTGTCCAGTACATTGAATTCCTAAAAAATATATGTTAAAGAAAAACATAGCAAAAAAAAATGTTATTAATTACTTTAAATAATGTGTCGAGCTTTTCAGTATTTTGATCAACAAGCTTCAAAACTTCATCGACTTCGTAAATCGAATTGTCATGACGATCAACTAAATGTAGAAACAGATCAGTTCTGGTTTTGTCAATTGTCCCATCATGATTTGCATGCACTTTGAATTCATCTATGTTCACGATAGCACCGGTGACATTACCTAAAATTCTAGAAACGAAAAATATAATCAGAGATCGGCACAATTAACGAAGGATTCGATCAGGCGAGAATCACACTTGTACAAAATTTAATACGACCCCCATTTTATTAGATATAGTTTTATACCTATCTTTGGCGACAAAATTAAAGCAACTTACTCTCTAAATAATTCTATACGGTTTCTTAGTTCTGGAGCATGCTGGCGTAAAACAAATCGAACCCTCTGATCTTCTCGCAATAAATAAATAAAAACTCTTGCCATGTCCTGAAGTCCTCCAGTATCGTTTACCATAACCTACAACATTTTAATATACTGATTAATTTTGGAATTATTTAATAAGCGTTACAAACTTTTTAGCGTAATAGTATTTTAATTATGCATCTAGGTTCCTAACCAACGTAGCCGTGAAAAATATATATGAATTAAGTATGTTAGAAAATAAAAAAATTATAATTTCTTTAAATATTAGACTTATTTTTAAAATATGACGGTTAATAACATTAATGTTTCGTATTTTTAATTTAGTAAAAGTTGTGTTGCTTCATTTTTTGTTTTATTAAGTTTAAATCGTTGATTTTTGTTATCATCATCGATCCAAGCGGCCGAACTTTCTCCTGACGAATTTTGCCAATTCCGATTTAATATTTCCCAAGTAAACGTGCTTTTATAAGCAATGATTTCACTTTTGAACGCCAGACTTAGTTTTAGTTGTTTTCCAAAGAAAGGCGCATATAGAAATTCATAAAAAATCTTAGTCTTTGGCTGGATTCAAATCCGCACCAGTAATTTACACGCTATCCGCACACTAGATTTGAATAGGAGCAGAACTAAACCATGGAGTAAACTAATACTGCTTGATTAATAAAAAAAAACGTGTTGTAAATGGTAATATTATTTTAGCTCGTGTATAATTATTTTGTATAAGGATTCACCGATAAGCAAATGGTTCGATTACCTAAATTTGATAAATGGGCCTTTACTTATCATCGGCTAATATCCGATTAAGCAGTCGATTATTAAATTTCACCAATGACTAATTAGGTTGTATGAATTATGCTTTCATAATTTGTCCTTAATTTGACTCAATTTTGATTTTAGCTTCGTGATGTAGGTAAAATTCACAAAACAGTTCAACGAAACATTTAAACTCGAAGTGAACTGCAAATTGAGAAACTTTTATGTTCTCACATCATATTTAAAGAGTAACAGAATTTTATTGTATTCATTAAGATTGTTTTCAGTTTCTTTCTTGTTATTTGTTATAACTCAAAAGCAGGGCATGAAACCGGTTTTTTAAACCGGTTTAAAAACCGGTTAATCGTTATTTTTTGTCAGAAAAAGTGATTTCTAACCGAAACCGAAACCGTTTTTTTTGCCTTTAACCAAAATAATAAAAAACCGGTTTTTTAACATCTTTTCTTAATAAAAATTACGATGAAAAATACAAAATCTGTATTAAATGCGATTAGTTTACCATAAGTCATTACTGAACGCTTGATTGTACATATATTATGAAATTATAAATAGATAATATCTTTTCATACTTTGCATTCCTGATCTAAATAATTTTAAAAACCCGTTAATTTAACCGGTTTACACTAAACCGTTTTTTTTACGAATAAAACCGGTTTTTCAACAAAAACCGTTATAAAAATAAAGTTCTCGATTTCGGTTAACCGTTAACCAAAATTTTTTTCGGTTTCGAGCTCTGCTCAAAAGTGTTGTGTTTGTTTATCAAAACTATTGTTTTATATTTGTGTCAATTTCAGGAAAACGATTAACTTTAGACTTATATAACCTCATTCATTTTTTAAAAGTAAATGTAAAACAAAATGCAAACAAAAATATAGAGGTTGTTCTACTTAAAAATTCAAAGTTTAAGTCTGTTTCCGGTCGAACCGGAAGTCGTATTGCAATCTCAATATTTGCATCAAATCCGGTCTGTTTTCATACTTTTGCGCAGCACTGTTTATCCATATTAGCAGCCAGATGCCTAACTAAGTTAGCAGTGAAAAATTTATACTTTTTTTTATAATCCAATCCATTAACAAACGTTGAACAAATTTAATTTAATGAAAACGATTATTCGTCAAAAGAGCCGATACAGCTGCTAACCAATTATCTACCGATTAATCGGTACATTCCTAATGATAATGTTTATTGGTAATGTTTCGTAAATTCGCACACAGGGGAATGAATGATTACATTTAATTTTCGATGTTTTCTGCTACATATAAGCACGTTTTGTATCATATTTTACATGTTATCATGTGTCTTACAGTAATGGGAAAAAACATTATGCAGTAATACTTACCATAAAGTCAAAATATCCCTTCATTCCCTTTTGGGGATCAAAATTAAGCAATACAGCACCCGTATCACGTTCTACTAAAAATGGAGGTCGTTGCAAACTTTCTAAACCTTCTGTTAGCGTCATTTGAATTTTTCCTATCAAATAATACGACAGCATCGCATTGACTCCTTCGTCCGTATCTTCTGCCTAAAAAAAATCTCCTTTATTACAAAAACTAAACTTTATTGTAGTAACGAACTTACCGTAACTGTCATAAATTGTGTTCCAAAACTGGTTGCCGTGCTCACACCGCCTGTGAAAACTCTGTGGAGAAATCTTGGAGGATTATCGTTGATATCTAACACCCTAATCAAAACTTTTAGGAGCGTGTCATCTTCAGAATCAAAGAAACTTTGATTACCGGGGATTTTCTTGCAATCGTCTGTAGCTTTTATCAGTAACAGATAAGCATCTTGGGTTTCTCGATCTAATTCTGTGTTGATCTAAAACGTTTAGTATTTATCATTTCAATCCGTTATTAGATAGCTGTCGAAACTTACGGTGAGTTCATGTTTTATTGGATGTAGTTTAAATAAATTGTGTTCGTTTCCGCCAACTATAAAGTAACAAATTGGTCCAAATGGGCCATCCAGTTCTAATTCATCTCGTGCGACCGTATTTGGAAGGATTCGAACTTCCGATCCTGCTCTCTTGTGTTCTAGAAGCAATACAATTTAATTTAAATGAGATGAAAATTACATAATTGATTAACTAAAACAAGTTTTGGTTTCGATAATTTTAGACGTCATACTTTGGCATTCCATAATACACAAAATAAGGTAAACACAACGTAATATCTATTCATCATTATCTGTTAGAAATGGCGCTTTAAACTGAAGAACAGTTGGATTTAAGATGGCCTATTTTTATTATTAAGCGAACTGTTTTGTAGTTTTACCAACAGTTTATAATAATGTAATGGTTGTTGTAAATCCCGAGATGATATCGTAGATAAGCTAATTATTTTTATTCATTGATTATCACAAAATACCCACAACTTTGACCTAGTATTTTATTATAGGTTCTCTTTACAAGTAAGAGCTACAACATGTAAAACAATATATTATGTATATGTACAAAATATAATGAGATTTTTTATACAATGCCATTACAAAACAACTCCTTTTCAAATATTTTGTCTGTCCAAGTTAGACATCGTAACTAATTGCAAAAATTGTTTTACTAAAAGATTATTATTACAGGCAATTAAGTTTTTATCAAGAATGGTACCTTAATTAATTCTTATTATCATAAATTTGCATGTTGTTGCAGTGGTAGCCAAAATGTATTAAATAAAGTGAATAATTACTGCTCATCGTTGCAGAAGTTTTCAAGGTTTAATTGCTGTGTACTGAAGGTCAAAAATTCATTTGAATTGATAGAAAGAATGTAACATGCGACAAAATCAAAGAATTCGATAAGGAAAGTCGAGGATAAAGTTTGCCGACCTCTTTTATAGAACAGGAACAAATTTATGACTTTGTGAAATTTAATTAGCCAAAACAAAATGTTAAATATTCCTAGTAATCGGAAAATTTCATAAAATTATTAAGTAAAAAAATGTTGAGTTATTTTTAGAATATTATAAAATTAACGCCCCAAAGTTGCTTCATACATTCCTCGTTTTATTATTACTCGCATATTTTTGCTGCCTTGTTTAAGCGGTGCTCGGAAATGTTTTATTGGTTTTATCTGAAAATGTTTAAGCGTAAAATTGGAACATAAACAATGTAACTAACGAACAATTTCAAATTAAAAGGATAAAATATTTAAAACATGTTAATATCCATTTTTCATGATAAATTTTGAAAATACTTTAAATAGCAGCATATAAAAATAGATTTTTCGAATTTAGTGTGATTTTTTTTGCTATTTACGCTACAAAACGCAACGAATTAAAACATTTTAAAACTAATTTTACCTACAAGTCTAGAACGAAGTCACTGTTTCACTTAAAAACATTAGTAAGAAAACTTTATTTATAAAAATATAATAGACCATTCGCCATTCTTAAAAAAGCGTTTTTCGTAGTTCCATAGATACACACAAAATAGTATTTATTTACTTGATCATCATAAGCTCTGGTTACCAGGGGGGTGGAACTGCTATATGCAATGCTGTTCCGTATTTCAATTTAGTACCAAGCGGACTATCCAGGTGGCGCTAGTGAAAATGTTTAAAATAGTTACAGATTCCATTAATTTAAGTAGGGGAACAATCACACACATTATTATGATTGGTTGCTAACACAGTAGTGCGGAAATTTAAATTTAAAATGATAATAGATACCGGGCGTCACCTGTCATTTATTATAAAGTGAAAAGTAAAAATTTCATCTGCGTAATATAAAATATTTTTAAAAAGTTAAGAAAACATTAAACATGAAAACAAAATGTTGCATTATAAACTGCAGCAGTGCAGAAAAAACCATGCACAATTTCCCTGATCCCCATCGCGAGCCTGCTCGGTACAATAATTGGGTTGTGGCTACTGCAAATCCTAAAATTACAGGAAAAGACCCAGCAATGGTTAATAGACATTTTAGGATTTGCAAATTCGGTAAGCTTAGAATAATGCCAAAATTAAATGAGTTTCATGCTTATCCGTCCAAAATTAAGAAAATAAAGGTATCAGCGTGTGCACAGGTCTTTAGTACAAGTGTTGGTGCCGCTTTAAATGTGATGAGCCGAGGTAAATTGTAAAGCCTAAATGGGATAAAGGAGGTGGAGTTTGAAGGATTACATACTTCAGACCTTTGTGTTTTTTTTACATTTTTTTGGTTATACATAATACATTAATTTGATTTCTTTGTAATTTTAATTTTAATTGCTCATTGTGAACAATGATCTATTATTATATGTTTAAGGGTATATAAATGCTTTTTTTATATTTGCTGTATAATAAATGCATAAATGTTGTTATGTATTCGTTAATAAGTCAAATAGTTATAGTGTTTTTTTTAGTATAAAGTACTCAACTAAATATAATTGTTTTGGGAGAATCAAGAAAGAAAAAATGTTTAACTTTCAAATCTGTATTCAAAATACATTTTCATATTTAAAAAGCATATATAATTTTCTTAATAATCCGTTGTAGATCATTATTATCTCATTTTAGCATAAAAATGTCAAAATAGTATGTAATGTGCGAGACTGATCTTTTTGCTGTAAAAATAATAATTATCAATTTATAAAAAATGTAAGGCGATATTGTAAACCACACAAAACTTACTATGATTTTATCCATTTAAAATGATCAGTCAGCATAATGATGACTAATTAATTATATGCTCCTTTTTTGTTATTTGTTAACGATGTTATAGTGCTATGTACTACAGTATTATGAATATATTTTTGTGATTGTCTTAATTTTCGTTTATTTTTTGTTATTTTAATTTATAGTCGAATAATATAATGTTTTAGTAATTCATTAAAACAGTTTTATATTGTTTTTAAATGAATATATATGTATTTTTTATTTGAAATATTTAAGTTAGGTATAGGTTTGTTCAAGCAGGGCTATGTACGATCTGACGAACGGTCAGAGCATGCGCAGTATCGATACTACACATGCCCGACAGTTCGTCGGATTGTATATAGCCCTGCTTGAACAAACCTTATGAATTGGGCGCTAAAGTAACGTGCTACGGTTCATTTCTTTGCTAAATAGTTCAGAGCGATCTAACCAGATGGCAGCCTTACGGTTTTGTTTTGTAACTAGGAGATTTCCATTCTGCTTGTGTATGTTCTGTGCTGGTTACCAAATACGCTTAAAAACGCCTGGCGTAGATGCTAAAGTTCAAATTACAGAAATAGTGGTTAATTAATTACTCCAAAAATACAAAAACAACAACTTCCTTATTATTTATTAGAATCATATCCATGTTTCTCTTATAAAACATTTCGGAAATGAAAACCGATTTTAGTGTTAAAATTTATGAACTATTATTAAGTTGAAATAATAATAATAAACTATTTTTTGTTCATGGCACAAAATATTGAAACAAATAAGAAATATCGTATATTTTTAAAAAGAGAAAAAACTAATTTTTTCTACTAATGTATATGAAAGTTGTCATTTTCTTACTGCCTACCCTAAATGAAAGTTTTACTTTTTTACACTAGTGGCGAAAATAATATCAATGTCAATGTCAAAATCAAATTGTAAAATTTACGATTTTTTTAGCTTAAACTAATAATAAACTAAAATTGCGTTAATATTCTTTTCAAATAATTTAATTTTAATGTAGCATTTTATATAAAAAGCCTAAGAATGGTAAAAAACTTAATATTAAATATGTATATTTCGTTTGCAGGTTATAATTTTATTTGTTGTTGTAAAATATACTATTATTAATGCAGTCAAGCAAACAATGTTTCTATTTAAAAAATGCAACTGTCATTTATATCTGATGCTAATTAGATTGCTATTTTATAGTTTGCAATAGTGCCTGGAACTTTGACCGTAGTTTTTTTTTTTCTATGAACAGCTGCAACAGAGATATTGAAAATTTAAAAATACTGATTCTAAAAATTTTAAAGGGCATTCTAATTAATCCCACTTTTGCAAATGACGTCTTTTAACATGACGTTTCCTGCGAGTGCTTACCAAGGATAGTAAACTAATAGGATGGCCCATTCCTATAATAAGACTAATGTAATACTGAGCTTTCCGGAAGTGACGTTATTAATAACGGAAAAATGTTTAAACCGGTGTCTTAGATTTAATGTTGCATGAGAAGTTCCAAAGTAGAGCTAGATGACATTAATAATTGAATAGCTCACCAAATATTTTTTTTTTTGTTAAATATGTTCTTGTTAATTTCATTGCCAAATAAAAATCAGATTTCTTAAAAACCAAAGGGGTCGATTTACATAAACCTGAACATTTTATACATGTGTAACATATGACATATCTGTCACTTTATAAATAACATTTGTAGGTCGTCATAGGTGACGTTATTAATATCACTCTTTCGTCACCGATATGTTTACAAATTTCTTGGGAATGGGCCACCCTATTCAGTTTTAGCATGTCTGAGTGCTTACAACTTTAAAATATAATTGAAAAAATTGCAATTTTTTATTAACCCATTTCCACGGATTGCGTAATAAACTTGCTTGCGGCGCTTAGAAACTACACTTTTAAATTAAAAAAGTGTTTTTGCCTGACCACTAATAAACATGGTGCATCGTGGATATATTGATGACCTTGAATAATAACGAAATAAACATGAAAATGGAAGTGAGAGTGAATTTTTGATACTGATAACGAAGAGGATTTAGAAAATATAGTAATAGTAGTGATGAGAGGATAGAATGACACGGACCAAGAGAGGATGTAGTATTGTGTAGGGAGGCTTTCCAAAATTTGGTGGAAGCATGTTTTTTGTTTTGTAATAAATGTTTGCATCATAAATAGTTTCACGAAATTTGATGTAACAGATAGAGCAGCAACTACAAAGCAAATACACAAAGCTCCACTTCAGAAAGGAACTCTCGCAATAGATGATAGTAAGAGCAGCAAAAAAAAAGTGATTTACACATTTAACTGCTCAAATAATATCCGTGGGAAATTTTTTTAAAATTTAAACAAGTTAAAACACACGGTTTGTATTGGAGAAATAAATCTAACCATATAAAAAAATAATAAAAAACCTGAAGAAGCCGTTTTGGAGAAAAAATAAATTTTAATTTTAAAAATGTTTGTTTTTTAATAATTTGGTAATAAAAAATACTACAAAAACACGTCTTTTTGCGATTTATTATAGACCCCAGCAAAACTTTAATTCTACATAAACAAAAATTTATTTTGTATCGTTTTAATGTAATTTTGCATTAACGTTACAAGTTTAACACCTTGTAGATATCAACTAAATGCACGCGATTTGTAATAATGTTCTAAAGGCATTAACGATAACTATTTCAAAAATATACAATTATATTTTTTACGCACGAACGCACGCGCGCTCACAAAGACACACATGGGACGTCATCGCAAAAATGGTCAAAACGTTTACATCCGTTGTAATTGCGAGTTCGAACTTATTGCAATCACGATTTACGATACTTTCTTCATACTAAGTATAGCAAAAGTAAAAATGCTATAATCAGTTTTTCATCTGTATGTACCTCAGCAAATTTTTTTCATAAAATTAAAGCACCGCTAAGTAGCATCTAACATAGAATATTCTACCTGTAAAATTAACCGCGTACTCATCTACCAGAAACTGGGGTTGATAGTCATTGACGTCGCTTATATAAACAGTTAAATCCAAATCAGAACTCAAAGTCGTCGGTACACCGAGATCGTACGCTTCAATCCGTATCTAAAACACAAACAATATATCATATTAATCTCCGATAAAGTATAATGTATTATACGGTTAAAATGCGTTCACAACAAAACGAAAAACATTCGCTATTAGTGTTCGCCAGCCAACGTTGGAATTTATTACCATGGCATAAATAACTTACGTCATAAATCTTTTGTTTGTTTCGATTCAGCGGTAATTTCAGCTCCAAAATTCCTGAAATGGGCTGCAAACTAAACGTTTTCCAATGACCCGCCGGATCCACTTTCAAACGATATCTCACTGCGCCGTTGTGGCCAACATCTTCGTCGGTCGCGATAATTTGGATTAAGGCACTCCCGACTGTGGCATTCTACAAGAAATTAGAGGATATTAATAACTTTAAAACGCCTAACGGCAGTTAGTAGCTTGTAGGACGCCTACTTTATTATTTCATCAAAGTAACCCCTAATGAATTATTAAAACGGGGCACTAAATTTGATGTTAATGGAAGTTTAAGTCGGTACAGAGAACGCATTTCCTGTTAATTAATATTTTAACAATCGCTTGAAACGATAAAAGTAAAAATGTCGTACATAATTCCATGTCCAGATCCGATAATTGGAAACCGTAAATTAAATTAAAATACTAAATATTTTTATTGAGAATACATATTCAAATAATATTTATTTACTATTAAATGAAACAGTGTTGTGTTAGGAAACTTGAAAAGATTAAAAGATCAATATTTAATTGTTTATGAGTAAGGCTAGCACCCCGCATCATGGCAAGCCTAGAGCCTAGGCAATTGCCTAGATCGCCTAATGATAAAACCGGCCCTGATAATACAGCAGTTCTAAATATTGTTAAAATATAACTGTTGGATACAAAATTTTAACACAAGTAGATGAACAAAATTACATGCTTAATAAAGGACCAATCCAAAGACCGAAACGTCGCTAAATATTGAAAAGGATAAAATAGTCATAACGGATCTGTGAACAAAATTACACTTTAACCCTCTGCCCGGAACATCGGTAAATTTTACCGCTATTCTTTTTTAACACTCGTTTTGAGCGCTCCTATCGCCGCCACGACCCCCTCCCACGAATACACTTTCAGTCAACATCTGGCAAGTGCAGTAGAAGGTTAATCACAGCTATACATTACCGATATTCTGTATTAGGTTTTTTTTTTTAATAGCGGTATTTTTTACGTATGTTCTAATAATGCAAAACTACTTATCCCCATAAAAATTGGGTTGTATATTTATAATTTTTTTTGTAATTTATCGATAATATATTTTTATGGTGAAATATTTGTTTATTCGAGATAGTTATATAGGTTGATAGGTTTATTTTAATTTTTTTTTTTTTTAATAAAATAATTTCAAGCGTTTTTTCCTTTTTTTTTACCACAAACTATTAATTTTACATTTAAAGGTCATAATTCTATTGGTATTATAATAGGCGAGTGCTGAATTTTATCGTCTGATGAGTTTAAAATTGAAAAATATAATGACGGTAAAATATACCGATGTTCTGTATTACGACGTAACAAAGATGTTCTGGGCAGAGGGTTAACCAAATTTAATTTTTTTTTTTTAATCATTGGTGTTTTAAAAAAATTACTTACTTCAGGTATTCGTAGTGTAGAATTTGGTGGTGGACTAATAAACACTGGAGCATGATCGTTATAATCATTTATACAAATATTCAGTTTTTCTCTTGTTTTGTGGTTAGGAATTCCCAAATCTTGAGCTTTAATTTCCAAAGAATAATTTCCATGTCTACCCTTCAGTGATCTAATGGCTTTTATCTCTCCTGTCCACTCATCTATTTGCTGAAGAGCAAATAGATCCAAATCATTGCCTCCAGATATATCAATAACCAACTAAAAATTGTAATACAGATCAGTACAACCAGAAATTTTAAAATTTAAAAAAAAAACATTTATCAATTTCTTACTTGTCCGTTTGAAGTTTCGGGATCATCAGCATCTGTAGCATGAATTAAAACAATCGGTTGTCCAAATTCGTGAAATTCCGTTACATTCACACACGATGATGGTATTAGCAGCTTTGGTGCGTTGTCATTAACGTCTAGTACAGTAACACTACAAAATAACATTAGTACAACATCTGTTTGTTTAACTATTACTGTTTTTTTATTAAGGCAATGGAAAAAAAATAAAAGAAATACAATTTATAACATATTACAGTTTACAAAGTTTTGACCAAAAACAATTTAAGGTCCTTTTTTGGTAGACAATCGGATATGACGAAAGTACGCCGACATTTGTAGTAAAGGAAAAAAGTATCATCTACAGCAGCGTTTCTCAAACTTTTAAAGACGCGACCCAAATAATTTTCTAGAAATCAGAGTACGACCCATAGGGCTCTAGTCGAGAGGGTCCAGGCAAACTTTTGTTCAAAGCGCTCACGGGGTAGGGACGCGGGAGGGGGATTTCCATCCCCATAAGAAAATGTTTTAAAAAATACCTTTAGAAATGTCATTTTAAAGCATTTTTAAAACAGAAATTTAAAAGGAAAAAATTGCATTTTTTATATAACTTTACTAACTTTTTATTTTGATAACGAAATTGTTGTCTTTTCTTTTGTATTTTTATCAAAACAGTTTAGTTTTACGACCCAATAAAAATTTAACGCGACCCAATTTTGGGTCGCGACCCATAGTTAGAGAAACGCTGATCTACAGCAATGTATTGTTTTAAGAAAAATTTTTAAAAAACTTTATCCAAATATGTTTAAAGTGCCTTGAACCAATTTTTTTTGCATTGTAATAAAGGTTAAATGAAAAAAAAGTAGAGAGTTTATTTTCTTTGTTTCGACATTGTTAGATATTTATCGCCGTAATATTGAAGTAACTTGTTGGAAGTAAGTTAGCAATTAATTACATGTATGTGTAAAATGTTATTTTAGTATTTTACTTCTTAATGGCAAATGGTATGAAAACGTCTTTAAATGTTTCATAAAACTTTTTTAAACTGGATTCATGATTCAAGTCGTTTGAAAACTACAAGATTTTTAGGAGAGCGCAAATTTAATCAGATAACGAAGTTGGCGATCTCTAGAGAAAAAGTCGTTCTTACTTGATATGTTTGAAGGTATTACGACTTTCCCCATTATGATATCCATATTGATAATTATCCCAGGCTTCTACAATTAACAAATAAGACGATCTTGTTTCGCGATCAAGCGTTTGAAATATTTTTAGAGCTCCTGAATGCGGATCTAACGAGAATTTTCCCTAAAATTACGAACAATAACATTAAAAACCTTTTAATTAATTCGTTAATGTACCTGTGAACTCATTCTGTCGAGTAAAAATGTAATCTTCCCAAATTCTCCTGAATCCGCGTCTTCTGCTTTAATAACAGCAATTGTTTGACCAACCGGGCTATCTTCGCGAACTAGTAACGCCTCAGGTTCTGGTAAAAAATATGGATTATTATCATTTTCATCTAAGATTAGAATAAAAACTTCTGCAAAACTGTATCGAGGAGGTACTCCAGAATCCATAGCTTTAACCTATAAAGTATATGAAATGTAAATATCACAAAATAACTTTTTTTTATAATGGCGTGAATGAAAAGAAGCATAATAAAAATGTGCGAACCGTTAAATTTATCCAACTATAAACTTCGTGATCAATCCTGTTCGCCACAACTAAATTTCCAGTAGTGCTGTCTAAATGGACCAAATCTCTGATTGCTTGTTGACCTTCTAAAGAATATACAATTGTTCTGTTTTTATCTGCGTCTTCAGCTATAACATTTCCGATAAGAACGCCATTTTTACTGTTTTCCGCTATGGCAAACTGATAAAATGGTTTTCTGAATTTGGGGTTGTTATCATTTTCATCTTCAAGAAATATTGTTATTGAACCTAAATTCACAAACACATAGTTAGTACCTGACCATAATACAATTTCGCATGACATGAGACGTACCTTTAGTTTGTTGCAGACCTGTAATAGAAGCCACATCTTCAACAATAACTTCTAGACGTATAACTTCAAACGTTTCACGATCGAGAATTTTTGCGACAGTCAAAACCCCATCAGTTTTTCCAAGAGCAAAGGCATCTGTACAGTCATAATTGATAGATCTAGGAGATATCCCGTATTCTGTTTTTACTTCACATGAAATTGGATCCAGTTTGTATTGCAAGGAAGCCGTTGAGTCAGGATCTCTGGCTTGTATTTTTGTTACCACAGTACCCACCTATTTAGACAAACTATATTCTAATATCATTTTTTTTTAAAAACTCATTTTATTAGTTTACTAAAATGATCACTTAACTACCTCCATAAACCCTTATCGCGAAAGTTGAAAACGAAACAACGTTTCTCCTTACAGCTTAAAAGGCCTTAGACCGTAAATGGTTAAGACGAGTTAATAATTTACAACTAAAAATTGACTTTCCGTTAGCGATAACTTCTATGAAGGACGAAACGTCTCTGAAGATTATTATAAAATTTGTAATTCATTATATTTTTTGCGTAGATATTTTTAACCTAAATAAATAAAAATGACTGCTTACCGGTGTGTTTTCTTTTATAACAAAATTTTCGTGAGTAACGAACACTGGCGGTTTATTATTTATATCCAATATAGATATGTTAACGGTAATTTCATCCTGAAGCTGTAAATCTCCCGGGGCGCTATCCAAGGCCACCACATTCAAAGAATAATAAGTTTTGCGAGGCTGAGTCAGATCTGGATCTAATGATGCTCCTTGAGCCACTGATATGGTGCCAGTTTCAGAATTAATGATGAACTTATCAGAAGCTCCACTTTGAATTCTGTAGAGGACACGGTTGTTGGGGATAGAGCCGTCAAAATCATCAGCTCGAACCTAAAAATTATTTTCATTACATTTCTGGAATAAACTAATAATTAATAAGGTCACAAAATTGGTTAAACAATCAGCCCAAAATATCTGGGCTGCCATGATGATCTCAGAATATATAAGAAATTCTATAATTTACCTAATTTTAAATATCAGATAACCTGAACCTTATCTAAAATAACGGAAAAAAACCAAAAATTTTTTTTTACTAAATTACAATATCTTTTGTTTAAAAAATAAATTATTCTAATTTAGTATCTTATAGATGCGAGGTATAGCAATTTTTTAAATATTGAATTTGTTGCCGTTAACCGGTTTAATAGATTGTTAAATCAATATTCTTTTATTTATTTTAACAGGAATTTATTTTTTGTTTAAAAATTATCTAATCACATAAATAGTTGGTTTGTGGACCGTTCTCAAATAATCTCACAGGCCTAATCCACTGCTAGACAGTTATGTGCTATTAATAATATTACAACAAACAATTATTAATACCTGAAATATAGATGTTCCTCCTGGGACATTTTCTGGTACAGACTTATTGTAAACCAAGTATTCGAATGTCGGTGCATGATCGTTAACATCTTGTACATAAATAATCAGAGCGGCGTCGCTAAACAAACTTGGATTTCCCCAATCTCTAGCTCTGACTGTTAAATGCAAAGTTCTGACGTTTTCAGTTACAGGTCCTTCTAATTTTTCAAAATCGAATGCCGATTTGGGTCTTATTTCTCCAGTTGTTGAATCAATAGTAAAATTGTTGGTTAACTCGCCGAATATGGTGTACTCTATTTCACTATTTTTTGTACCTAAATTTTATAAGTAATTAATAGGAGTAGTATTTATTTGTCCCGAAAATTTATAACTCTTGGGTTATACAGAGGATTCCAGATAAAATTTTCAGGATGAGGATCTCGCTTATTATAAAAGATACAGGTTTGCTTAAATTAGATGAATTATTCTTAAGTATGAGAGAATCAATCTATTTTTAAAAGTAGAAAATTTCTCGGACCACAAGTTATAGCAAAAAATATGAAAATGTTGAATTTGTACTCTCATAATTTTTTTTATCTTAATCATTAAATCGATTTTATTTTTACCGTCTTTTGATACATTTTATGTAGAATGAATATTATTTTAGATTTTTGAAATCACTTTTCCTCTTTGAGATATTACCTCTAACTTCATTTTTTCGTATGGGCCGTCAAGTTGGTTTTAGAGTAGTCAAATGTGCTTTTTGTCCTCTTGCCAATGATCTAATAACTTGCCAAATCTATTTTTATAAATGACTTAGAAAATCTAGAAAAAATATTTTAGCAATATTATTCTAAGTTAGCTATGAAACATGTTAATACGGTTTTTCTTGATTTTCTGACTTAGTTATTACAGATATGAGAAGTAATATATCATTAAAAAGAGGGAAAAACAAACATTCCAAAGCCAACTTGTCCGTTTAACATGTTTCATGGCTAATTTAGGATAGTATTGGTAAAATAAGATTTTTCTTGGTTTTCTGAGTTATCCCCACGTTGGAAATGTTATCAGGAATACCCTGCATACAAATAAATCAAAGTTGGCCCAAAAAAACAGTATTTAAATAACAAAAGCACAAATAATAAAAACAGTTCTTTATCGTTGTACAACTTAATTTAAGAGCAGAGGGATAAAATGAAGTATGTCAAATATTGAACTTGAGATATTTATGTTTTCTTGTACTTCTTTACCCCAAATGTTCAAGCTATAGAAGACGTTCAGTCAGGAGATACAAATATTTAAAGATTTGCAATACAGTGCAAAAAAGTATGTCTAAACAGTAAAATTGGTTTTCTCAAGAATTAATTATTACTGACAATCCTCCCTCCTTGCTTGTAATCATTAATTGATTTTAAGGTTAAAGGGACGATTAAATTAAGAAAATAAATCAAATTTTCATTAAAACTTGGAGACTCGTCAAGCCTTTTTAAAACAAATTGAGTCGAAATTTTAAATTTACATAATGATAAAATAAACAGTTTAAGTGTAACAAAGTAATTTCTAGTTTTTTTTAACACGTTTTTTATCTGATAGGTGGACGCTTTTTCAAAATTTATACGTTATCCCACTTATTACATATCTATAAATAGAATACTAGTGATAACAATGGATTACTATGTAGCAGGGACTAAAAACGAAAAAAATTCCGTTCGTTTCTGTTCGGAACGAAAACGAAATATATCGTTTTCGTTCTTTTCGTTCTAACCGAAAAAATTCTTTTTTCGTTTTCGTGAACCGAAATAATAAGGGTTAAAACCGGTTTTACAATATTTTTTTTTGTCGTCAAAAAATCAATTTTTTTTCTAGTCACCACAACCCTCTATAAATACGATAACAATATTTGCGTCCCAACTAAAATATAAACGATGACGATGGGGTTTGATGCTCACGGACAGCATATTTTAGACTGGCGAACCGTCGCCATATTAAATTTACCAAATCGTTAAACACATTAACATTTAACCATTTTATTAAGTTTAACACCCGTAAGGTGCAAAAACACAACGTGATTAGGTTAAATTAGACACACGATCTTTATCTAAAAATATGAAAATATAGCAAGTGCTGTTTTAAATTTGTTTTAGTACTAAAAATCTATGCATTTGAATTAAATAAGATCCTGCTGTAATTATTTAAAAAGACAAAAGAATGAATTCAAGTGGATAATTTACTAATTGTTATAAATAAAAAGATATTAAAAAAAAACTTATTTTAACTTGAAATAAACTTTAACTTTATAGTTTGTACATACCATACAATATACATTTTCACATTCCGTTAAATCTTACTAGCAACACACCTTCTAATAAATGTTTTTTTACATTAGTCCTTTTCGAAGTAAGAATAAATTTTACTATTATTATGTCTAAATGCAAATAAAACGTACACATTGATAATATATATCCAATCAAGTGTATATTCTATATTGATGATCTAAAAAACAAATTAGAAATAGAGAATATCTGTACCGTTAATTGTGTTACACGAAATTGCAAGAATAAACAATAAAGTTGTTAATACATATATGGAGAAAAGTGAAGCTCACTTATTTCAAGTGAGATTTTTTACTGCCTCGTGGAGTCTCCCCAGCACAGAATAAGGTAAATTCGCGTTTGTGTTTAACAAATAAAATTGAAATAGCGACAAAACCGGTTAAAACCGGTTGAAACCGGTTTTGGAAAATATTTATTTCGTTTTCGTTCTTGAACGAAAAATAATAATTTCGTTTTCGGTTTCGTTTTCGTTCTTAAAAAAATTTCGGTTAAGTTCGTTTAACGTTTTCGTTTTCGTTCCGTTCTCAGTCCCTGCTATGTAGACATTAAAAACGTACAATTAAGTAACGAATGTACTTTTGTTTGATAAATTTGTACAAACATATCTAAGTTGTATTTTGTATTATGTTCATTAACAAATATTCATATTTAGTTGTATGTTAGACTTTCAGGTGAGTGCAAATCAAATAGAAAGCAAGAAATAAAGTACATCTTTTTAAATCCGGTCTACCTAACAGTATTCGTTTGTGGCTTCTATCATAAAATGTTTGCGATCCATTAATTTATACCTTGTATTTTCAAAACTAATATTAGCTTAAGTACAGTATTTTAGCAGATTTAGGAAAAATAACTATTTAGATTTGGTGCTTTTTTTGGACATAGATATAATCTAATTTGATTGAAATGTGTTTACTATTTATACTAGAGACGTATCCTAGTAACTGTTGTTCGCAATTAGTCAAGTTTGATTTGATAGATCTTGTTTACTTACCGCTAAACTCTTGTACAACAACCAAGAACAGCTATTGAATGAACTGAATATGGAACGTTCCTAATTAAATATTGAACAATCAACATGCTCACAAGTTCCAACAATTTACATTCTGTATCATTACTGAGTTAGCTAATTAAAGATTTCTGCATTAAATAAATTCACGTTACCATTCAGATCGGCATCTCGAGCTTCTACTTTGAGTGGAATTTCAAATTCATTGTCGTTTTCACGTAAACGAGCTTCGTAACGATTCTGAATAAAGATGGGGGCATTATCATTGACATCTTCTAAATTAATTATTAGTTGAACCGAGTTCCTATTTCCTTTACCCAAGTCATCCCTTGCTTCCACAGTAACATAATGTCTTGATATAAGTTCCCGGTCCCAACTTGGACCTCCGGATATTTTTACAGAAATAACTCCCGAAATTGGATGAAGATACAATCTATAATATAAATTGCTTCTAAATAAATAACAAGTTACATAGTGTGTAAAAAGGTTTAAAATATTGCAATGGTGTCGTTACACGTCAAGTTTGTTACGAAAATATTTCAGAAATTAGCACTGCATGTTGCTAAAGTTGTAAAAAACTTTGATAAAGTCCAAAACACTACTGAGAATATACAAGGTGTTTCACTTTTCCATGGGTCACTATTGCTATCTTCGTAAATAATGAAAATACAAGGTTGGTTAAATGGGACAAAAGTTAGCTATTTAGAAGTGTATTTCAAACAAGATCTTGTTTTGTTTAAAAATTCCATGGCTTGCGTGATATAACGAAAAACCCGAAATCGATCAAAATTTTTAAACTTAAATATCTCGGCTATTGTTGCGAATACCTACACAAAAACGCCAAAGGAAAAAAGTTTGTAAATTTTGTTTTCTATAAGATGGCGATAGTCAGATTTTTATTTATAAATTACCGTGCGAGATATTTCACAAAACAACTTTTTTTTAAATAGCAGTCGTAGTAGGTGATGACTTAGGTTTTAAGATAATTTTTTTCTCTTTACAATGATATGATATTTTATGTCTATTTTTAAAATTAAGCGAAATAACCTAAAAAAATGCAAAATCTTAAGATGAAATTCTAGGCGCCATGGAAAAAAAAACAGTAACCGACTTCATTTGTTTTATTTCGACCCTTGCTTGTCTCTTATAATAATTGTGTTCACTGGAAATAATGTAAATCAACATATGTAAATATTTTAAATCCTTTTTTGCTAATGTCTTATTGCTAGTAAGAGGTATAAAATACATTCATATTATGACGTTTTAATATCACTGTTTAAAAAATGGCATAATAAACAAGCAAGGGTCGGAATAAAACAATTGAACTCGGTTATTGTTTTTTTTCCATGGCAACTTGAATTTTATCTTAAGATTTTGCATTTTTTAAGGTTATTTCGCTTAATTTTCAAAATAGACACATAAAATATTATTTCTATGTAAAGAGAAAAAATAATCTTTCAAAGTCATCACCTACTACGAGTGCCATTTAAAAAAAAGTTGTTTTGTCAAATATCTCGCACGATAATTTTTAAATAAACATCTGACTATCTTAAAGCAAACAAAATTTACAAAACACTTTTCCTTTGGCGTTTTTGTGTAGGTATTCGCAACAATAGCCGAGATATTTAAGTTTAAAAATTTTGATCGATTTCTGTTTTTTCGTTATATCACGCAAGCCATGGAATTTTTAAACAAAACAAGATCTTATTTAAAATATACTTCTAAATAGCTAACTTTTGTCCCATTTAACCTCTTAATCTGTTATGCCGAATATAATCGTCATCGGCCTTGGTCATGAATAGCGACTATGCCGTACATATTCGCTTTGAGTAAAATTGTGTATATCTTATAGTATTTGACGAAAATGTACGCTTGCTTTGCTTCGGTCATTACATATAGGATCACTTTATGACGTCAACTATTTAGTTTGTTCGAAACCGTTTCCAGCGCCATTTGCCGATATTTACTATGTGTTCTGTGCTTCAAAAAAGGAATAAGAAAAGAAAGTCATTATTGGTGTGCAATTTGCAGCACGGGCCTTTGCCCTGAACCTTGCTTTAAAGATTTTCATACCAAAAATTAAATTTTTGAAAACTTTGTACTGTTTTGTAATATTTTAAAAAACATGCCAAATGGATAATTATGCCTTGTTGTGTGATATAATATGTTGTATACACCAGTGGTCTCAAACTCAAATTGAATGCGGGCCGAATGCACGATCTAAACGTAGCTGACGGGCCGGTTTTTATTTTAGCAAAATGAGAGTGAATATACTAGCTATTGTCCTTCTTTATTTACAAAATTTTTCTTCGAAACATACAGAAAATAGATATGTTTGTATGTAAATAATTATAAACTTCGTTATTTCTTACTACAACTAAATTTACTGATTGTACGGACGTAGGAAGTTCTGCCAAAGTGTATTCGCGGGCCGCGTAAAATTGCTTTGGGGGCCGGATGCCAGTTTGAGACCACTGGTATACACTATAAAAAAGTAAAATTTTAAATAATTCTTACGTTTAATTAATTTTTTAATTCATTTTTTCAATACAATGAACATGACGAACGAGATTTTTTATGCAATGGTAATGACGTAAATACTTGCTAGCGGTCTAGAGTTCGTGTCGCTGTGAAAGGCCTCGCGCGCAGAGTCTGTATCCACTTAAGAGGTTAACCAACCTTGTATTTTCATTATTTACGGAAATAGCAATAGTGTCCTATGGAAAAGTGAAACACCCTGTATAAGACTTATTAAACGCTCAAATTGCTATTTTTAAATTATATGTGACATTTTATGATTTTCATTTATTGCATTAGGGTTACGTTTGAATAGACAAACTACCGTATTGTTTTTTTATTAAACTATTAATTTGAATGAACCTACTTAAATTTTGTTTCTAAAAAAAATGTTTTATACTTTCAAAATATATAAATGTTGGCTTTATTCTTGTTCCTATTTTAAGCGTCAAATACTAAGATTTGTTTTAAGCAACTGATAAATAATATTGACCGCACTCAGGAGTCAATGTGGAAATTTTGTTTTGTTTCTGTTTCTATTTTAACATTTTCTTAACTAAGCATAATTATTATTTTACTCACAAATTTTCAATACTTCCTCCCAAGTTGGTGTATCGAACTCCTCTTAGGCCATAATTTCCAGAATCTTCATCTAATGCTTGGACCCAAGCAATAGTAGTACCTACTGGACAATTCTCCGGCACAGATACCTCGTAGATGCTTTTTGTGAATTCGGGAAAATTATCGTTGCGATCGAGAACGTGGACGACAACCGGCACTTCGCTATATTTTGAGTTGTTTTCAACAAGCTCCCTTGCTACTAACGTGAAATTTATTTTTGTTATTGTCTCATAATCGAGGGCGCTCGCATTTTTCACTCGAATAAGAAAAGTTGCTTCATTAATAACTTTTCGTGGAATGACCTCAAAAATCCCATCGTCTCCCTCCAAGATAAGTTCGAACGTGCCGTTTAGGCCCTTAAATTTATTAAAAACAAAACAAATTATTTTGTAAATCATGTATAACATGTTGTTGGACATAAATATAAATTCGAATTTGTAATATTTACCTGATCCCTATCATAAACTTCTGGTAATGCGTTATTTAGGAAAGTAAGTGGCGTATTTACTGGAGAATTTTCGGGTATTTCGCATTCATAGTGCGAGCTCCGGAACTTTGGTTCTTCATCATTTATATCTGTCACCATAACAGTAACTTCCGTGAACACGCTCGGTGCTGGCTTCACTTTACTTCCGACTTCGGTTGCCTGCAGTTCATAAGAAATATTTAAAAAAATATACGATAAAAAATACTTATTATATCACTTATAGTTTAGGAGTAGGTATATGTTTTCATTAAAAACAGAATAATTGTGTGAAAATACAAATTATTGCGGTAAATGTCATACAGGCAGCATCAACGTAGTTTAGACTCGTGTATAATAACTTAAAATAAGATTTAGACCAGTGGTTCTAAACCTAAGAGGCCCATTCCATAAGGGAGCGCCAAATATCTGAAAGAAACCGCGTAGAACAACAAGGAGAACTTTTTTTTAGTCATCACTGCAAAAAAAAATTGGAAAGAGCCCGCATAAAAATTTATTTGAAAAAATGGGGCGCAAGTTCAAAAGATTGGGAAACACTTGTTAAGGCAGATTTATAAATTAAATATAATAAATAGTGGTCATTGCTTGAAACATAAAAAATAATTTATGATTTAAGAGGAATTATCTTTATCCTGCAGAAAATTAGGTAGTACAAGGTAAGTATAAACATAAGTGTAATGTATTCTACGATTATTAAAACATATGCAAAGTTTTTATAACTATCTGTTTCTTAACAGTGCGTAGTATACCTAAGTATTTTAAATTTACGCACAAAGGAATAGGAAAGAACAGCAGATAACGTTGTGTGAAATTTATTTTATTACGTGGCAGATATTTCTTATAAACCTGAAAAAAGTGAGTTTGACGTACAGTACCCTCTTAACGAACAAATAACTTCAGGAAAAAAGTTTAGCAATCTTTTGTTGGTATAGAACAAGTTTTCCTTTAGAATGTTCGCTAGCGAAATCGTTTTCTGACTGATAGGATATGGATACATTTTAAGAGTGGTTTCTTATACCTTATACTGAACTTTTATTGTTTACTTAATATAATTTTTTTGTAGAAGACATTAAATTATTTAAAAATTTACTGGTATCGTATATAAAATTTCAAAGTTTTTGTGGTTTAAGCCGAATCGGAAAGTAATGTTAATACAATATTTACACATTTCTACTATTTATAGCCTAATCAGAATTTTATATTTTCATCATTAAAGAACGTAAAAGAGATAAAAATGTAATACAAAATTAAAGTTATTATTTTAAAGATATGGAAATTGCAACAAGAAAACTTTATTTGGATGTTTCAAATATTCCAGACTTTGTGTTAGTGATTTTTGAGCTATAGGGCAAAGGCACATATCAATTTGCTTTGTTAACAGTATTTCAGTATTATTCGCATTTTAATAGAAAGACAATACTTTGAACAGGCGAACTCTTTTTAAATAAATTATATAGTTAATTTAGTTTTTCATAAGTTTTTTTTTCTACACTCAAGAAGAAAATACGTTGTGCCAGCTAAAATAGAATTTTTCGAGAATAGGGCAATAAACGAGGTCTTCGTTCCCCAAACTTTCTTTTTCCTGTTCAAATTATCAACGCCACGAAGACGGTAATTCGAGACAAAGACTCATCTCCGTAAACTCACTCTCGTTTATTATACCAACCTACTTGATCACCCACAATAAATTTCGAAAAAAACCCAATTATCTTAAATTTGCGTAATTTAGAAACTAGTATCTCGAAATCTAATGTTGTTTCATATGCAGTTTTTATACTAACTACGAGATTTACATATTATCCCATCGATATTAGCATATCAGTTTACGTTTGCTTGATTTATAGGGAAACTGAGACGTGACCCAATTGCTCGACGATGCAAAGTTTGCGTTTAATTAGGAACGTCTTATTGTTTGTGCATCTCACTTACCGTAATTTGTAAAATATATGCTCCAGAACTAGATGATGATTCTCGATCTAAGTGTGCTCTAGTACGTACTATACCAGTATAATTATCTATGGTAAATACGTCTGAAGCGTTTTCAATGTTGTTTGCGGTCATCGAATATATTATTGGATTATTTACACCTCGATCACCATCTACCGCTGTCACTATAAAAACAACGAATATAAAATACTACCAAATGTTTTTTAGTGAAAGCGTACCCTCTAGAACGGAACTGCCTATGGGAGCATCCTCGGCTACTCTGGCTATCGGCTGCACCCTGATAAATTCCGGAGGTTGATCCTCTATATCTTGCACTGTAACTAATAATGTTGCTGTTCCGGTGTTAACGCGTCCTTGTTTAGCTCTGTCAATGGCCAATATTCTTAACTGGTGAAGAGTTTGTTTTTCATAATCCAAAGAACCTATTTGCAAATTTAAAGTTACGCCTTGCGATTGAAGCACACATTTTTTCGAAAAGAGTTTGCCAAAGTAATGCATGAAATATCAGAAAAATGTCTTAGTTACAGAATGCTAGGGCAACACCGCAAAGGTCGTGGTAAGCAGTGTAAGTATTAAATTAATTTAGCAACAATAATAGTAATTATATAAATAGTTCCCTAAGAAAAATATGCATCTTGAAACCTAAGCTTCAGCAAATTTTCCCGCTTGGGGGCTGCAAAGAGAACGCGGGTCGCCAAATAAAACAGGATATTTCGGTAGACGCAACATATTATTAATAAAAAACGTATTCTAATTTGAACACATGAAACACGTTGTTTTTTCCCACCGATCAAAATAAGTAGCCATAGCCTGTAGGACATATAAAATATACGTGGCGAATCATATACGGCCCGCTGGCCGTAATTTGCTTAGGACTGTTTAAAGCAAATATTTGCCACATAAAACCTCTAACCACTGAAAATTAAATATTCTAAGGGGTCAACGGGAACCGCTAGCGAGTAAAATAAAAATATCAGACAGAAACAGGATATCATATTGATTGTAGTTAACGAAAAATTTGACACCAAGTTTAAAAAACAAGACGTTGCCACAATTTTGGCCAAGACCCCTAAAATGGAAAAGGCAACGCACTCTCCTAACCATGATAATTACGCCAATAATCCCGCTGCGTAGTAGTGAATAGATAAAAGTTCAAATAATAGCACAGTTTTGATAATGATTATCGTAAAAACCCTACGAATCACTGTTCGTGTAGTTGATTTGAAAAATGAGAAATTTATCTTCGCGCACTAATATAGAATTCTGTGCCTTACAAGACGTATTTTTCTCAGCATCTCACTGATTTCCGGCTAAAAGTTTGCTTAATACTTGTACGTCATACCTATAAGTCTCACTACAGCTTTCCCTGTCACCGTACTCACTACAAAAGTACGTTCTTTTGAATCTATCTCAAGCAGTTGATAAACCACTTGTCCATAAGCTCCTTCATCAGCATCTGTAGCCTCTAAAGTTGCAATAATACCCGGTTTAGAGTCCTCACGTAGCGTAATCGATGACTGGTATTGTTTAAAGATTGGTACATTATCATTGACGTCTTCCACAAGAAGTAATAAACTTTGCGTAACATAATTTCCTTGACCTAATTTCCCGTCAGTTAAAGTCAATACAAGAGCGTACTCATCACGTTCCTAAGATAAATAAATAAATAAACTGGCTATAAATATTTGGTGATGGAACAGTACCTCACGATCCAGTTCTTGATTGAGATATATATTGGCTTCGTTGCCTGAAGTGCTTTTAATCCGGATTATTGAGCTTCCTAATTGAGATCGAATTCCGAACTGAAGTGTGTCTCCATCGGGATCCACCGCTCTAAGTTTGTAAAGTAAGGTTCCTGAAAGTTGTACACTTTTGTTTACAAAAAAAATAAAGTCATGTTGAAGTAATTTGCATTTATTCTTAAAATTGCAATAAAAGATGTTAACTCATTCCAAAAATAATTTATAAACGTAAGTTGAAAAGTACTTACCTACTGGCGTTGCTTCACCCTCTTTCAGTCTCAAAACAATTTCTGTTTGCCCGTCTATTAAAAATCTAGGAGGTCTATTGGCATGAACACAGCATATACATAAACTTAGAATACATATAATAAGAAAATTATTAAATAAATAAAAATTTTCTTTTAAACGTACTCTAACTATGCAATCTATAAATATTCTCGTGCATTTTAAAATATTTTCAGATAGTAAATTATTATTTTTCGTTGTCATGGTATTGAAATGTTCGCTAACATGTCTCAGAGGTGTTCTAGTTTCTTTGATACTGCAATTATCATCAAAGAAAAGCATTTCCTGTAGTGTTTAGGTTTTTCTTTTAATCGGTAAACCTTCCGACTTTGTGCGACATTGGCAGGATATAACATTGATTTCTTTTTCTTTCTCCATCACTGTTTGTGTATAAATAAAAGTCTTGTTTTAATTCTTGCACTGTAACAAAGAAACATTCAGAAATATTTGTATTTATAACTGAAAATCATAATTGTATTGTTCTCTTTTATTTTAATTTTATTTTTGCTTATGTTTTGCAACACTAACTGTTTTTCTGGGACATAAAATAACCAATACGTATAAAAGTACCTATACAAAAAATGTTACTAGAGAAACGACGTGAGCGTTGGAAAAATACACAGACAGTTAATTAAATTAAAAGTAAAACAGGAAAGTGTTAACGTTACCACAACGACATAGTTCACTCAGCAATGATGATATCATAGTAACCCAATTACACAGCTGCCTAACAATTAGTTACTCAAGTATTTTAAAAATACTATTAAAAAATCGTAATATTTATTTTAAATAAATAATAAAGAATAGTTTTGGGTAATATACCGGGTGCCTCAGTTTGTTGTTCCCATCCCTATAAGTACTAAACAATTTAACTTAGGATAATGAAAATTGGTAGGCTTTATTATAAACACTTTATTATCGTTTGGCGCTACTGCGACATACATTTATTTATTTGTTTTTCTGTTGTGCCGTCATCTTTAATTTTTTCAAATAGCACCATGGGTCATGTGCGGCATCATTTTAAAGATAATTCCATTCTTAATGCAGCAGTGCTAAAAAATTATAATTTTATTTAGGAAAAATGTTGAAAAAAACTGTTAAACGACTACATAGGTAAAGGAAGGCTATTTATTAGCTTCAAATCTTTTGTTTTGTTGTTAGGGAAATTTTTGTAAAACACACTGAAAACTATTAAGTACCTTCCTATTTAAAAAGTAGTTTACATCCCTTAAACCTTAAACATTTCATTTAATTCACTGAACAAGAAAACAATAAATGTGTATATATAAAAAATACAAAACCATAATAACGAAAAGCAAACAAAATAACTTTACTCTATTTGTTGTTCAAAATGAATACCATGAAATTTGAAACATAATTGGTATTTGTTTATGACACCTTGGGCATAAACATGCTGTTAAGCGTCGACATACACACACACACAATAAATAACCTACCCTTATCTATGCAGTCATCTAATGACATTTTACAGTGTTTTTCAAAACTTTTGCCATGCAACATATTAACATTATTGCACTGCTGTATTAAGAATAAAATACACTTTAAAATGATGCTTCATATAACCCATAGTGGTACTGTATTTGAAAAACTTTAAGATGGCGGCACAACAGACAAACAAATGAATAACTACATGTCGCAGTGATGCCAAAATATGTTAAATTGTTTATAATATAATCCTAACAATTTTCATTATCCTAAGTTAAGTGGTTTTGTACTTAAAGGGGTGCGAACACCAAACTGGGCCACCCGGAATATGGCTCCTTTCCTCTGCACGGTTTTTGCTCCTCAATATTTATTATTTATGATCCAGAGATAATCTTTTAGAGAGTTGTATTTTCCGTTAAGCCACTTCAAGATGGTTTAATTTATAGTACATAACTCACTTTTGCAAAGTAATCGATGTTCCAAGTTTTTCTTTTATCACCATAGCCATGGTACATAAAAGCTATAATGAAATAATGTGAAAATACATTTCATTAAAATTAAACTAATTTAATAAAAGTTAATTACTGTGTATTTAAAGTATGCTGTGAGATCTATGATATTTTGCGGTTGTGTAGCAAGGTTTTATATTTATTAAGTGAGGATAAGTAGTCATAAAAGGCGATGGAATGTGTAATCATGGTTGCGGATCTACTACTGTAGTTAGGTACCACTTTGTCACTTAGAAGTAGGCGTATTAGGAAAAACACTGTTCACTAATTAAGGGTACCCAATAAAACAACACAACCTTATAATTTTTTTAATCGTAAAAGATACAGCTTTATTGTTTGTTATAAAATATGAGAGGTTTGATTATTAAGTATTATTTGTCATATTTTTTTTTGTTCCAAATCACATTCTATATTTTTACATAGTTCATTTAAAAGCTTTTAAAATGCGTTATAATTAAAAAAATCTTTTGCGAAAAAAAAATGCATGTAAGAAACATCTGAATACATTTCGAAACCTCAGACGAGTGTTCATAAAAGTGTTAATGATAAAAATAATGTGCACGTAATAGATTAATGCATAAATTGAATAAAAATAATTTTTGAGTTATCTTACGTGAAATTTTATTTTTCTGTTAGTTTTTACCTATTGTAAAATTATCTAAATTTATAAATTAGTTTTTTTATTGTATTTTTAATTCTAATTGTTTTCTGAAGATTTCCTATCACTTTTTGCTACTTTTTAACGATTCATAATTTTTTCACGCGCTTTTTTAATCGATTTAATCTTTTCGTTTTTAATAACAAAATTCTTGATAAAAGGTTGCTAAATTACATATTATAGGAAATGTCAAAAGCTTTTAAATGAAGTTATTATTGAAAATTTAGGATTGTATTTAAAAAAAATTATAAAAAATGTACAATTAAGTTTTTAATCGAAAAACAATTGAATATTTCGCAGCCTTACAGAAACTTACTTACTGTCACAAGTCACAACTCAAAAAATACCAATTTTCAGTTTAAAGAAAAACCTAAATCCAATTAAATTATCTTAAATTTTGAAGTAGCTATTGCAATTAAAATTTTCATATTGGGGTTTAATTAATATTACAATGTTCCTATTGGCATTCAGCAACTCTGTAAACAATTTTACTTGGGGTTTTCAGGACTAGTCAAAAAAATGATTTTTTATGTTGTCACTGCTCTTTTCGTAGTGCGATATGTAAAATCTAATATCATATTTAAAAAATCTTGCAATCCTTTACAAACTTTGTTAGAATTGCTAAAAGTGACAGAGTTGTGGAGTTTTTATTGGGACACGCTAAGAATGCATAAAATAATATGCACACATTTTCCTCTTAAGCAATTTTGAAGTTATAATGCCAAAGTACCAAAATTTTGTTTAGGAACACATAACTGACGTTATAACTGTTAACCTGATAAAAAAAACATTCCATTCTAACCACGATTGCAAACAAACAATGTTCGTTATAACATTTAAATAAAAAATAAATCGTAACCTTTGTTTTATTTTTACAAACAAATAAAACGCTTATACTCCTATTAATTATACGCGTCATTCAAAAATTTTATTCTTGATAAAAGTTGGTGCATGGTCTAAAACTAATTTTAAGATAAAATAAAGTTCAATAAAAAGTCATAGGACACTAGATTTAAGCGATTTTTGAAATATAAGCAGGAGGAAACTGCCCTTATTTTAAGAGATACAAAAAAATTGTATAAGAAAAAGGGTTTTTTACAATCTCAAAATAAGGCTAGATTTAAATTTTGAAGGTCAAATTCCAATTTTTATTTTTTAAGAAATTTCAACATTCAAAAAGTGCAACAAATGGAAAAGTTTTTTATTATTGTTTTCTTAGAAAATGTTATTCTTAATAAAAGTTGGTGCATGGTCTAAAACTAATTTTAAGATGAAAAAAAGTTTAATAAAAAGTCATAGGACACTGGATTTTAATGATTTTTGAAATATAAGCACGAGTAGTGTCCTTATTTTAAGAGATACAAAAAAATTGTATAGGAAAAAGTTATTTGGAATCTCAAAATTTAAATTTTTACGGTCAAATTCCAATTTTTATTTTTTAAGAAATTTGAAGCACTTTACTCTTGCGAATATTTCAAAAATCGCTAAAATCTAGTGTCCTATGACTTTTCATTAAACTTTTTTTCATCTTAAAATTAGTTTTAGACCATGCAACAACTTTTATCAAGAATAAAATTTTCTGAGAAATCGATAATAAAAAACTTTTGCATTTGTTGCAGACTTTTTGAATGTTAAAATTTCTTAAAAAATAAAAATTAGAATTTGACCGTAAAAATTTAAATCTAGCCTTATTTTGAGATTCCAAATAACTTTTTCCCATACAATGTTTTTGTATCTGTTAAAATAAGGGTACTTTACTCTTGTGAATATTTCAAAAATCGTTATTATCTAGTGTACTATGACTTTCATCCAGGGCATGAAACCGGTTTTTTAAACCGGTTTAAAAAACCGGTTAACCGTTATTTTTTGTCAGAAAAAGTGATTTTTAACCAAAACCGAAACCGTTATTTTTAAAGGCAAAAAAAACGGTAACCTTTAACCAAAATAATAAAAAACCGTTTTTTTTAACGTCTTTTTTTAAATAAAAATTACGATGAAAAATACAAAATCTGTAGTAAATGCGATTAGTTTACCAAAAGTCATTACTGAACTCTTGATTGTACATTTATTATAAAATTATAAATAAATAATATCCTTTCATACTTTGCATTCCTGATCTAAATAATTTTAAAAATCGGTTAATTTAACCGGTTTTTTCTAAACCGGTTTTTTGCGAATAAAACCGGTTTTTCAACAAAAACCGTTATAAAAATAAAGTTCTAGATTTCGGTTAACCGTTAACCAAAATTTTTTTCGGTTTCGAGCCCTGCTTTCATCGAACTTTTTTTCATCTTAAAATTAGTTTTAGGCAATGCACCAACTTTTATCAAGAACAACATTTTTTGAGAAATCAAATATACATTTTTTCCCCATTTGTTGCAGACTTTTTGAATGACGCTGTATATTATTAAGGAGATAAATAAAAAGATTATACCTACTCCTATAATTATGTACTATTAATGGATATATGATTGTATTAAACAAACACAAAAAACGTTTCTTCGATAATAACACACAAAAACTGTCACGGAACAATTTTTGGTTTATGGCTTTCAATTGGTCTCAAAAATTGTACAGGGTGGGCAAATTTCGATGTTTTTATAGGGAATCTCTGTAACTATAAGAGGTATCAAAAAACGGACCGCGCATCCTCGATCTCTTTTTTCGAGAAAAGGTTAATGGTGAAAACTATAATTGGTTATAGTCTTTTGTTTTCGAGTTATCGCCGATGACTCGATTTTTCGACTTTTCGTTTTATGACTATATCTCGCTTGGTTATGAAAATAAACAAAAATAATTTTGACGTTCTACACTTTGGTACAAGTTAGGAAGGTTTTGTAATTTGTTGTTGTGATAATCATTATAAATATATAAAAATAAGGAAACAACGATAAAGTCGGAATCTGCAGTAATGTAGTTTATTGTAGTTTATCTTATGTTCAAATATTTGTAATGTTTATCACAACAACAAATTACAAAACCTTCGTAATTTGTACCAAATGAGTTTTAAAAGGTTTTACACCTTGTTTTGTTTTTGTTTTCACAGCCTACTATAATTTTGTTAAGAAAAAAAACTAAAAAACCTCCGTAACTTGCGTATTATTGAAAATAAATAAATCAACCCTTATATATTTGGAATGACAAAAAAATAAGGAATTTAAATAAGGCATAGCCAACTATGAGTTCCATTTAAAAAAATACAACTTTATGTCACAACTCGAATTTCGGATTTCTTTTTGAAAAATTGACTACGCCACTGCATTTGTATCAAAAAAGTGCCTGTAGAACGTCAAAATTATTTTAGTTTATTTTCATAACCAAGCGAGATATAGTCATAAAACGAAAAGTCGAAAAATCGAGTTATCGGCGATAACTCGAAAACAAAAGACGATAACCAATTTTAGTGTTCACCATTAATTTTTTTCTCGAAAAAAGAGATCGAGGATGCGCGGTCCGTTTTTCGATACCTCTTATAGTTACCGAGATTCCCTATTAAAACATCGAAATTTGCCCACCCTGTACATATTTCCTTTTCTCAATTTTTAATAATAAACAAGATCATCGAATTTGGATCACCGAGTGTTGTTTGCGAATCAAAAAAAGTAAACCTCTAAAAAACTTAGCTCTACATTCACTGTTTACTTTTCAAAAATAATGCTAATATTCACGTATAATCTAATTCAAACGTAATTGATAAATTCAGTTACGTGGTATGATTGACATGCGTATAAAAACCGGTGGTCAGTGCCTCGGTTATGGTCAACGTCCCTGCGTATTGCCATTTGGATGCACTTGACGGCCCCTGATTCACTCATACAACGCTTCGTAGACTACGTCCTGTACTGAAAGTGGTAAAAAAATACAATCATTGTCACTCAGTACTCCAAATTATATCTTCTGTATAAAATGTCGACGGGATTAATTGACACGATCTTAATAACAATGCGATGGCCGCGCTATTGGTACAAAATCTCTCCGAATTTTAAGGTAGTTACATTTTTAGGTCGCTATACATAACGGGTACATCAAGCTCTTCATTTACTAGTATTAAAATAGATTGCCATGAATTCTACTTACTTCATTTACGGAAAAGTGTAAAAAATTTAACAGTATTGAAAGCGTTTACATTCTAAAGCGTAAAAAGCTGTTTTGATTTAATGAATTGAACGATGTAATTGTTCGCAACCAGTTTTTAAATCCATCTCTCTTTGTTATTTATTTATTTATTTATGTGTGTGCCATTATGATGTCTCTAGAGGTTTTCATTTCCTATATTTACTGTAACAGGAAACTTTCATGATAATCAAACTTTTTTTTTTGTGTGCACAGCATGGATTGACGCGTTAAAAACTAAGCATTGAAAAATAAAGCCTTGATTAAATTGTAGAAGATATGGTGCAGACACCACCTGCATCGGAAATAGGAAAAAATTACTTTATTTTGCTTGTTTTGCTTTATGCCTGACACGTACATACGTAAATCTTTGTTTGTTAGTTTACGTATTTTACTAATAATTAACTTTTCGTCTTTTGTGTTCCTTTAATTTAGGGTGACCATTCGTCCCCGATTTTCGGGGACAGTCCCCGAAACAAGACTCAAGTCCCGGATTGTTCCTGTCCCCGATTTTGTCCCCGATTTTCATAATTTTTCTATACACATTTAAAATAACGAATGTATGGTACTTTCACTGTTGCCAAATTATGCAAATCTGTTAGTCTGGCAACATTGTAACAGTGTAACCGCTTATTGGTCACGAAAACTGGAGTGGGGAGGAGTTTGTGCACCTTAAATAAAGTGTCAAATCCGAAAACGTTATGTTAGGTTAGGTTACTTATGGTTACCATACGTCCTTTTCCTGGAAATATCCTCTCTTTTTGTAATGTGCAAAAATGCGTGGGTTTTAAATCCCGCTTTTTAATTTGAATTCCGTTTATTAAAATGAAAGTTGTGGTTTGTGATGTACGGGAAACGGGAAAATAGATTTTACGAAAGTTAGTTGAGGACCTTTTTTTTTGGTAACCCCAGCTTAGTGTCCCCGAAAGTTCAGGGAAAAAAATGGTCACCTTACTTTAATTTTAATTCCTAAACAGTTTCACAGCGTCTCGCTGCTTCTCACAGCGTCTCGCTGCTTCGTCAGAAGAAAAACCTATTCCGTTTTTATTGACTTACTCAGTATCACAAAATAAAAACAGTTTTAATAATGAAGAAGCAACATGAAGCTGTGAAGTTGTTTAGGACTCCAAACTGATAAAAATTAGTGTAGGGGAAAGTTGCCAAAATCGTACTAGTCACCTAAATCGTACTCCCTGTATTATTTTACTATTATTTAAAACTGGCGACTACTAATGGCTAAATTAGTTTTAAAGCTTGCTACTATTGAAACCGCATTTGATGCAAAAGTTGCTTATTTGTGCTTCTCAAATTCACATTTAAAATCAGGTAGTTCTGATGTAACTTTTTATGAATTGTACATAAGCAATATCATTTTCAAAAATAGTTCAATTACACTTTCATGTATCTCAATAAAATTGTGCATAATTTATATTATTTGTACAGTTATTATAAAATACCTCAACATTCATGATGAGGTTATGTTAAAAATTTCATGAAACGCTAAAGAGTTCCTAAATGGTACCTACTGCCATATGGTTTCTAAAATCGTACCAGTACGATTTAAGAGTTTAATTGGATTTGAGTATTGTGTGATGAAGTCCGCTTGAAAAATATGATTCAATGCATTGAATGTAAAATATGGGTACATGAAACTTATGGTGGTGTATCAAACGAAGACAATGTTTATAACTCCCCGAAATATATTCGAAAGACGAATTTAATAATTAATGATATGAATGTCCAAAGAAATTAGTAATTTTTTAAATGTAATATTTAATAAATTAATTCATTCGTTTATTACCAACTGCGTGTTAGTACTCCCAAAAGGTCGGTACGATTTAGAATACTATTGTTACAATTGTACTTTTTGGTCACTTTCAAAAAGTAAACTATACCGGTTGTAAACAAAGTGTGGTACACCCCTATTTTTTTCTTTAGTTTTAATTTTAGATAAATGAAATTTTAGACATATTACATGTGCAAAAAAGCTAGTTTTCTGAGCACATGCACACAATTGTTTCACTTCCGGTATCGCCAGAAATTATCCCAACTTTGTTATTTTAAATGGAACACCCTGTATATTTTTACATTTTTGGAAAGATGAAGCGATTTTGGATACAACTGCACTATTTTGGTTAATTTTTATAACCTCAAATCATTTTTGAACCAAAATTTTTTATTAAGTTTTTATTTAATGATTGAAATCATTTTTCTACTACCGCAATGAAAAACAAACACGTAAACAAACATTTGTTTGTTTCCACAGCGATCTTCGGTGGCACCTTTGTTTTTGTTTTGAATGATTTGTTTTGTTGCAGTTATGCACAATGTACTGCGATTAACAGGATCTCAATAAATTTTTACAATAATTTGAAGTTCTTGAAGCAGACTCTTAATCTAAATTCTAAATACAAGTTACCGGTATCGATGGATTCGTTAAGAGGATGCTCCATAATAACCGCTTGTACCACCATAGTTCCATTAAAAAAAAAAAGACCTTTTGTCAAAAAACCGATTCCGCAACATTCAAAGCCGATAAAAGTAACCTAATGTCAATTTAAATTTACAAAAACGTTTTTTGAACAATTTTTGACCTAACAAAATTCAATTTATGCAGGTCACGGCACACTTAATGAAAAATTAAATTTTGGTTCAAAAATTATTTGAGGTTATAAAAATTGATCAAAATAGTGCAGTTGTATCCAAAATCGCTTCCTCTTTCCAAAATAAAACAATATTAAGGGAATTCCATTTAAAATAACAAAGTTGGGATAATTTCTGGCGAAACCGGAAGGGAAAAAATTGTGTGCATGTACTCAAAAACCAGGTTTCTTGCACATATTATATGTCTAAAATTTCATTTATTTAAAATCAAAACTAAAGAAAAAAAGGGGTTGTACCACACCTCATTTACACCCGGTATATAATTATTAATAAGTCATCATAAATAGATTTATTGCCTTAGAATGCAAAAATAAGATGTCACCCCATCATTTACCTAAATACTTTTTTAAATAATCGTACCAAATTTATCTAAGAATCAAAGTTTCTTAAGTGGTACGATTTTAACATATTTCCCCTATAATAATTGTTTTTTAAGTAAACATAAAAATTTGTATACACATGAACAATTTAAAGGAATCAAACGTTACTTCGTCTACCCGCTTTGTGGTAATCGAATATTGTACCCTTGTGTTTATAAAAAGGTTTAAGTAATCTTTGTATAATTTTAAACACACGAGTAAAAAAATATTTTCATTACAATTTTAAGACTTGGTGGACTAAAAAACTCGTTCATTTGAATTTGAATTGTTATTCGCTTTATTAAAATGCATGTTTAGATCTAAAATGATTATTTTACAAACTTTTATGATTATATGTATATTAAATTAAATTAATGTGCTAGTTACATTAAACATTTAAGTCAATAATCATAGATGATGAAAATTGTAATAATAGAATTCCAATAAACTAGCAGTAGCGAAAAACATTGAACCATCGTGATTGGTTACACTGCATCCTTCAACTATTGTTCTGTTACAATTTTTTAATTTAAATTTTTAACACCATATGTATGCAGAACTGTCAACAACGATGTGTTACTGCTTTATTGTATTATTAGGCTACAGTTATTTATTAAACACAGGGTAAAAAGTTTATGAAATCAGCTAATTTATCGCTTATCTCTGGAATGTATTTTTATCGGTTGCAAAACATCTCTGTTAATTCAATTAAAGTTTAACAGAATAGGTTTTACAAATAACACACCGTATTGTTTGTATAATGCCAAAAAATTTAGCTAATAAAACTTACAATATAAGATGGAGTATCGCAGTCAATTTGGTAAATGTGTAGCACTTAACTCTTATTAATGAGGACATGAGATTCGTTACGTTTTACATTGTTCAGCTAACATTGAGAATTTTGCATGAGAACTGTTACATTTCGAAATACGGTTGCGCTATTTTCAGTTAATACGTAACAAAATGCTAATTTTCATTTAAAGTCTGTAATGTGTAAAATAAATATCAAAATTCATTGGTTATGCATGGGAAATCTAGGCTTTGTTCTGGTTTAAAAGTACCTTGACCAAAAATTGCATAGAATTCCCATACAAAAACAAAATTACTGAACAACGCACGCATCATAAAAATAAATTTGGTGTATTTTCAGGCGAATAAGTGATGCATATTTATACTATAAAAATGCAGTAAAATGAATTTGTTGCATTAACAAATAATTTTATGGCCGAGTTAATGTATGAAATAATTTCGTACATTTTTGTGAATCATAACACGGTTTATCGTTCTGTTTAGTGTTGATCAGTGATCATATAGATTATGATTTTTTATACTGAATCATTTTACATTTTACTTCTGAACTCTTTATATAAACTTTTTTATTACCACAATTATGACGCTATTTTAAAAGCAAATTAGATTAGATTCAGGATACTCCAATAATTACTCCCTACACCTGTAAGGTCTTTATTTTAAAAGATAGAACTTTGGTGTTTATTACAAAATGTTACAAGCGTTACAAGGTTTCTTTAAAAATACGTTTTTAAATTTTATATATATTTAAAGGATATTTTATTTTTAACGTTAAATTTTAGTTGTTTTTTTTTTCTTTCAAACACCATTCCTGTTGTTATAATTATCATACGATATATTTATAATTTAACCTTTTTATGAAGTAACATCATTAAAGCAATCTAAGTAAAACAAATATGAAACGACAAAAGGTAGCAAAATGTAAAGTCTTTAATAAATAGTAAATACTGAAAATTATGCGAACAGAATAAAAAAGCTAAAATTAAATAAAAACGTAACAAAGTTTTTGAGACGTACAATTTTTTTTTAAATTTTTTAAATTATTTGCTATATTTAGTTATTTTATATATTTATTGTTTAAGAGCTGTTGTAATTTAATGATTAATTATTTAAACTTTCTTTAGCAAGAAACTTTTTTATTAATGTTGCAAATAAATTAATTAAAGTAATCTGTGGAAAAGTAAAATCTTCGATAATGTGTTAATGATGAATTTATAGGGGACATATAATTACTTTTTACTTATTTCTGTTGTTTCATAATTTTACAGGTCATTTTGACTGCTGTAATGTATGTTATTTTTCAAAAGACTAGCACGCAGAAGATAATTACATTACAAAGGCTTTTGAAATACTGTGTGCAAATTAAAATAAAAAAATTATATTATAAACTAAAATATCCGAAATACTATTAAAGTTAAACAAAATCTGAAAAGATATTTAGAAGGGCATTGCCACTTTTTACATGTTATATTATTAACACCAAATTTCTATCCCACAAAATAAAGAAGTTACAGATTTGGGAACTTGTTATTAGAAATTGCTTCAGAAAAATAAAAATTACTGTCGGTCAAATCGAAAAAAAAAAACAGGAAGTGCGAAATATGGTTTTTTATCATTCTTATAGTAGATACTTAATAGCAATAATAAATTAGAACGGGACTAATTACTTTGGTACCAGGTAAACAGTTTTGCTTTAAATGTTTCTTTAGAAATTCTCGTAATCAGAAAAGAACCACTCTCGAAGAAGAACAACAAAACATTAACGAAGTTGTTAAAAGCTATTAAAGTAGTTTTTAATCAACTTCGAGCTAAATTTTGATTTAGATTGCGCCACTGAAACGTTTGTACAAGTTTGATGAAAATGTATTTTTAGAGAAAAACTGTACTGCGCCGATCAATCATTCTTGTCTTCTCGAAATTGGAAATAAATTATACATACGTAGGAACTGCAAACAGTTATGTGATATGTAAGATCGTTATTAGAGCAAAACCATACGTGTATCTGTTTAATTAAAACAGTAAAAAGTAATAATACATTAACATATAATTGGCCGCTTGTACTGAAATTCAATGTCGATATTATGTTAGTATATTCTCTTAGTCTACATGAAAAAATGCAGAATCATTACCACTACAAAAAAGAATCAATTAATCTGCTTCCCAAACTTTCATTATCACACTCTTAATAATGAAAAATTGCAATTAGCATTAATAAACTAAAACTGTTTGCATAAAGAAAGTGTACACATACACTTTTCTCCTAATTAACCATGATACAGTAGATATTTAAAGTATATTACAAAAAATCACAAATTTCATTGTTATTAATGTATATGTTGTAGGCATAATGTGAAATCCGGCATTTTATAAAAAGTCGGCAAAACGAGCAAATTATGACTTTTTCTTAGACCCATACATTTGTATTCATACAAAAAAAAGCTTTAACCAACCTTTAACCTGACCCTCATTCATTTGGTCAGTAGTAGAGGGTCAGGTTAAAGGTTGGTTTAAGTTTATTTTTTAAATAAATAATAAAAATGAAGCTAATAGTTTTGTGCCTAGGCGTTTTATAAAATGCCTGATTTCACATCATCCCCACAACATTTACAGCAGTGTTAATTTTATTTAATCAGAGTAATGTAAAGAAAAATTAATATCCTTGCACACAGATATTACACAATCATTGACAGTGAGTAAAATTTTTTCATCCATTTAATTTGAATCCATGAAATTATACATTTTTAAGTCGCTATAAACACGTAGATTTGTTACATTTTAGGAAGTAATAATAAAGTTATTAGCTTGTTACTCCATGTCTGTGGTGGTAATAAAAAGATCCATTAAAACAAACATAATAACAGTAATGTAAATTAACTTGCTTGTCGCCAAAACAGGTTTACGCAACAATATTCCAGAAAAAAGCTTGTTTTAATGTGAACTTTTCGCCAATTTGTTTAGTTAATAATAAATGGGACTTGTTTGGAGCACTGTGCGCATAATGTTAAAGTATTGTTTTAATAACAAAAATTGCTCGTCAAATGTTGTACGTACAACAATTAATAACATTTTTTTTTCAATTTTATTGTATTTCATTAAAATAGAGGTATCTGAATATACCAATGATGATATTAGTTTAATAGAGCAAGCTAGTACTAAATTTAATTGTTATTATTCATATCGTACGTAAATAACTTCTATGTAAGCTCTGTCTTAGAGATCATTACTACCTCGAATATCTAAAAATTGAAACAAAAAACATAATTTAATCTTAAATAAATCATATTGGCATAACAAGAAATTAAAAGTTGTGATGAATATTAAAAAAGCGACATTAATCTTTATATTAAACAACAAAATCAAAATCAGATGTACAAACATTTTAATAGGTACTATTGTTAATATTTTTTGAGAACAAAGTTTCGGTAGGCTATAAAAGCAGCTTTTGCATAGGTTATTACTAGTATTTTTGGATTAAAGAGTTGATCATACAAACTTCGTTTAGCATTGAAAACTAAAAAACAATTGTATTTATGCACATTTTATGTCTTCATGGTATCATGGTCAACTTACACTTTGTTGATTTTAACATTTTCTTCATAAAAAGGCCTAGCGTTAATATGACTGGAAAAATGATGGCCTAATATTATACAAGTGTAATTTCAAATTGCATACCGTAAAATCGATGAAGTACCTTAAATTATTTAATAATTTACTAAAAATAATTTGCAATTTCTGAACTTTATAAGAATATATTGATCTTTTAATAATATTTTTGCATTTCAGGATTTCATTAATCATTTTAGTTGTATTGTTGTATTAAGCGTTTTTATTCGTTTTATCTCATCTAAACACATGCGGAGCTTTTCAAATTTAAAACTGTATTTGCTAGATGATAGATTAATTTGATATTAAAAAGAAAGAAAGCGATGGCCGTTGGTTTTTAATTATCTTTAATATAGGTACAATTGATTGCTATTTTCAAGTGCTGCCTGTGATTTTAATTTCAAAATAATCGCAGTTTTATTAATTAACTATTAATTATCGTTTTCATATTATTCTATTATATTTTATAATAACGTAAATATGTACAAATTGAACTTCACTTTTTAATTGTAAAAAGTAGATATTAATTTAGTTTCATCACAGTTATAAAAATTATAATAATTAGTGACAATTTTTTAATTTTCTTGTATAATTACAGATCTGACAAGTGACAACAATGATGACAAAATTGGTACGATACTATTGTAAACACTAATTTTGTTCTCAAAATTTAGGCATTCATTTTTGTAAAAATTATAATTCTGTAAATTTATTACTATTTCTCTGTTATATATAAACAAAATAATTACTACATTTATTTTCATAATTGTTCCGCATTATTACGCTGCACAGCATGAGGTTTCACTTTTTATTTTTGTAATTAGTAATTAGTGATAATTGGGTAGGTATTATGTATAAAAATTAGATTATTTTGGAGTTTCACAATAGTTTAATTAATGTTGTCACTTGAAGCCGTTATTTTTCAAGTTCTTCCTTCTGCGAGTATATTACGCTTAACGCGTGTTATTATTCCTGATCCTTCCAATTTTTACGTGGGCGTCCTACGGATTTCTTTCCTTTTGGTCTGTTTATCCATTTCTACTCAGATATTCTTTGTTCCTCCATTCTTTCTACATACTTTTTCGAGTAATATTAGTATTCTTTCGTAAATACTTCGTGCTTCTAGTTCAATCCTGATGTCTATATTTATTTTCTTATGTCTTCGTGTATAGGGAGCTTTCTTCTTAATAATTTCTTTTCTTTTCTCATTTATTTTTAAAACTCTTTTTACTGCCAGATTTCACACAGAGTAATTGTTATTGTTTTAAACGAATTAGGTTATGTATCTATTGCTGCCTTTAAAGTTCTTTTTTATATTTTTTAACTATAGCTTCCTAGATGTTAAAACATGTCGCTACTTTCAAAATAATACACTAGTTGAGTGCAGCAAGTTCAAGAAAACACAAAATTTATACAGTAATGTTGAGAATTGTTATGATATAGTTTTAGCAATAACTTTAGAGTAAAATTAATTTTCATTTAAAAAAGTATAGTTTACTTCATATCTCGAAAGTCAAGGTATCTAAAAAAAAAAATCTTTGTTTTTTAATTAAGCATAAAAATCTGTATGAAAAAACCTCATAATATTTTTTTCTATTTTAATAAATAAAGAAGTTATAGTAAATTTTTAAAAATGAAATTTCATTTTTTAGCTTAAGTGCCAAAATGAAAAGCGATATAAAAAATCTGATTACATAGGCGTTCTTTTTTCGCTTTTTTCGTTAACTATTACAGTAAACGAGATATCCCGTAAAACATTCGAATTTGGTCCACCCTGTATATAAAGTTTAATTAAATAAATAACAATTTAAAAGCAAAACGTTAAATGCAAAAGATCATTTTTGGACTTGACGCCCACGGTCATGTGGCAGAATAAGAAAATTAAAGCGGTCCCTTGTAGCAACGAGTTTATTTTATTGTGCATCAGTACATGCAACACAGAATACTAAAAATTAAAATATTGAAATATTCATGGCACACCACTGGTCGCGTAGATATCCGTGATTATATAAAATTATTTTATTAACGATTTTTTTTAATGCGGTGTTCGCTGCTCTACTTTTGGTTATCCGTTGGCTTAATTTTCTATTAGTTTGTACCTGCAACATTTTTTTAGGTATCAATTTTTAAATCAGCGAGTTATTTCTTTAACGATTTTGATTAAAATAAGTAATTACAATAACGAAGAAAGAGTTTTTATGGTGAAAGCAAAAATTAATGAAAACAAATGTCAGATTGACAGTCATGGCTACTTGTATTTGTAAAATTAATCCAATTTTAAAATATTAATTATAAACTAAATATTAAACATTTAAGCTTATTAATGGTCTCAAATGATGCGTAATAATTTTATCTTTCTATTGTTACCATTAATTTTAATATAAATTCAATTGGGGAGCAGGAATCCGAAAAAAAGTTAAAACCAATGTTAATTCCCTATGTTCACGGCTGGTGGTTAACACCCGGTATATGTTAGACCAGTTTTAAGAATATTCGTTAATAGCAATCTTATTAAATAAAAAAATGATTACTATAAAACGTATTTATGTTATTACATGATTAGTTCAATTAGCAAACTGCATTGCATTTTTTGAAAATTAATATACAGGGTTACAATAATAATAATAAGTCATGGCACAATTAATTTTTGGAATATACCTACGCCAAACTTCAATTTTTTTAAATGGCAACCATATTTAGCTACAGGTTCAATAAAAAGGTAATTTTTTTCTCGTTTCATTGATGTTTGGGTTGTTAGCTTTATCTTTAAAAATGGTATCCAGAAGATTCACCGAAAAGCAATTCACCGACAGCAATTCTCCGAATATCAATTCACCGCATAAGCATCAATTCACCGCATACGCAATTCACCGCATCATCGAAAAATGAATGAATATAAATTACAGGAAATATATTAATCAAAGATCAGAAAGTATTATATTGTGAATTACCATCCTATCCTGTACATTGGCTGCACCTTTTGGGGTTAAGTACTTATTACTCATATTTTTATTGTTTTTAATTATGGCTTTATAAGGTGGTTGGTCAAACGTTGTTTTACGTATTAATATCCACAGGTCTGGAGCAATTATTACACAGTAAGAAACAAATAAAACTTGTTGATAGACTTAACCCAAATACGGTAAATACTCGATAAAAGCAACTTTTCTGAGTCGATTGTGGTTGTAATTGTAGTAGTTGCTTTTTTCGATTATTGCTACTTTTGTCAAACTATGTGCACTATTTGAAAATAATTTGAATTAAAATTCATTTATAGTCAGATATTAAGAAAAAATTAAAGATTTATTGTTGCTATATTATAATTGTTTGACAATATTTTTTCAATAAATATATTACTTTCTGATCTTTGATTAATATATTTCATGTAATTTAATCAGTAGCGTAGCAAGGAGGGGCGGGGGGTGCGGTCCGCCCCGGGCGGTACTTTTTTTGGGGCGGCAGTTTTAGTCTACCCATCCCATATGGGGTAAAAATAAGATCTCGGGGTAATGAAGGAACAGTAGATATAATAATCAGCACTGGCGCCATTAAATTCATAAAAATTAATTTAAAAAAAAAAAGAGTTCTTATGGAAGTTAGGGGATAAAATGGGCTACTTGATCTTGCTTCACTGAAAACGACAGAAATTCCAAGTACCTAATAAAATTTATGATAGGGTACCAACAATTCAATAAAATTATGAAACAATTAATTTATTTTAGGCATTAAATTCCATGCAGTTTTAAACTCTGTTGTAACAGGGATTTTTCACTCTTATTAAAAATAATATCGTGGGAGTGGGGGCGATCTGTTTAAAGAAAATAAAAATCAGAAAAGGTTCCACCGTAAAACTCTAATTTTGGAAGATGGTAAAGTATTCTACATTATCTAACTTTGCGTTAAAACACGTTTGAACGTCTAAAATTTAAAAAAAAATCGCCTGCGGCGCACTTTGTTCCCCCCTCCACTTTTTGGTGTCGATCTCTGCTTGCTTTTGGAAAAATAAAAAGTTTGCAACCCTTATTTACAAGGGCGGCAATTTCAGGGACCGCCCCGGGCGGCACAAACTCTAGCTACGCCACTGAATTTAATCCATTTATTTTTCGACGATGCGGTGAATTGCTTATGCGGTGAATTGATATTCGTTGAATTGCTGTCGGTGAATTGCTTTTCGGTGAATCTTCCTAGACCGTTTAAAAATAAGTCAGTTTTAACCTTATTATTGTATTAAGTTTAATCTAGGTGGCTATAGTATAGTAAAAAAAACGTAACATCACATAAATAAGCTAGCTGTACTTAATTAATACAAAAAATTTAAAACTTAAATAATTTAAGATATTTTTTACAATTCATAATAAATTATAGTAAGTGAAAAATAATAAATTATTATGAATTATAAAAAATATCTTAAAATATTTAGATTTAAATTTTTTGTGTTAATTAGGTACTGCTAACTTATTTATGTGATGTTACGGTTTTTTTTACCATGGCCACCTACAATTAACTAAATAAATACAATAATATGGTTATAACTTACTTATTTTTAAAGATAAACCTAACAATCCCTTCAGCAATAAAACGAGAAAAAACTTTTTTTTTAAACCAACCCATAGCCAGCTATGGTTGCCATTGAAAAAAAGTCAAGTTTGGCTTATATTTCAAAAATCAAGTGTGCCATGACTTTTTAGATATTGTTTTCTTATTCTAAAAATATCTACAGAAATCATTTCACATTTTTATTTTAACATTGGTGGTTATGGAATTATTCACCATTTAAAAAATCGTCTGTTTATAGTTTTTTTGAAAATATTTAATAAAGTTAAAGGTGTAGGTCAAATGTCAAAATTAAATTTGTCTTGAAATTCCGCCCAACTTTGCCAATTTAAGCGACTATGTAACTGTTATAATAACAAAATTGCCCATACAACATATAGATTATTGTCAGCCTGTATAAATTAATTTTGACATTCTAATGGAAGCAGTAAACATTTTTATTAATAAATTATTTCATAATCATATGAACTGGCAAGGATTTTATAATAAAAACTTTTTGAATATTCATGCGTAGAATTAACTAATCTTCATAAAATAAATTAAGTGGGCTTACTTTTCGAGGTTACTACAATAAACATCTTAAATACCCTTTAATTGTTTTAAGCAGTGCATTTTTGTTAACAGTAGGTTGATTTAATTGATCATGTTAGATGTAAATTTGTGTTTAATTAATTCTATTATCAATCTTATTGTGTTTTTCTTTTATTTTTAGACAATTTTCGAAGGGTGAAAAAGTTGTAAGACAATTAGAATTTAAGGAAAACACAATTATTAATGATATGCATTAGTGGCTTATTATTTAAACACATCCAATTACTTTAGCTTACATTTCAATAAATGGATGCATAATTGGTTGTGTGCTCATTACTAGGGTATTATTTCATATTTTATTTAATAAAGTATAATGTTTCCTTGCCAGTTTATTTTTTGAAATCAATAAATATAACATAATTATTTTTCATTACGTCCCGTTATTGCATTAAAATGAGACCTAAATAATTTAATGCATAAGAAAAAACTACGGGAAATCGTTATTATATACAGTTTATAAAAAACATTATGTAACAAATTTCAAACAATGTAATTTATAGATTGAACCACAGGAAAGCAAACAAAGTTTATTCAGGGAATAATTGAATTTGCTGACAATTCCGTGGTTTGTGAACGATATTGGTAAACAATAGTGGTCATTGCATTGAATTTTGTAACTGAGTAAAAACTGGGTTTAATAAATTTCAAAGTGCAAATTACAAAAGTTTGGAATTATTAAACCATTTGGATAAAATATCGTTTTTGGTCACGTACTTAAAAATTTGGAATTACCCAAGTGTTACTGCGTTAATAAGGAAACGATATTTCTCTTCAATATTAAGACATTAAATGGGTATTTGCTTTTAAATAAAATTGTAGACACACCCTTTAACAGATGCTAGACGAAAGAATTTAGATTATTTGGTCAGTTTTATCTCATTATAATGCGTACGACTTTTCATTTCCTTTGCTACCATAAATAAAACAAACGATCAACAAATTTCCATTTATTCATGTGAGCAAAAATTAGATCAAATAATTAAAACGTACCTAACGGGAGAAATTTGCTCCACATATAAGTATTTAACAATTTCTACGCAATGCGGTGTTACGGGATATCCGTTGCCGACTAGATCTGCAACTATTATCATCGATCATTCCTCAAATCTTTAATACATGTCCATTATCGTTTCAAGTATCATTTTCTATTTCAATGCTTACACATGCGGAGCAAAAACGAACGTTGCGGACGTGCAGATCGAAACCTAAATGGTTTTAAGATTGTACTTAATATTAAGATAATACTTTAACATAATAACGGAACAAGTTTTCCGTTTAACCGCTACGACTTGTTTGTACCATATTTAAAAGTAATTTATTCCGGTTGCTCGAACCGTTCTGCTTCAGTATGTAATATAAAGCTTTTTTAAACAGTTTACTTAATTAGGTAAATTTGTAATTCAAATACCGATACTGCTATTTGCTGATAAAAATTGTAATAATATACAATTGTTCCAGTTCGGTTTACTACATATCAGATGCGAATATTTATAATTGTTATACCATACATTTTGATCGGTGTAAAAAGATTTTAATGATAAAAAATGACTAGTTATTAATTGATGAAATCGTTTCCGTATAAATAAAATTGACGTCGTGGTTTACGCATCATCGTCTTTCCGGTTCTGTGTACAGACATCAATAGCAGGTGTAATTTTGTTGACCTGAACATAAATGCCTGTTTCCTGAAAAATGTTCCTATCGATCTTGGTCATCAAAATTAAAAATCGAAATTAGTCGGTTTTTATTAGAAAATAGTTCAAAATGGACCGAGATTTGATTTTTTCCATACAATACTATAAAAATTCATTTTTCGCAAAAAATAAAATTTATTTTTCAGAATAATTATATCATTAAAGAATTCTGTTTCAAATCTAACGAAAACGTTTAGTGGTCACCACGATTATACAGATTAATTAATTTTATTTTTACTTATTTTTTTCAAATTTTTTATCATTACTGTTATAAACGATTAACCGCATCTGTGTATACAGGGTTCTCGTTTTTCGAGGGCCACTATGGGGATCTCGTAAACGGTAAGAGTTACGACTTCGGTTAAATTAGGGCAAAGTTGTATATTCAGTTGCCTTATTATTTGATGGAAACAGAACTTATTTAGATCTTTCAGTTTTTGAGATATAAGAAAAATAGTAAAAAAGTGGATTTTGGTTTTTTGCCCCCAACTTTTTCATTTGATGTCGAATTTCATTTCTGTAAAAACTTTTTGCAAGGAATCAGAATCCCCAATTATATTTTCCGTGCGACGTTTCGTTTTTTAAAAACCATCATCAGGTCAATTTTTTCTTATGGACGCTATATCTGATTTTAACGCCAATTTGTAGACAATTTTTTTCTGTATTTAACAATGTGTAACACTTGGCACATTTTTGAAACAATTGTTGTAGAAAATGGCAAAAACAAATAAAAAAAAAAAACAATAAACAACCAATTACAGTATGATATGTCTGCAGTATTATATACAGGGCGTAAAATAGGATCACGCAATATGATAATTTCAATAGTATAAAATTTTAAAGCTGTACATTATTTCCCCTAATTATTTTAGAAAAAAAGTTCAATCAGGTTTTTTTATAGAAAAAAAAAAAACTGTATCTATAAATGTAATTAATATTAATTTTTAGTTTTTCAATAACTGAAAATTAAGCAAATTACAAAACGCCGTTTTGACAAAAATCTGTAGTGCCAATCCTAATAACGCTAATTTACATTAGGATGGGCAGTTGCACAGCATAATTCCAAGGCACTACAGATTTTTGTCAAAGCGTCGTTTTGTAATTTCCTTAATTTTCAATTACCTATTGGAAAACTAAAAATTAATATTCATGACATTTATAGACACAGATTTTTTTTCTCTACAAAAATTCTAATTGTACTTTTTTTCTAAAATAATTAGCGGAGATAATATACAACTTTTAAAATTTTGCCATTGATCCATATCTACACCCTGTATAGAAATTTTATTTATAATGTCTATGTGTAATTCGATCATCTCTGTAGTAATTTTGTTATCATATAGGTAATGATGGCTACATTTACAAATAATGAAAATTTTGACATGTTGAGATGCTACATTCTTTACCGTAAAAACAGTGTAGAAACGGCTAATTCGAATTCTTTATCGATTTGTATTGAATAAAAACCTAAGTACAATAGCTTAGTTACTACACAGTTTTGATGGCAAGGCATTAACATTTCAAATCTTTAATTTTTGTAAATTTAGCAATAACTATAACAAAATTGTTTCTTAAGACTATACACAACAATATTATAAAATTTCTATAAATAATACCGCAGATAAATGATACTGTTATTTGGCATTTAATTGGTTGTTTCTTTTTTTAAAGATAGCTTGATAAGTGATTGGTAAAATATGACGTTTCTTGATTCTCTGAGTCATTTATCTTAATAGATATGGCAGGTAATATCTCATTAAAAAGAGGAAAAAAAGCAGATTTGACTATTCCAAAGCCAGTTGACGGTCCATCAGAAAATATGAAATTAAGACTGTTTTATACTATACTATTTTTTCGTTTAAGAAAATCGTATACGATTTTCTAGTACGGTGTCAATCAGAAATTACAAATCTTGAACCAAAAATTCGTACGAAATAACTACATGTTCTAAATGCGTCCTATTTTACATGGGCGTGTTTTGTGGCATGGGCGCATGCGTATTCTACTGCAACTGTATCTGACCGCATGTCATTTGTGGGTTAGGTTAACTGAAACAATCAAACGATGTTAAATACTACTTATTACCTTTAATCCCTCACAATTTATTTTGTAGGAATAAATATGTAGTATGGAACAAGCGTTAAATATGATAAAAGTTACTAAAAAGTAACCAAAATATATTGTGGTTTTCGTACCAAAAAATAGTACAGTGTAAGAGGTTCATATTTTCCATGCTAAATTCTTGAACGAAATTTTTGTTTAAAAAATCGTATACGATTTTCTTAAACGAAAAAATAGTATAGTATAAAACAGTCTTTAGGTGTTATGCCTCAAAAATGGAAAGTGATAGAAAATCCAAAATAATAGCTACATTTTAAACAAAAAAGTCCCTTTAGAAGTCCGATGAAAATTGATTTAATGATTATGACAAACAAACTATAAGAAAAAAAGCAATTCAACATTTTCATATTTTTTGCAATAACTTTTAAAGTACGATGAATTTAGTAAAAATGTATTCTAGCTGTTCTCTTACTTCTACATAATCATATAATTAATTCAATGTTATCTTTATATGTGATATTATAAAACGGCAAATGTTAATAACTCGCTTTGTAAATCTTTTTTTTTGTTGTTGTAAAATATCATTTAGAACACGTATGTGTTCGTTAAATACTCGAACTCGTTCCTACAACGAAGGATTAAATATAAATAACAATTTATGACGACCGGTTCACTACGACACTAACAGAATTACTCTCGACGCCTTATGGGTCCAAAGGGATAGTTTATATAACACCCAAAAACCTAGAAACCCCCTAATGCCACCAACAAGCCAGCATAAAGCGTGTATTATGTTCCTTTAATATATTTATTGCCGTAGTACGTTTTCTGCGAAATAGGAGTATCGAACCAGTTATTCTAATTTTATCTGCGTTTGCAGTTGCAGTTGTAGATCAATAAATTATTGATTTAACAGCAGCTAGTGCTAGGATACGGTTTAATTGAGTAAAAACTGCAGGAAGACAATGTGTTCCAGTAATTAACACTCCATAACAAGCATGATTAAAGAAATACGCATTTATTAGAGAGCACTTTAATTTCCTTTAATAGTAATAATAACTCATTTTAGATAATGGATCGTTTTTACAATATATTGTTTAATGACACATTTGAGCAAGTAGTACTTGCCAATAATTTTTGTTTGCTTTCTTCTGCATATTAAATTAATAAATTGAGCGCACGGACGACAATTCAGCTTCAAGATATGTAATTGGAGTAATTACATATGTTGTACGTTCAATTTAGTTAAATATAATGATCTGCAGATAAAACAGTCGCGAGTAAATAAAATATGAAGGGAAAGCATTTGCATAATTTAAAAGTTTAATATACTTTACATTGAAATTACATTATAAACGCATTAGACTCATTAAACTTGACTAACATTGAAACGTTTATCGTACTCGTTTTATTGCTGAATAAACTATGGTGTGTCTTTTTAAGGTTTTAGTTGTGATTTTAAACAAAGCAGTTAATTAATTCAACTTGCGCTGTTGGCTTCGCTTTTAAAATGAGTTACTAAAAACTGCCCATTTAGACGAACAAAGGAAGTTACGCATTTTGTAGAAGTCTTCCTTCCTCGAGATATTTAGGGAAAACATGTTTTTTCGTACATCCTACAAAAATTATTTAACATTTGCAAGTTTTGGTTTCCTGTTACTTATACCACTAACCGGGCTTCTGCGAATGGGTTTTTACTTAAAAAAATACCAATAAACAAAAAGATAATAAAGTACTACATGTTTAAACATCACTTTTAAAGTTATAAGTTTAATAAAACTGCAGCTTAAAATTACTTCCAACCTCAGTGAAATTGTCTTTTAAGCGTTTTACAGGGTACTCATGCTGGAGTAGTTTAACGACGCCGCCCAACAAATGCTACTTTTGAACTAACGTGTAATATTTTTGTGCATTAAAATTATTAATTTTACTTAAAGCAACTAAATGTAGTTTAAAGAGTGTATCAGGGTTTCTAAAAAAAATTCAAAGATCTAGATTTTAGATATGGGGTGGGCAAATAGACAAAAATGCATGTTGTTCTGTCTCATTTTATAAAAAGCCCACGGGCCATTGTGGAGACGGAAAGATTTCTAACAGACCTCACGTCTAAATTTATTCCGGCCCGCTTCATCCTAGCTAATTTTCTTCCATCCCTCTAAAAAAAAAAGTGCCCACCCCTAGTTTAGATGTTGCAATCAAGTATATGTACAGGGATTTTGTCTATTTTCAACCATTGTTTTTTCTTATGGTCGTTGTACTAGATTTTTGCACTGAAAGTTAATACTAACATTTCGGGTTAGTTAAATATTGGTTAGCACTAAAACCTTATTAAAAAAAAAAAACTTTACTTACATTAATAGTATTTAATATGGTTTTAAAAAAAAAACGTATTTTTTCTGACAAAGTGTCTGAACTAATATTTTTTTTAAATTTCGGTAGATAAAAATTAAGAACTAAACTAAACATTAAGATATGTAAGATTTATCTTAAAATACAGAATATTACGAAACCCTACGCTGTTTGTTGCTAATAAGCACCTCGACCTTAAAGCGTACTCGCTTGTAATAACTAGCGCAAACGTAATTTCTTATTAAGGTTGCTTTATTAAATGAAAATTAATTTAAATTTTGAAACTGCGCGACCTTAGACAAACGTTATTACAAAATTAATAAAAACAATGAGAAGAAAATGATAAATAGCGTAACCTATTGTCAAATTGACAATGAATTTTGTAAGTTTTGACATATCGCACGCGTCGCTTTTTAGGTACTAAAAATAAGGAGCACACTTTTTTAGATTGTTACGATATGATATGAAACTTAAGGACATCATGGTAAGTGGTTTGAGGCTACGGGGAGGTTCAAGTTGTTGTAGTTTTACAATAGTAAACATATGTTCTTTATTTTATGCATCACACATATGCAGTGCTGCGCAAAAGTATGGAAACAGGAAAATATCTAGAATACTGTTAAAGATATTACAATCAAATTTTATATATTAACATTACCGTATTAATAAACGCTTTGGACATCAAAAAATTATCTACAAAAAAATATGCTTTAAACCACTTTTTTTTGAATTTGTAAAATAAAAACAAAAATCGCTGCTACAAATGTAATGAAATGGGCCGCAATTATCTCAAACAAATAGCCCTGAGAACCTAATTCAGATTATTGCTAACAGTCGTTGTTACGTAGAACATTTATCGATTTTGAACCCCCTTGTCCAGGAAATTATTTATTAAAAACACTTAAAATGAAATGTAGTTAAAACTTTGACCAATTTTTAAATTTTATTTTGCAGGAAAAATGTGAGATGTTAAACAAAAACTGCGCGTATTTGTGATAATCTGTAGCTGTAATTTTGTTGACGTGTTTAAAATTGCTTAGTTAAGAGCAAACACCTCGTATAATGAATATTTTTTATAATTGGACTACTTTGTTACTAAATTTATTGGCCACAGAAATCTGTAGCATAAAAGTTCTATCGTGTGTTTGTAAACGTTAATTGTATTTTAAAAAATCCCACCTATCTATTATTTGGTATTGTTTGGAGATAAAACGCAGTGAACGTCTGAAAATTTTTATTAATGACCCATTCATCCTAATCAGTACAAAGCAAGACGTGATAAATTTTAAATAGGCACTTCTGTGTGTGAGTAGTGAGTGTTTAATAGTTCTAGTGTGAATATGAAATAAATTAAAAATGAAACCTTATGTTGATGTATACACTTAAAAAAAATAGGTTAAGATAGTGAAAACTAAATTATAACCATTCTCATCGAAATGCTATAAAAGGCAAAGGAAGGTGATTTGTGTATCAAAATATGTTAATTTGTTTAGCTCCGCTTTAAAGCGGTAGTTTTTTTTGTGATATTTATGGCAGTGATTCACAAACTGTGATAGGATCCTCTGAACGGTATTGTGAAAAAAAAACAATTAAATGAAAATATATATACGAGTATATGTACCAGTGTAGTAAAAGTCACTTATCTTATTTGCGAAAAAAATTCATTAAAAAAATATAAACTTAAAATAACAACTCTACCATAGACGTCCGCAGAAAATTTTCCAGGGGGGGTGCAAAGCCTAGAGACAAATAATAATGTATATAATTTTTAATTTAATTTTTTAATTTTTATGATTTGTTATTACAGGTACTTTCACATATTTCATTTTTACTCGATTCCAGGGGGCGGGGCAAGTGCCCCTACCTCCCTGCAAACGACCATGAACTCTACTATTAAACAATTAAGAGTCTTGGTACTAGTCTAGATATCGTGGATATACTTGGAAGTATTCTTTATATAAATAAGTGATTATATCACAAGCAAGCAGTGGCGCACCCAGGGGGGGGGGCAAGGGGCCCTGGCCCCCCCCAAACAGGCTAGAAAATTTTTGCCAAAAAATTTCAAGTGAGTATTCCTAAAAAACAGTTTTAGACAGAGGCGTAGCAATGAATTCAGCTCCCTGGAGCAAGTAAGGTCGGTGCGCCCCCTTGTTTCTCGGAAGAGTCTGACGAAATTTCTTCTGAACGTTCAGTTTAAAAAAATGTATCCATGTTTAGTTTTCACACAAAAACAACTTTAAAATTATTTTTTTTCTCGCTTTTTCATTGGCAAATCGGTCAATGAGTTTATCCAGTTCAAGTTGACAAGCTATTGTTTTTTCAATTGATATAGTGGACAAAGCGCTAAGACGGTGTTGTGACATGCTGCTTCTTAAATAGGTTTTGATTAATTTTAGTTTTGAAATATCACATTACAATTTTAGTTATTTATATTTACCAGGGGCGGATCCAGCGGGGAACGATCGCCCCCCCCTTGGGAACTTTTTTTATGTAAGTTTATTTCTTATTAATGCGGAATCAAGAAAAAAATTCCACAAGCTATAACTGTAAAAGTGATTGAGATAAATGTATTTTACTTCTTCGACCATGGGACACATTGTGTTAAAATTTTATTACGGTCTGGTCAGTTTCGTCCCTCGGCGGGGTTACCATACAACACGTGTAGCAATAAAAAATGCGTTTCTGTTTTGGTTCATCTTTTTCTAAATTGTGAGAAAAAGGTCATTGCTGTTTAGTACAGTGTTTGTGTTTACTGTTTAGTAAATCAGTGAATCAGTGTAATCATAATCAGTTAATAAGAGTTAAAATTTCTAACGAAAGAGGAAAGAAATTTAAAAAGTAAGTGTATAAAATTAAATACTATTTTACTGTTAGCGTTACGATTTTTTTTCTTTTAAATAATAATTGCTTCTACAGTAAAAGATATTTATTTTTTGTATTTGCGGGCATATATATTTATATTTTAATATTATTTCGTCCTAACAAAACCGCCAAAATTTTGTTATTTACGTGTACAAATTGATTAGTGGTTGAATGTTTCACTAAAATTAAACTTTATTTTTTAAACAGGCATAGTTTTATGTATTTAGTTTATATTAAACACTTCTGATTTTTGAGAGCAGTCGATATTTATTGTATCATTTTAAAGTAATTTTAAATTATTTTTGATCATGTCAATTAACTTAAACACTAAACAACCTGTTACAAAATAAGCAGTTCATCATTTATTAAGTGAAAACCATTTATAAAGTGTATGATCTAGGATAAAATGTTGCATCTTCCCTGACAGGTTGGTCAAATCATTCAGTTTTAAATATCAAATAGAAGATTTTCACCAGTTGTGTAAATTTTATGACCGGGATTTACCTTGTACAAATCCAGAAATTTTGAACGCCGAATTCAAGTTGTGGTATAAAAAATTTGAAAAACCGTTTGCAACAAATCCATGCAAAAATGCTATTGATGCAATTTCGAAGTGCGACAAAATGATATATCCAAACATATATAACTCATTAAAAATATTTGCAACGCTGCTGGTAACAACATGCGTCAGTGAGAGGTCATTTTCAACCTTGCGCCTTTTAAAAACCTATTTAAGAGCAACGATGACACAATCACGATTAAATGGACTAGCTTTGCTATATATACATAGAGATATTACTGTAACCACAGCTGAAATTATTCAAGAGCTTTGTAAAAAAAAAGAAAAATTGATTTTATTCTTTAAATACATTTTTGAGTTTTATAAATTTTATTGAATTTGCAAAAAAAAATCCGTTTAACCCGGCCCCCCCCAAGATTAACTGCTGGGTGCGCCACTGCAAGCAAGGATTGCACTGATTATATTCCGCCAGACTTCATGTTTGTTTGGAAGGTAAAAAAAATTTGTTTATCGTTAGCAAGTAACTATTTAGTTGAATTTAGAAGCAGTACCGACTGTTCTTGCTAATTATTTTTTTTATATGTATAATGTATATGTATTTCCTTCCCCACCCACCTTTTAAAAATATTGCAAGCCGTTTGTCGCTACATAAATTGATCACATTTTTCTTTATATTGCGTCAAATTCATTTTACTAAAAAAGAACTATTGATTGCAATCATGTTTTTAAAAGAATATCTGCTAATGCATACTTTTTTTAATAGCGGCTATAAGATATTACTCAAACAACAACTGTTGTAATTGTTCGAATTTAACAAAAAAATCTCTATTTATTGTCTTTCATTTTAATTCCTGTACAATAGAATTTTTTTTTAATCCTGACGAAGTGACGCATGGTTGTGAATCTGCATCAAAATTAAAGTTGAAAAAATATACAATAATTACTTAAGTAATATTTTAAATAAAATAAAAATGAGGCACTTAAACTTCATTCAATAACAGATTTATAAACCATTTTTGTTGTTTTAAATATAGTAGAAATATTTAATATGTTCTTTATGCCAGTCCGATTTTGTATGATATCACTGAGGTAGTAATAATCCTATGTATGTTTGTTATTAGAGGAGAAATCTTGCTTTTTTAGTTAAATGCTCTAAACTGAAAGTTGAATAGAGAGTAAATTAAAGATTCAGAATGCTTTTTCTATGAATTTACTTAAGCTTGCGAGACGACATAATTTATTAAAATTGCTTTAAATGTCGTTTTCTACAACGCTTTTTTACCGTCCATGATATGTACTTCAAGACGGGTAAAATTACTAGTTTCACATATTAACTTTGCCAAACGCGTACTACCGGTCACAAAAACAAATTGAACTTATTGTACTCATACATACGTCAGAAAATGATTGATGCAGGTGACGATGGTAATCAGATTCCGTTTATTGCTTTTAAGCTTAATTAAATAAACTTGGAAAGTGTTCAGTTTTTGTTGTAGTTCATTTTGTTGGTGCTCATTGCATTGCTGCTGTTGCAAAATATATTTACTTTATAAAATACTATGGTTTATTTAAAAATAATATTGTTGCTTTCGTCTTACATGGTTGCTGTCAGTGGCGTACCATCCAATAGTGCAGGTGGTGCAACTGCACCAGGACCAGGACCCACAGCTCTGGGGGCTGTTTTGAAGCCTTCTCCCAAAAAAGTATCCACTTTTTGTAAAAATAATTATTTTATGTGCCCATTGACAGACTTTGCACGACAGCCCACGCTGTAAATGTTACGCCACTGCTTGCTGTTGTAAAAAAAATTATTTGACATAGTAAGAAATTTACTGAATGTTTTATAATTTCCAACAATTAAAAACATGAAATGGCAATTTTTTATTATTAATAAATAAGGCTTGTTTAATTTTTTCCCCAAGAAACATGAGATATACAAATTGCAAACTATCATGTAAACCCTAAATCACTATTGTAATTTATAATTTTAAAATCAAAAAACTGAACCAAACAAACGCTAGGTCCAAAGAAATGTGTGTTTTGAAAATTAATACATTTTCGAAGTATACAGAAATTAAATTATTTTTGTTATTTACATAGAGAAAGTAGTACAAAATAGAGTATTTTATAATATCTATTTCTTTATTTAATACAACTGTTAATGTTAATTTCAAGTTTACAAGTGAACGATCCTCAGGCGAAATAATAATTATAGTTGATGTAGAATAGATATTAATGCGAAAGAGGTTATTATCTGATCTAATGTTTAAAAGTATTAACCAAGTGATTACTTCAAAGCGTTTTAAATGAAACAGCAGGTTTAACACACAACCAAAATTTTGCACTCACATACACTTGCTTGTGTTTGTAAACTTATACTGATGTTCATTTTTAGACCGCCTTTGATAAAAAAAACAGTATTTTTTATGAATAACGCAACAACATTTTATAATATCGTGATTTTTTACAATTTCTCCTGTTTGAGTAACAAAAAATTACTATACCAAGTGATTTAGTTAAACTGTCAAACTCCTATAACTTTTTATAACCCCAATAAACCCTTTATTTCTTTAAATCGCAGAAATGTTTTTATCAAATAACGCTAAGTATAATGTTTTTTCTTACATGAAATACGTTTATCCGACCGGCGCGGCGATAGTAACTTTTTTTTTAAATAGTTATACATACACTTTTTTTTATTTATTCTGATAAAGAATCTAATTCTAAATCTGATAACGAATTAAAAAAATGAACACAAAAAAAAATTGTTTAAAATTTATTATTGTGACAAGTTCTACACCTTTTTTGGGATATTCAGAACAAATAAAGATTATTATTATTATTATTATTATTATTATTTATTATTTTTCACAAAACCCATGTATTTAACTAAACAAAAAAGTTATAGTTTATTACTTGTCTAATTGTGTTTTACTAGTTTTTGACATAATTTTGTGAGTATTTTAATTCAAAATGGACCTTCTGTCGAATTCTGTGTGGTGTATTCATGGCGTTTCAATTAAATGCTCATATATAATGATGATTTTTCGTCAAAAAATAGTATCACAATTAGATGAGTTATAAACTGTAAATTACTACAGCGATCGTTTTTGTCATACAACATTTTTTGAAAAACAATATTATATTTTTAAACTAATTTTTCTCAAAAATGTTATGTTTATTTATTGTTTTAATTTTAATGCACTATCAAATTTGGAATTAAATTCTTTATTAGAATAAATGAAAAAATATACCTGCTATCCCACTATGTAATTTCAAAACAAAAAAGTTGACTACCGCCAATCTGACATATTTCATCGTAAAAAAACATTTGAACGTCATTTGGTAGAGCATTTTCTGTGATTTACAAAAATATAGATAAGGTTAATAGGGGTTTAATTTTAAAATAACAAAAATATAAGGGTGGGGCAGTACAACTGAATCACCCGGTATAATCACTGTATTTTTGGTTAGAGGAAAAAAATCGTTTAAAAACAATGTGGTTGTACCACTTCCTTGACGTTATTTAAAAAATAAAACCAATGGTATTTCATCTGAGTTTATTTGTTTTAAGGTCTTAAATCTATAAAATAAAAAATTTGCTAGTACCTACTTTTATAAATATGGGATCACCACTTTCTCAAATATCTCATTTATTTTCGGATATAACCCCATTAACCCTTCTACATCTACAGTATTAAATAGTGGTAACATGATTTGTAATAAAAATAAATTTAAAATTCGTTAAAGATGTTTTCAGTTTTTTTTAAATAGTTTAATTTAAAATCGAAATTAGACAGTATGGTTCTTATCTTTTTAGTCATTTTATTGTCAACATTTTATTACACGTACTAATATTTTTTCGGTAAAAAAATTTAAAATCTACAAGGTTTTAGTAAATGATTAGAAAAATTATGTTTGTAATGACAATTGTTTAAGTTTAAAAACTAAATAAATTGTTGATTACGATAAATTTATAAGCAAAAAAAAAGTTATTAACTTTCATATCAAGTGTGATCTTCATGGCCTTCTAATCAGCCCTTATCAGAGGGGGGTGGGGCACGAGGGCAAATACCCCGGGCCTCACAGTTTTGGGGGCGTCAATTTTTAACTTGATCTGTTAGAAAAAAATACATAATATTTATGTAGAAGAAATAACAGTTTTATAACATATATCATCGAATGACCATTAACATGTTATATTTTTCTCTTATACTTTTAAATTTTGAACGGCCTTAAAAACATTGTTTGCCCCAGGCCTCGCATTTACTCTGAAAGGCCCTGCTTCTAATACCTACTTAAAAATTTTACTTAACAAAAAAATATAAACGAAAGTATTTACCTTCTAATATGATTAGAGAGATATGAGTATTTATTTTCTGATTTTTTAAATTATTTATTGACAACAAGATAATTGAGGTGGTGTAATATCTGGGACACCCTGTATATTTAATACCACTGATTTCCTGATTTTCCCAAAAAAGGTAGTAAGCAATTCAGTTCAGGGTATTTGTTATAATAAAACAGTAGTGTTTTATTGCATTTGCACCTTTACCAGTTTTTTAATTCACTATAATTCGGTTAGGTTTAATAAAGCCGATTATTTTTTTTTAACTTGCTGTTAAAAAGTAGATACCTCTACTTTTTTAATTCGTGCCTAACACACATTCGCAAGACAAGATTTAATATTAATGAAAAATTATTTGTCATTAAATACATACAAGATCTTTTAATAATATAGGGCTTAGTTACTTACTAGTGTACACTCGGCGCACATTTTCAAAAAAAAGAGTTTATATATTTCAAATTTAAGAAATTATGAATTATTATAGTTTAATAAAGCACAGTTTAATTCAAACCTTGATACACAACTTATTACACAAAAACAACAAACTCAGTCAATGTAGACTGTGCGAGGGGAATGTTGATCTACGCTACTACGGCGAGCGGCTATTCACAAACTGACATAAAATAGAAATTCGTGCAGGTAAACGAATACGGTGTTGTGTATTAAAATGGGGGAGTTCTTCATGCGTGTCTTTTGTCTCTTTTCCTTTACTGTGCACAATAATTCGAAAACAATTAAAATTCTCTCGAAATTATTTTACTGCAGATAACTACACAGTTGTGGACCGGAAAGTTTAATTTATATTTTAAGTTTTGATTGACTCTTTGGACAGATTTAATTAGCTTTTAAGAAAGCTTCATTTAAAGGTTTTTAAATGTATGAACAATATTGGCATTAAATGCAAAAATGTTCTAATCCATTTGCAACCCAAGCATATATCAGTAAAAAAAAACTACCGCTCATTTGTTTTTTTTTTTTAAATAATTGTGGATAGTTTTTTTAAACAAATATACAGTGAGCTGCAAAAGTAGGGAATACATTCATTTTAATCGAAAACATATTTTTTTTTAAACAAATCCTCAGGTACGGCGATTTAATTTTTTTAGAACACACATTTTTTATAAGTCAATTCTTGATCTTCATTTGTCTTCGAGTAATGACGTATTCATTTTTTTTTAAATATTAAACTCATGATTTTGATAGGGCTTTTAATTCTTTAAATGACAATGTAAAAATGTTGACACCTCACAAACAAAATATCCAAACAAAACAAAAAGAGTTGAAAAACCTACATGTTATTATTAACAAAAATTAATTTTAACCTTATTTACTTGACAAGTAAAAACATAAGATGGTTAAGATGCTTCAATAATTTTATTGCGTTTGATTTATTTGCATCAATAATAAAATTTAGGTTTTTCAATTTTTAATTGTGTTTTGTTAGCATTTTTTTGCAAGGTGTCCAATTTTTATACTGTCATTTACAGAATTAAATGTCCTATCAATATCATGGATTTACCATTAAAAAAATAATGTCGAATACGTCATTACTCGAAAACAAATAAAGATCAAGAATTAACTCTATTAAAAAAAAAATGTGTTCTGAAAAAGTAAAATCAACGTGTCCGAGCATTTTTTCGAGAAAAAAAATTCTTTCATTATTAACAAATTTATTCCATAGTACTTTTGCCGCGCACTATAAATAATAGATAATCATAGTTGTTTCTTTTAATGCCATCAATATTAACAAATTATAATTATTTTTTTTACTTATGCAGTGGTGCATTTTTAATCGCATTTAAATACAAACGTTTCTTCATAAATAAAACAAAGGTCGCACGTTAAACACCACCTAAACTGATATAATGATATCATTAATGATTTATTACAGCTAGCGTATTTGACAAATTTAATAATAATGGTTTATACCTTTCACTCACAGTTATAAACTCGAAATATTGACTAAAACATACAGATTTTGAAAATAATTTTGTTTTTAAAATACATCAAAGGAAATAATACTGATATTTAAAATACGGTTCATTTGTAAATATGTGCAATTCTATATCTGATGCACTGATAAGTGATATTAGTTTGTCGTGTTTTGGCTAACAAAACTGTTCTTTTAGGAATAAATTAATTATAAGATTTCCGGAAGGATTTAACGAAACCGGTATTATAATCTATTTAATTAATTAGCTTTCGTAACGACTTGTTTTTTTCTAAATTGTTCTTCAGGCTATGATTAAGCCAATTTAACGAAAAAAGAAGTGTGGTTGTAGCATACCTCAACATTTTGGTCATCATTTAGCAACGGGAGCATACGGAATTTCCTGTACACCTGGTAACAGCATAAAATTCCAACTGAATGTTCTAATAACTTTTTTTGGATGGTTTTATCTTAATTATTTGATTGCGTTTTAATGCGTTTAATCCTATTTTGATTAGGTGGCATCCGTTTAACGGAAAATATGAAATTAATATGTATCTCTCCATAAATTGTCGAAAAAAGAGTTACATACATGCTACAAAAAATATAATACAAAGTTTTAACTTCGAGTTACTTTTTACCTCACTTCCGTTTGCACTTCTTTTATTTAAACATGTCTTATATATTATTAAAAATTAAAATACATAGTTAACAGTCATAAATTAGACCGATAAACAAAGATCTACTCTTGTGGTATATTATTATGTAAAGCAGCTAGGTTAGTATTTTTTTTTAAATGTTATATCTCATGCAAGTTCAACTGTAGTACTTATTATATATTTTAACTTTTGTGTACAAATACAAATAAATTTTGGTTTACTTTGCTATATCAATAAACCGTGATTAAAAACATAAAAACTGACTGCAACAATTATTAGAAGAAGTAGACCACGAGTCTCAAACTTTTACACTCGAGTGTCTACTGTGTTTTCACTTTTTGTGTGAGACTGACTAGTTTTCAAAATAAACTGGCGTGGCCACCAAATGACTTTCGTCATACATAGTATGTATGAGTGTGTATTCGTGTGTATAAAAAGTTTAAAGTGTCGCGCCAGGCATCCTAATTAACCTCATTTTTGTAAAGGACGTCTGTCAGAATGACGTTTCATGCGAGTGTTTACGAAATTGTTTATAAAAATACTTTCTTTTAATAAAATTCAATAAAGCTAAAACAAGTGGCTTTTTATTAAGAAAAATAATATCTAAAACAATGATATTAAAAGAAAATGTGGGAACCATTAAAAAAAAATACATAAAAAAAAAGAAATGTTTAGTTTTTTAAATATCCGTTATTTGATATTTTACATTAAAATCTTATTAGGATTTATTTTAGACCTACCAAACGGACTGTATTTTTACATACACAAAATATATATATATTTTTTGTTATTTCGTAATAACGTTAAAAATTAAACACCCTGCGTATTAGTAAAGCTCAAATGTGTGAATTCGTCAAAATCTCGGATTTGAACACATTTCCGCAATCAAAATACTTTCTTCATACTACGTATGGCGGAAGTAAAAAGGACATCCTGTGAGGTTTTAAAAATATTAATGATAGATAGCAAATCTTGTACTTATTGAATGGCTACTGCATAACGTGCAGATTTAAGGACATTTTCAGGCATGCATAGGGCAAAAATTCAGCCATCATTATTGCGAAAAAATATTATGTCAAGATCGCCAACAGTGGTGCGGGCTCTGGGGCAATATTTTTTCGGGTCTTATTTCAAGTCCGCCGGTCGCGCTTTGACCCAGGAAATTCTAACCCGCTTGGCTGAGCGCTCGAGGAGACAATAACTAAGTGTAGATAAGGGTACCTGCAAATACATCGAGTGCGATGACTTATTTTTTCATTATCTACTTATTCATTGTTTTTTTTTGTGCGGTAAAGTCTATACAGGGTGTTGCAGTAAGAACACAACAGCCTGTTAATAAAAATACATATAAAAAAGTTTTAAAAGCGAATATCTCAATGTTTGTATATAAAATATGATAATATATTTAATAAGAACCTACAACCTTTTAAATATTTTGTAATAAACACCAAAGCGTTAAACTCGTATTCGACCCAAATGTCGAAGATTCGTCGAGCGAAGTCTACACATCCCGACTCACGAGTCGAGCGGAAAATGTTTGGTGATGTGTGGAGAGGGTGGCGGTAAATTGCTCGAATACAATTGCTCGAAGGTAAATTGCTCGAAATACAATTGCTCGAATGGGAAATTGCTCGAAAGGTAAATTCCTCGAATGATAATTGCTCGAAAGACAAATTGCTCGAAATGTCATAATTATAATGTGTCATATCTCCGTTAATGTTGTAAATATCAAAAACATTTATAAAGATTATTTTTAGATATTTTTATGTTAAACTCGATTATACTAAAAAAAAGTTACGCTCGCCGTTAAAAAGTTATGACACAAACTTACATTTTTTTAAATGAAATCTATAGTCAGCTATGACCCATTAAAATTCGTTCTGTTTTTCTTATTTCAAATATACCTTTAAGGGGATGTTGTTATTTTTAATAATGCGCAAGTTACAAAAGTTTTTTTTTTTTTAATTAACATAGTAGGCTAAGGTGACCATTTTTTCCCCTGAACTTTCGGGGACACTAAGCTGGGGTTACCAAAAAAAAAGGTCCTCAACTAACTTTCGTAAAATCTATTTTCCCGTTTCCCGTACATCACAAACCACAACTTTCATTTTAATAAACGGAATTCAAATTAAAAAGCGGGATTTAAAACCCACGCATTTTTGCACATTACAAAAAGAGAGGATATTTCCAGGAAAAGGACGTATGGTAACCATAAGTAACCTAACCTAACATAACGTTTTCGGATTTGACACTTTATTTAAGGTGCACAAACTCCTCCCCACTCCAGTTTTCGTGACCAATAAGCGGTTACACTGTTACAATGTTGCCAGACTAACAGATTTGCATAATTTGGCAACAGTGAAAGTACCATACATTCGTTATTTTTAATGTGTACAGGAAAATTATTATGAAAATCGGGGACAAAATCGGGGACAGGAACAATCCGGGACTTGAGTCTTGTTTCGGGGACTGTCCCCGAAAATCGGGGACGAATGGTCACCCTAAAAGTAGGCTGTTAAAAAAAAAAAACAAGGTGTAAAACCTTTTAAAACTCATTTGCTACATGTTACGAAGGTTTCTTATTTGTTGTTGAGATAAGCATTATGAATAGTTGAACATAAGATAACAACAATATAGTCAGAATGAACAGTTATGTAGTATATAATATTTTCAAATATTTAAAGTGTTTATCTCAACAAAAAAATTGAATGAGTGTATATGTACTTGTAAACAGGGACTGAGAACGGAACGGAACGAAAACGAAAACGTTAAACGAAGTTAACCAAAATTTTTTTAAGAACGAAAAGAAAACCGAAAACGATATTATTTTTCGTTAAAGAACGAAAGCGAAATAAATATTTTCCAAAACCGGTTTTAACCGGTTTTATCACTATTTAAATTTTATTTGTTAAACACAAACCCGAATTCACCTTCTATGCTGGGGAGACTCCACGAGGCAGTAAAAAATCTCACTTGAAATTTATTGTTTATACTTGCAGTTTCGTGTAACACAAGAAACGGTTCAGATCATCTCTGTACACTTGATTGGATATATATTATTAATGTGTAGATATGTTTTATTTGGTTTTATAGATTTAATAAAAGTAAAATTTATTCGTACTTCGAAAACGACTAATGTAAAATAAGATTTATTGGATGATGTGTTGCTAGTACGATTGAATGGATTGTGAAAATGTATATTGTATGGTATACGAGGGAGGACCCAAAAATAACCGGAATTATTTTTTGAAGGGCGAGCCCGTTTTAGTTCGAGCTTCTCGTGCTAGGAGAATATTCTAGAAACCCTTCTGCATCAGCGTGCCTACTGGCGTTGCTGTGTGTTGCTGCGTTCGGCTTCAGTGAATTTTTTTCGAAGACTTTCAACGCATCTGTCTATTTTGTGATGGCTGATTTACAAGAACTTGCGGCAGTGGCATTTTGTTTCCTGCTATGGAAAATAAAAAGGAAACAATTGTTATGCAACAGACAACTTACAAAGAAGTTGCTCGCAAGTTTAAAAATGGTTTTTCCGTTTTAAACAAGGCGAAATGTCGACTGACGATCAACCTCGGCCCGGGCGTCCTTTGACCAACTGAAGAAAATGTGATACGAATTCGTCTAGCCATGTTGGAAGACCGTCGTCGGACCATTTGTGAATTTGTGACGTTGACTGGAGTGTCGTGGAGTTCCTATCGGCGAATTTTATCGGAAGATTTGGGTATGAAACGAGTTGCAGCAAAATTTGTGCCTCGCTTGATCACATCTCAACAAAGAGACAATCGCGTGCCGTGCCATGAAGGAGCAGTTGGAGGCTGACCTAACCAGATCCCCCCTCCCAAATCATGATCGAAGACGAATCTTGGTGCTATGGTTACAACCCCGAAACGAAGCAGCCAAATTTCACTGCCGCAAGTTCTTGTAAATCAGCCATCACAAAATAGACAGTTGCGTTGAAAGAGTCTTCGAAAAAAATTCACTGAAGCTGAACGCAGCAACACTCAGCAACGCCAGTAGGCACGCTGATGCAGAAGGGTTTCTAGAATATTCTCCTAGCACGAGACGCTCGAACTAAAAGGGGCTCGCTCTTCAGAAAATAATTCCGTTTATTTTTGGGTCCCCCCTCGTATATGTCGTAGGCATAATGTGAAATCCGGCATTTTATAAAACGCCTAGGCATTTTATAAAAAGCCGGCAAAACGAGCAAATTATGACTTTTTCTTAGACCCATACATTTGTATTCATACAAAAAAAAACTTTAACCAACCTTTAACCTGATCCTCGTTCATTTGGTCAGTAGTAGAGGGTCAGGTTAAAGGTTGGTTAAAGTTTTTTTTTTAAATAAATAATAAAAATGGAGCTAATGGTTTTGTGCCTAGGCGTTTTATAAAATGCCGGATTTCACATTATGCCTACGACATATGTATACAAACTTTTAAGTTAGAGCATATTTCAGGTTAATTTTTCAAATATTATTAATGTGTAAGTATGTTTTATTTGCATTTAGAGTTAATATAAGTTTTTTTCTAATATCTTTTTTTTTATAACATTCATGGAAACATTTAGTGATTTATCCACTTGAATTAATTCTTTTCTTTTAAAATAATTACCGCAGGATCTAATTTAATTCAAATTCATAGATGTTTAGTACTAAAACAAACTTAAAACAGCACTGCTACATTTTTATTTTTTTAAATAAAAATCGTGTGTACAATTTAAACTAATCAAGTTGTATTTTTGCACCTTACGGGTATTATACTAAATAAAATTGTTAAATGTTAATGTGTTTAACGATTTGGTAAATTTAATATGGCGGCGGTTCGCCAGTCTAAAATATGCTGTCCGTGAGCGTCAAAACCCATCGTCATCGTTTATATTTTAGTGGAGACGCAAATGTTATTATCGTATTAATAGAGGGTTGTAGTGATTTGAAAAAAAAATTAAAGTCCTCGATTTTTTAACGACAAAAAAAAATGTAAAACCGGTTTTAACCGTCATTACTTCGGTTCACGAAAACGAAAAAGGAATTTTTTCGGTTAGAACGAAAACGATAATTTCGTTTTCGTTCCGAACAGAAACGAACGAACGAAATTTTTTTCGTTTTTAGTCCCTGCTTGTAAATAAATTTCAATACATTTTTCTAAGTTTAAACAAATGTAAACAACTTTTCTAGTACATTTAATTATTTTGTCTTTATATAAATGTAATATTTTTTCATTTTTTCGAGCAATTTGTCTTTCGAGCAATTGTCATTCGAGCAATTTACATTTCGAGCAATTTCCCATTCGAGCAATTGTATTTCTTGCAATTATTGTATTCGAGCAATTTACCTCCAAGCAATTTACACCAAACCGTGTGGAGAGAGTATTAAAATAACGAAGTTACGGGGTTGAGGTGTTCTTACTGGGATACGCTGTATAGCAGAAATATGCGATAATTTAATATCTGTTTTTTTGAATGACCAGAAATAGTGACTTAAATTTTTTTTTATTAAAGCGCAATATTTTGTTGATTGAATTAAAATTAAAAAACTTAACTTTTTTGAGAACTATACATATTTTACCCTTTAAAAGTCGTACGGATCAAACAAAACTATATATTCGTTTTGCACAAATTCGCTCAGTGGTCCCCTTTTGGTCTTCAACTTCCAAGTTGTTAACACAGAACATAGCTAGTTATGTATTGCATACGAGTTAGTTTTTCAATATTTCCTACCCTTCGCGGACTAACTTTCACCCGTAGGTCGGAGATTGCCGACTCATGCTTTATTTTACATACAAAACAAAGACTTGAAGATGTCTGCGTAGGACGACTATTTTTAACGCTCCGGTCCTGTTCACCACGATTCATTTCCATTGATAAAAAAACTAAGAATGGCTTTATCTAACAAAAGTATTACTTACCTATTTCTGTAACGTTGTGGTCTCAGTTTTTGTTAATTTATTGCTATGCTAATTCGTATATTTCTATCCATACCATTTAAAATAAAATCACGTTAATTTTTGTAAATAATTGTATATGTGTAGCTTTTGTCACAAATTTTTAAGACCATATTTACAATAGCTTTGCAAATCAAAGTTGGAGCATTTATTATCTGTGAGCATATGGTTTTAAAATAATAACAATATTTTTCGTTTTCATTTTACTGTTTACCAAATTAATACATTCTCCATTGTTTACAAATGGGTCTTGGTTTTATGCTTGTAACACACTTAATTTTTATTGCCTCTTTGTTTTAACAACTCGACGAAGTGATCTAAATTCAAATCGCAACAAGAGTGCAATAGATGAAATGTGGAAAATTGATCATTTCTGTTAAAATCATGGACGACATTTTTATGTCAAAGGGTTGGATTATAATTTTTGGGCTTTTGGTGCCTCTGAACATTTACTTACTACCGTTTTAAATGAGTCCTACAGTTTTGCCCTGGTAAACTTGATGCTTTTCACAAAAGCAAAAATAAATTGAAGAAAATCCAATAATTTTGAGGATATTAAAGATGAAAAAATATATTGTTTGTTTTAGTTCTGGTGCAATATACCTAAGGTAATGTGTACAAAATAATTTGGATATCGAATAAAAATTCAAGATTCATTTTTAAGTTCATATCTGCGTTTTATAAATCAGACAGGTCCTAACAATCGAAAAAAACTTTTCATTTGGTAAAATTCGTTCTTTATAAAATAGGTGTACTTACTTAATCAACCTTTTGGAAATCGCGTGCCGATATTAAAATTTGATACACATCACGGGTCACACAATAGACAAGTGTTACATGCCGCTTTTAGGTTCGAATTCAGAAGCATCATCACTGAAGGGAAATTTTGTTGAGTAAAATCAAAAACACAAAACTAATTACAGCGGCGTTCCTTCCTTCCTATACTGCGGTTCTTTTAATTTTTTTACTTGAAAATACTTCCAATTGTAACTGACTGACTAAATATACTACATTATATCTTGACAGTTTTTAGAAAGGTGCAGACACTCGAATAGTTTTTCTGTCATAAACACTAGAACTAGAACGCGAAATCGTAACGGGGCACTTGAGCGGGCTTGTTTTGCGCTTTTTGGAGGCTTCGCGTTCGCAGGACGATAATTAAATGAAGGGTTTGTATCCGTACTATAAACGATACAACAGAATTGAATTAAGAAAAGTCGTTCAAAAGCAAGAATTATTCCCATCTACAAAATCTCAAAAGAAGATGAGCCTGTTTTGACAAAAACAAACAGACATCGTATAATCTCACTTATAATACGCACTCGTGTATAACACGCATGCTTGATTTAGCCCAATATAGGTTATGTTCGATATCGAAAATAACGTATTTTCTAGTACTCGAGATTTAGACAAAAATAAATTAAATTTAGCCTATTGTATTATACATGAAATTTTTCGATAAACAATCTTAATAAGTCTTCTTTATCGAATTTTGTCATATATTTAACAAAAAAGGAAATTTATCAATCTTAATTATTGTTCTTGTTCGATTTTCGAAATCCACTTGATCCTCATAAACCAAAAATGTGCTTATAATGACTTTTAAACCAAGAAGAAATGGATCTGAAAATATGTTCTGGGACAATGTATACAGGGTGTCGCTCATCTTAAAGAGTTAAGAAATTAGTTAAATAAGGGCAAGTTGCGAAATTTGGTACTGAAATGAAATCCAAAGAGAAATAAAGCATCATAGTTAAAAAATGACTCCTAAAATAAATGGAAAATTGGCTTTCGTTTTTTAATTTATTTTTTGTGCGATCGTACTAGAAACAGCTGTTTGACGGACGCGTTAGCAACCATAAAGTACTGCATTACGGGCCCTATCCTTAGCAACGGCCTGAAAAGTAACTTTTACGGCCGTTGCTAAGGAGAGGGCCGGTAATGCAGTACATACGCCGTCATCTGTCAGTGACAGAATGTCACGTAGTTTCTAACCTATAATTTTGAAAATTACTAAAAATTTAAATTGTTTTTAATTCGATCGCACAAAAAATGTAATATGCACCTCGGCCAAAACGTACTTTTTCGGCCTTGATACATAAATAACTTTTATTTTATTTGCATGGAAAATATAAAAACACTTTCTTTTATCGACTTTTTATTGTTTAAAGTCCAATTAGATTTGTTGTCAAACGTTTCATCCATTTTGGGCCATAATCAACTTTTATTATTGATTCACAAAATCTGCATTGTATAAAAAATTAAAAATTACAAGTATCTTTATTTTTTTCGACATCTATAAAAAAAAAAAAAAAAGCAAAAAAAAGGCAAATATTGATTTTTTGTTTTCCCCAAGTTTAATGAACTAATAAAGATTTAAATTCGAATGATTTGTAGTTTCTTAAGATAAGCAAGATTCCCAAATTCCCCTGAAGTACTACCTCCAATTTGGAACATTCTACATATTGCACAGTTGGTGAAATATATGTGTTCAATACAATGTTTGAAAGGTTGTTTAAGTCAATGCTTCGTAACTTTTTGTTAATTTTTACCACTTTTTATATATTTTGTGAATTATTATAAAATTCTACTCTTACTCCTATTTTTATTGTTAAAAAAATTGTTTAGTCAAATGCAGAAAGCAATTATTTTAAAACAATGATAAAAGTGCATTAAAAACATTTCTTAAAATAATCATTATAATTTTGTGGAGCTCCTAAAATTTTTGTACTTCCTTAGTTACTCTTCGCACCCCCAATTAAAAACCCCTTCTCTAAATAAAAAAGCAAATGTTTCTGTTAACAATATTTATTTTTATATTCTTTGGTTTTAAATTTGAAATACAACACACAAATACACTAATAATATAAAAGAAATTGAAAAATAACCACAGTAATCTTGTATATAAGTAATTGCTCTAAAATTTAGATTTGTCATAATTTCAAAATATTTTAAAAATAATGTATTCACTATTGAGGCATGAATTTAGAATTTTATTTACAATATTAGGTAATTTAAGTACTGTTTCGTAAAACTTCAACACACAATTCTAAGTTATAATTTTTTTGTTTACTAATTTACGCTTCAAATAAAGTCTTGAAATACATCTTATATATTACTATTATTAAGACTAGTTAAAAATTATGAGGAATTCTGTCTTTTTAGAATACTAAAAAAACTTGTCTGATTTTAAAATAATTTCAATTTTGATATCTGAGTAAGAGAAGTTCTTTAAGCGATTCTGAGATACTATCACAATTTTGTTTTAAATAACAAAAACATATTTCGCTAATTTACATATTGTACACTACACACTTAAAAGGAAAATTACATTAAATGGACTGCCTTCTAAGTAGACATTGATTTTTAGAATAGTATTAAGTGTGTGTTGCACAGAATACATAATGAATTTATATATAGAATACATTTGATAAACGCTCTTTTCTTAGAATATGTCTTGTACTAGGTTTCAATTCTCTGCATTGCTTTTTGTGCAGTCTTGTTGTGATTTATTCCTTGAAACTACAATGCATACTGGACCTCTAACTATCCGCAACAATTCTATAATTTCATTTGTGCTCATGTTTTCTACACTATCATCATTGACCTGAAAAACAAACTAATAAGTGCCTTGAAAACCAACACAAAACATGATTTATAACCTTGATTAATCGATCACCTGGACGAAGCCTTCCATCCTTAGCAGCCACGCTGTCTGCATGCACAGCGCTAACATAAGTCACCCCTGCTGCTCCTTGCAAACTAAAACCTAAACGACTATTCCATCCCCTATTTAGTTCTATGGCGAGAATCTGCAACAACAACTGTAAAAGCAATACGTTTACAGATAATTAAACGCATACACACCTCATATTCATTCTCTATTTTATGAGCTTTTTGAGTTTCTTTCTTTTTTTCATCATCAGCGTTAAATACTACGCCTTTCCATTTTTTCATATTGCTTTCATCGACAGTCTTAATGTTTTTATCACCTGCACTTGCTTCTAGGCCTTCTACACCACACTGAGGATGTGCAGATTGATAGGCAGGATTTTTATAGCTAAACGCTGCATTGTCCAATGGAATGTGTGGCATACTAGCGGGTTCTTGAGGATAATTACTACTGCATTCTGCATCTGCACTTTTATTCTCTTCTTTTCCTAAATTGTACGTTAAATTTGGCGCATCTAATATTTCGGGATCCAGGTTATTTAATTCGTAAGCATTATGAGCTAAAGAAAAATTAAATTTAGGCTTTCGAGTTATAACCGGGGTTCCTTTCGAATTACATAAGTCGAGGGAACTCGGACGAGATGGTCTATCACAATCATCGGAGTCTACAGAGAACAGGGAATTAAATGTATCATCTTCTAGAGGAAGTGAAGATTTCTTAAGTAAACCTTCGTGAAACTGTTCATCAGTAATTACATATTTGTTAGAGGAACTTGTCAAATGAGATGCATCGGACGAACATTGTTGTCTACGCAACCGTCGTGGTGATGCGTTTGGTGAACGGCTGTAAGTGCCTTGATTTTCTATCCTGCGAAGTGCTATATCATTCAGCATGTCCACGGCTTCTTGCCTAAAAAAAACATCACCATTTTTTCAGAGAATGTTGATCAAAAGGTGGGGAGGGGATGATTTAAATAATTATTAGTTTTTGTTTTATATGTAAATCATGCAATAATTTATATATATATTTTTTAAGTTGCCTCCATATAAAACTCTTTTTTTGAAATGAAATGACGGTACGTCCTTGATCGGTAGCTACATCTTCAGGACAATAAGTACTCTAGTATTATCAACCTAGTTCAATAATACAATCAAAAGTAATTTAAACCATTAAAACAAATACACTTAAATTTCAAAATACCTCAAATGTGCTTTGCGTATAAACGAAGTCCGTGGTGTTGTTTCAGTAGGGGAAAGAGTTGATACAGGTGTTTGTGCAGCATCTCTGTACAAACGAAGAGTTACCACTTCACCTGCTTGCCGCAAAAATTGAACTGCTTGTTCATGAGACATAGAAGATATTTCTACATCATTTACCTACAAAAAAAATATATAACAAACTTAATTTAAAATACTTCATATTATGTATTTTTTATATACGCATTTTGAAAAAAACAAACGCTACAGCAAGGAATATAAAAAACCTACTGCTATAATTTTATCTCCTGCATGTATCCGTCCGTCAGATAATGCGGGCTCGCGCACTAAGGCCCTAATATAATGTCCCAAAGCACTGTCATCTTCCTTCCTTAAGGTAAATCCTAGCGATCCCTGTATTTTTGTCAGAACAATCTCGAATTCCTGCAAAACCTAAGCATGTAACAAAAAATATTTTACTTCGAAAATATTTACGTACGCCGTGATAATTGTCGTCTTCACACATGGAATGATTTGGCGGAGGCGTTAAATTTATACTTGAAGGTGGTTCCCGCCTTGGAGGCGGAGGAGGAACTTCAGAAATTGGACTTACACAACTTAAAACATCTGGAGGTGGCCTACAAACTTTCAGTTCAACTTGATTTGATGTGGTTCGAAGCGCTTCTAGTGCATCCTAAAATTGCAAATTTATGGATGTTTAAACCGAAATATGTAAAAAAAATTCTAAAACCACGAACAAGTCTTGCATTGTATTAATAATGTAATCTGAAAGCCAACAGATTGGCTCTTTTTTTAAATATTTTGCGATCTAGCATCTTGTTTGTAGCACACGTTTTGTGACCCATTTAGATAATATTGGAGTTCATGAATCATTCTTTTATCTGCACTCAGTCTGAGTTTAGTGTGTGTTGAACAAGGTGCATTACCTGTCCGCTTCATTTTAAACTGCACGACTTTACTGAGCAGTGAATATAAATCAAACATTGTTTGAAACTGGGAAAAGGTACAAAACTCACGATATTGTAAAAATAGTTTTTGGATAAGATACTACGCGCCTTTTGAAGATATTTACAGGTCGTATGTGCCAGTTCATATGCAAGTGGAGTAGAGGTAAAGACAATGGAAAGTGGCGGTTTAAGGAGGTAGTTTAGCAGTCGGAGACTGGCTCTACCAAAGGGTCGAGAGCGACGAATCAAACAAATTACGTTTATGAGGATTAACGTGCTTCGATGTTTATTATAACGCAGAATAAACAACGTAAGTTTAGCAGTATCAGTGTATTGCTATGTTATTTACAATACGTAATTAACGAATGAAATTTATAAGTATCCATGTACTTCCATATTAATTACACTACCCACGACCCACGAAGAAAAGATCTCATTATAGTCCGCAATTTTTAACGATTGTTTAATGCTCATTATGACTGTTTGTCAACTTCAAAAGCAAGCGATTTACTATTTTCTAAAGGTGGATCAATAGTAACCAACGTGACAGCAATTTTTTTTAGAGAATTAGTATTAAAATCAATTTCAGCAACATATTTAGTAGTACAACGCGTTCTAATTATGTCTGTTGCAGAATTATTGATTAATTTTGTATTATTATTTTGATTAAAGGTCATATAGTCGATTAATAAGTTAATGTACAAACAATTTATTAAATCATGCATGATTTTTCAGTGGACCCAATTTACTGCCAGTTAAAACATATTTTTATTTAAATAGCGTCAAAAATAACTAACTGGATCCCCAAATAACACAATTTTCGTTGATAGGTGGATATATCTTGCGTGTCGCATAAAAATACGTGGCAGGCCGTATACGGACTGTAATTTGTTATGCAGTTTCACGAAGAAGATTCATACGAATAGTGGATAAGCCTCATCATATTCCAAATATAAGGTGAATATCCGAAACCCACATGCAGTCACGCAAACATAAAATTTAATGACAATACCCCAATGAAAAACTAACTAACAAAATTGAATTTTCGAATAAAACATTGACAATTAAGAAGACAATCTATTATTATAGATACTAAAAAAACGTATAATCCTCACTATAACAGCATCTCTTGTATTCAATCGTGAATTACAACACACGAGAAGTTTGCAAAGCATTTATACACAGTCCATATCCCAAGGCTTGGCGGTATCCAGATTGGGAAATCGCACTAACTCGTGCGCCCCTAACAAATCGCCTTCTACATTCAGGAGATCACTGAAGCAGAAACTTATTTGACCGGTAGACACAAATAGGTTTAACGATTTTCAAGTAAAGATTGAAAATTTCTGTTGCAATATATGATAGTTGTAAAAAAACAACAACAAATATTGCTGCAAACTAATGGAGAAAACCCAATTAATGAACTGGTTTTCATATTTAATGAATTTAATGATTTTTTAAAGGATACCTAACGTTTAGAGGTTGAGATAAAACGAGCATATTTGAAAGAAACTAACAAAACACAAAGATTAATATTCACAGTAGAACTCAAGACGCAAATAATGGCAATATGCACGGAATAGGTGCGTTTTCAATTAATGTGTACGATAATTAATTGTTTTTCAAGACGTGATGAACATCTACATGCGCTTCCAAAAACGAAAAAAATATTTTTGCCTAAATGAATGGACCTACATAAAAAAAGTCTTTAATACAATGCAACACATATTACAACAATTTTGCAGTCTTCGAACTGCCGTAAATATCGCGGTTAATATGCAAAAAAAATTACCAATTTCAGCCTTCTAAAACTCGGTACAAAAAATACTTCATTTTCGATATCGAAGATAACCTTTCTTGGGTTAGTACATTAAACATGCGTTTGATACACGAATGCGTATTATAAGCTAGATTTTATGGCATTCTTGATTACCTTTGTACGTTTCATATAGTTTACTTCTCATTTATTTGATTCCAAAAAGCTTTTAAACATTTGAACTTAAAAACAAACAAAAATCATCACAGTTCACAGTAACAATCATAAAAACTTATTAAAAGCATAAAATTTGCAGTATCTGAGAATATGAGAGAACAAGAACACGTTATACAAAAACTATTATTTTGAAAATCAGAGCTGACGAAAGGCGAGGAAACCCGGCACAAATGCGATATAGAAGGAAACCCGACGGTTCACAAGCAATTTTTGGACCCGACAGTGTTGCATATATTTTAATACTTTTCGGTTTTTAGTTGGTCCGTCCTTTCTGGAACACCCTACATTTACAGGTTCCAAGAATGCTCTGTCCAATAGTTTTATGAAACTACAGAAGCGACTTATAAATACTTAGAAACCAATATTATGATCACACCACATACATCAATCGAATCCAGCGACGATCAAAATTTATTTTAAAATGAGGTTGTTGAAAGCGTACAAATTTTCGTTTTTTTTTGTGCCATGAGTTGGGTTGGATTAAATCTATACTTAAATAAAACTAGGTTATATGTTGCATGACAACTTGCTATTGAATCGGCAATATGAAGTCATTTTACTATAATTTTACGCTGGTATTTTAAAATGTATACGATGGTTATTAAGGGAGCTATATTTTGAGCGTGGGTAAAATGCTGCTATCGCGATACAATCTTCTTATCTTACAATAAAACTTTTTAACTTGGCACTACTTTGTACTTACATAATTTGAAAGGCCGGTAAGCGTAATACCATTCACTTCTAATAATAAGTCTCCTACGTTTAGAAGTCCACAAGAAGCTGCTGGTTGATGGGGAAACAGTCTTTTAATCCTTATGAGTCCAGGCCACGAGCTGCCAGTGTCAGTACCACCAGTCACACTTAAACCTAATCCCCTAGATCCCTTAAGTAGCGTTACGGTAAAGACACTTTCTGAAATAAAACATTTACTTTAGGTTTTTTAATGCACTAAGTCACTTTTATATAAACGACATAAAACTCCACTTTAAAATGTGTGATATCTACAGCGACTTAACTAACACTGACGGGTTAATAAACCTCTACAAATAATTGTCGATGAGAAAACCTATCGTTAACAACAGTTTCCAATTATGATAACGGAGTAAAAAAGGCGTGGAATTAATAAAATAAATGATTTTTAAATTTGCTTGAAAAACTTAAACAATTTCTGATCTCGTTATTAATGTAGTAACTAACATTGTAGTGACAGATGCAGGCCCCCGAAGTATTTGAAGCACTAAAGTTACGGGGAAAAATATTTTAAGCTTTAAAAATATTTGTCTTATGGCCCTAATGGTAAATTAACAAAAGATAAAATAAAAAAATAACGTGCAACATAATATAATTTATTGTATTTTTTTTTAAACTTTATCGATAGTTATTGTACAAATAATAAAAATTATCAGAGTATTACGAAGTATTCTATAATTTCATATTTAGTGCCGGTAAAAAAAAAAGTATAACTTTTTTTAGAAAAACTGGTAATAGGTTATTAAAAGTTTTTTAAAGAATAATCTGAATACGGGTCCGATGGGTACAATTTTTACATTTAAATAAATTAAATAAATTAATTATTTAGGAATATGATGTTTTAATGTTATTGGAAAAATGCCAAAGGAGTCGCACAAGCGTAATGAATAGATTCCGTTTCTTTTTATAACTTTAGTTTACACATTTATAGTAAAAATTTTATATATTAAAATATTATTTCTTTTATATAAAATATAACACGAGTACTTGGCCGTATACAGTTATGGTAAAAATAAAAATCATTCACGCTGTATTCAAAAACAAAAAGATGCTAACAACATAAGACTGATTATCTTATTATTTAATCTATTCAACAACAGCCAACATCAAAGAAATTGTGCCTTTTTAGTTGTATCCAAGCAAAATATTCTACCTCAATAATACTTCGCTGAAATTACAGCAATTTAATATAATTTTCCGTTGCTAATCGGCATTCTATAGACTGAATGTAAGTAGAAATATTAAAACCGCACACTTTAACACATTTAATTTTTAATGGGCAGTTGTAAATATAATATAAACTGGAGCACCGACAAGATACATACAGAGTGATTTTAATAAAGGAAATGATAAACATTTCTATTTGCATTGCATATAAAATCTATTATTTTGTCGCCGAGATGCCCAGCGCTCACTTAGCTATCGCCTAGTTCAGTGGTCCCCAACCCCCGGGCCGCGGACCGGTACCGGTCCGTGGATCAAATGGTACCGGGCCACCCAAGACCCTGCTTAAAAATCAAAATTACTTTTATTCCAATACGTCTCGTTGCAAAGAAACAAGCTCAGGGTTCTCATTGATTTAGCGTTCTAGTGAGTTTATATTCATTTTTTGGTGTAACTGTATTTTATTTTGAAGGCATGTTTAAATACAATTAAATTAAAATTACTAAATCAAAACAATCTAAAATATAAACAATCAACGCCCCTTCCCTCAGCGGGCCGCGGTAAAATTATCAAACGTTGACCGGTCCGTGGCGATAAAAACGTTGAGGACCACTGGCCTAGTTGACCATAGTCCTGCCGCCGTCGCATCGCGTCGCCCAGATGATCATCGCCCTGCCGTCGTCGCCCAGTTAATCGTTTTCGATTCTGGGGAATCTGTCCACCGGCATCCAATATGTCGTTTCCGGAACATTCTTCGCCTCCACAATTCTTCGCTGCACAATTCTTCGCCCACATTTCTTCGCCTACACAATTCTTCGCCTCCACAATTCTTCGCCCACATTTTTTCGCCTAAACAATTCTTCGCCGCATACAAGCAGATCACAAAGTTTGTTTGTAAATGTGATTGTTTTTATTTATAACGTAATTTTTACAGATTATTTTACATTAGCTTAGGTTAGGCTAATTTCATTTTTATTCATACTATAATAACATAAACAAGAAAATCACAACATACGCTATTTATGTAGCAGTTTTAAAATTTAATATTAAAAGAAGAAGTATTAATATACAAGAAAGAACTTTGGGCTAATGTAAAATAATCTGTAAAAATTACGTTATAAATAAAAACAATCACATTTACAAATAAAATTTGTGATATATTTGTATGCGGCGAAAAATTGTGGCGGCGAAGAATTGTGTAGGCGAAGAATTGTGTAGGCGAAGAAATGTGGGCGAAGAATTGTGGGCGAAGAATTGTGGGCGAAGAATGTTAGTAGACCCCCAATATGTGTGATATTTAACACCCTTCACATCTAAATGTATTCCGGCCCGCATCAACATAACTAATTTTTATCCGGCCCTGCAGAAATAAATTGCCCACCTTTGGGGTATACAAACGCTGGTGTCCCGTTATAAAAAATATCTCAAAAGTTGTGGATATTATGTAAAGAAAAAGTTGTTAAAAAAATGCATATCTACTTAATTATTGTTGTTTTTTTATAGCATATGGTACTTTTTTTTCAAATATGCCTCGTACATAAATAATTTTAAATGAATTTAGGTTGCGTGATACTGTATCGGTTCTGTCGTCCAATTTTTTGTTTTGTTCTCTCTAAAATTGCTACAATTCACTATCACATTTTTATAACCAGTAAACCAGTATACAATTTTATACAAGTATTTAACTTGAATTTAAGACAATAGATTTTAGCTAATATGACGAACCATGACTTGCCCCATAATTGCTAATTTAATTTCTCGGACGTTTTATGGGCATTAAAGTTTTTAATTTTAAAATGCGCCGCTGTGTTTTAAATAATTTTCACAAACCATTGAAAGCGTTTTACGTTCTTAGTAATTTAAACTTTATAATACATTGTTTCATAAATAAGGACAACATTCTGAAAACCGATACGTATCAATATATCCCGTGTTGAGACGCGTTATAAGTTATCAATAATCGATACCAAAGTAAAAATTTGTTATTTCTAATATACTACGGGCTTGAGGCTCAGTGTGCGTTAAAAACATCGCAGATTATGTATAAAAAATGCAACGAATGTTAATTATTAATGTAGCATAATTTTACTTTTTATGCGCGGTTTTGCTTTTGACGTTAATTTTGCGAAAAAATCTGGAATATACGCACGGTTGTGATTAAAATTATAACAGGTAGATTTACCATAATAACTCCAGAGAATACGCTAGATTCGCTAAGCCACAGATTAACGTCGTAAAACCGAGTTTACACCAAGAGGATGCGAGAAGACAAAATACGGGTGTAAAGTTGTGTTAAACAGGTTCTCTTCGAATAGAATTAACAGAGAACAGTATTTTTTAATTGTTTTTGGCCCAGTGCCTATTTTGATTTAAAAAACATTTGCTAAGGCGGTTCACTCAAATCGACCAATACATTTATCAATTTTCATAGATTTTCCTTTGAATAACGCACTTTTAAAAATCTCGACAGATTTTGCAAAACTGCTTATTGCAAAAATTGGAAATAACAAACGACAATGAAGTGAAAAAATTAAAAACCCATTATTATACCAAAACTAGAAAGCACCAAAGAAAAAGCATTTCAGAGTTTTTCGAATTATTGCAACGAATTAGTATGAAATTAGTTTCTAGTGTTAAATAAAATTAAATTAGGTAAAGTATTACAAAAAGACACTGTTTTATAAAATGTTAATAGTTTTTTATGTGACGGTTTCCATCTTGAAAAATTTATATTTTCAGGTATTTTTAAATGCCCACTAAAAAACCGAACAGCCCGCATTGTATCAGAAGAAACAAATCAAACCAGAAACAGTTGCGTTTGATTCACATTCTTTTTAATTTACATCAAAACTTAGCCTTATTCGTCTTATTTTTCTCCGATTTCTTTGAATACAGTATTGATATAGGCTGAAAAAAGTAAAAACTTTCTTTAATAAAATATAAGTCGATTTCCGCCCAAATTACTTTAGATGTGAATGCAAATATACATAATATTAAAGAAATTTTGCTCTTTGTGCTACAAAACATTTATTACTCTATATCTTAAAAGCAAAATAATTATAATAATGAAATTAAAATATTTTCATTGTAATATTCCGACAAATGATAGATAATTTATATAACATCGCTTATTTAGTGCAAGTGTTATGGTAGGAAGTTAATTATAACGTAATTATTTAATTACAGACGTAATTTTGACTGAATACGTCATAAAGTTGTAAGGATAGCCAACTTTAAGCGATATTGCACATGAGAACGTTTATTTTGCCAGATGGAGAAAGTTTCTCTCTGTATAACTCCTAGGATTCAACATTAATGAAGATTTGATAACTTTGTTTCATAAAACAAGAAAAGTAATTTTTCTTAACTAAAATGACAGAATATTGTATTTCACCGCTGCATACTTGAAATAAGGAATTCCTATTTGATGTGCGCGTAGCTCAAAATAATGAATTTGAAAGAACTTTTTTAACACACATCGTTCAGTTTTAATTTCGGTAAAATGAAATTTTCCTCGATCCGTCGGAAAATTTTACGATTTTCACTGCTGTAAACGTAAATACATCAAAAACTTATTATAGCAGAAGGCTCAATTTGCATACTACAAAATTACATTATATTTTTGTGTAATTATACTTTTTACTTGCTAGTTATCATTATTAAAAAAAAATCTCTTTACGCAAGTTGTTTTTTGATTTTCTATTTCTTACACTCAACGGAAAAATGTTTTAAGGAAAAAGTCATTCTTAAAAACCACTTAAATGTTCGTACATCCATACCGAGTTTACACTTAGATTACATATCTAAAGAGATCATGTAGATTATTAGTAACTTACAGAGGCTGATTACCCATTAGGCTAAAAAGGCTATAGCCTACGGCGGCAAATTTTATGTGGCGTCAAATTTCTGTTAATCTCGTTTAAATATATATTTTTTAAATTACCCATCCCTGCCGCTGAGTGACAACCATCCCCTATGACGTAGATTTGTAATGTACCTACCCACCAATAGGCAATAGGTCAGTGGTTTCCAACCTTTTTGGACCTCCGCCCCCCTTTTTTATAAAAAAAATTTCGCGCCCCCCTCACTTTTCGTAACAATCCAATTTCATAAAAACTGTCCTGATATAATAATTATTTAATGGGCTACAAAACAATATACCATATTCTGTATAAAAAAATTCTTTTTGTTTGTTTATATTAAAAAATGATATTTTGGTAACAGCTGCGCGCCCCCCTTGCAATGGTCTCGCGCCCCCCTAGGGGGGCGCGCCCCACAGGTTGGAAACCACTGCAATAGGTGGTTGTTTAAAAACGCCATCTATTATAAATTATATGAATGAGGAAAATTGGGTGTTTTTTGTTGACAACCTTGTATATAAAAATTAATAGTGCGGCAACAAGCTTTTAGCCTGCAGGCGGCAAAATCATAAATCCGCCTCTGGTAACTTATAATAAAGTACTTGATATAGTAGATGTATTTCGTATTTCATAAAAAAAGCAAAGGTCAAGAACGTGTCTTAAGTAGAAGCTATTAACATGCAGTAAAAAAATAATACGTCTTAATAGTTTTTGGTGTGTCTTTACTTCTTTTTCTTCTGGGTTCCTACTTGCAGAGAACATCGTGCCTATGAGGGTCCAGGAGGCTACAAACACGTTCCTATCTTAAAGTTTGCTGTGTATTTAAAATGATATGAAATCTAAATTAAACTGTTATAAATTGGTGACAATATATCCAGACAAATAATATCGTATTGCCGCGATACATTTCTATCATTTAAAATGAATGACCACAGATTTTTTGTCAAATCATTTGTTGATGTACCGATTGTACCCATTAGGTCACTACTCATGTAATAATATAAAAAAATAACAAAAGTCGTTTTGACACTGCTTTATATTACAAATACGGGGAAACATTTGTAGCAACTTGATGTCAATAATCAGCACATCTGATATCAATAGACAACACACAAATTGAGATTAAGAGATGGAACCGCTTAAAGTTGTACCTAAATAAAAACAGTGTTGTTGAACTAAATAAATATAAATGTTTACCTGGAATGATAAAAGGGTAGCAAGAATGAAGTTCTAGGTGATGGTTATAGTGGCTATCGTGTCCTAGTAAGGAAGGAGGATATTCCTCTTCTGGAGAACGCTCTGAACCGTACCCTTGATCACAAAGGACCGCGTGTGTGTCGGAAAATTTCCAATGTAAAGGAGCTCCATCTCCAATAGGTCTTATCCGTTCCTTTAATAAAATCACAAACTGAAAATACATACACAACCATACAATCTAATAAATAACGATTTGGTATGCGGTCCGTGATCGTTTTTCATTTATTTTTTTGAACACCCAAAAAAGTGTTTCAGTGCGGCATATGAAGTTATAAAATATTTTTTTATTGATTTTAAGTTGCTGCAGTAAAGAAAGTGCAGAACACATTCAGTAGCACTGAATTATTGATCTTTATACATATACATTGAGACTACTCTCTTAAAAATTAAAAAGAGCACCATCCAACCCAATGTATTTTACAGCTCAAGGATGACAGTAATTGCATACATGGTCGTTGTTTACAACTTGTTTGCTGTATATGAATTACTGTTTCTAGTTAAGTGCGAGAAATATATGGACATATTCATTGTTTTGAAAATATTAGAAATGTATTAACGAACGGAACGCGTAAACACAATAACTACGCCTTTTTAAATGGACAAGAATTTTTTAAATATCCAACATTTTAAAATTGCAGTTAAACTTAAGAGCAAATAATTCTTAATAAGAGAGGAGAAAAAATTAAACTTATTGCCAAAGTTTCGAATTCACAAATATAAGGTAATCATGTTTATTTTCAAAACAAAATGTGCTTTTTTAGACTTTTCACTAAATATATTCTACAATCAACAAGAAAAACGACTGACAGCCTGTTTTGTAGTTGCTTCCGTAGTTTTAAAAATTGACATTGATTTAAAAATAATAAGGAGAGAACAAGAGGAAAGCCATACATCAAATTAAACGATAGGTCAATGTACCATTTACATGTATTGTAAGATACATTCTCTCTTTAAACCGTATACAGGGTGAGTCACGACGGACGCGTCGGAGTTTTATGGCGAAACGGTTTATATTTTCCAATTTCTGTCGCTGTTAGATTAAGTAAGTCAATAAGGGCTACATTTAAAAAATATTTTCAATTATACAGGGTGCTCCAAAAAAGAGTGCCATATCAACGTTATACTTTTTCTTATGGAACACCCTGTATATTTTTACATTTTTGGATTCCTCTTTAAATTTACTTAAAAAAATGTATAAGGTTATATGGGTCTAAAGTCAACCGTTCTCGTGAAAATTGCATTTTCATGAAAATACAGTATTTTCAAAAATTTTCAACATTTAAAAACTTTGACAAGTCTGAACAAATTCGCTTGGAGATAAGATTGACAATAGATTATGTAACACTTTGCAACACCTACATTTTTAAAATATTATACAGGGCGTTTTTTACGTTTGGTCAAACTTGTGAAACTTTAAACATCGATAACTCATTTTTTTTAAATACAACACCCTATATTTTTTTACACCGTCTTATAGAAAATTTAATTCTCATTCGAAAACATTCAGGCTGTTTTTCACCTAAAATTGATATTTTCCGAGATATCGCGATTTTATTGTTAATTATTAAAGCAAAGTAATATTTTCAAGTAGGCTATGAAGGTAGACAGCGGTAATTTGAAACAATTGAAAGAAAAAACAGGAAACTTATCATTTTATCGTTTAACTACACACTTTTGACATATTCTTATATGAAAGTTGTAGTTTTACCATACTTACGTTTAAATAGAGATTTTTTAAAATTATTTATGCATTTATTTATTGGACCAGTGTTATAAGATAATTACTAAATCCTATAAACCATTTTTTGTCTGTTAACGATACGATACTACGACACTCTACCGAAAACAGTACCAACCATGTTTTTTTTTTTAAATGTAAAATTAGACAAGTCAGTATTACTTTTTTTTTTTAAATCGGCGTTCCGTTCTCGTAACTAATATAATATCAATCGGTTTTTAGGACTTGGCAAACGATCAAACTCAATTATATGAAAAATATTGTGGCCCTGATGAGAAACCTATATTTAAACGTAAAAATGGTAAATCTACGACTTTCTTATAAAAAAATGTCAAAAGTTTGTAGGCAAACGACAAAATTTTAAGTTTCTTGTTTTTTCTTTTAATTGTTTCAAATTACCGCTGTCTGCCTTCATAGCGTACTAGAAAATATTACTTTGCCCTAATAATTAACAATAAAATCGCGATATCTCGGAAAATATCAATTTTAGGTGAAAAACAGCCTGAATGTTTTCGAAAGAGAATTAAATTTTCTATAAGACGGTGTAAAAAAATATAGGGTGTTGTATTTAAAAAAAATGAGTTATCGATGTTTAAAGTTTCACAAGTTTGACCAAACGTAAAAAACGCCCTGTATAATATTTTAAAAATGTAGGTGGTGCAAAGTGTTACATAATCTATTGTCAATTTTATCTCCAAGCGAATTTGTTCAGACTTGTCAAAGTTTTCAAATGTTGAAAATTTTTGAAAATACTGTATTTTCATGAAAATGCAATTTTCACGAGAACGGTTGACTTTAGACCCATATAACCTTTTACATTTTTTGAAGTAAATTTAAAGAGGAATCCAAAAATGTAAAAATATACAGGGTGTTCCATAAGAAAAAGTATAACTTTGATATGGCACTCTTTTTTGGAGCACCCTGTATAATTGAAAATATTTTTAAAATGTAGCCCTTATTGACTTACATGATCTATCAGCGATAGAAATTGGAAAATATAAACCGTTTCGCCATAAAACTCCGACGCGTCCGTCGTGACTCACCCTGTATATCTTGCACTATGAAAACTTCTACTTTTTGGTATTAAACTTTACGTGCTCACATTTTATGCTTTAAAAAAGTTAAATTAATTTCAGTATAATGAAACTTTATATGATAATGTGGTAGCTATGGTATAAAGTTTGGTATTATATTAATTAGTGGAACTTGTACACCTTACATCGTCTTTCATGCAACACGGTTTATCTTTCTCACGGTTGCTGCTCTTTTTAGAGACCCCATCTTGTCTTGCTTTGATACTAAAATATGTAATTGTTTCGAAAAAAGAGCAAACTAAGTGAACCATGTATTATTTTAAGTCTTGTATTACACGATGCATATTTTTGTAAACATAATCGTATACGTAAACGTAAAGCAACATTTTTAGCCCATTTAATTTTTAACAAAACCTCATTTTATAAAAATACTGCCTCACGAATTTCCTAGAAATTTTCAGCAAGACTTAGTTAGGATAAGTTAAAAAACATTATTGTCGCACAGAGAATTTTGACCATTTGTAATTTTCAAAAACGACCAGAAACCAATTTATTCAAATTTAAAAAATATTAATTGCATCGCTTTAATGTAAACACAAATTAATTGTAGAGTTTCACACCGATGACACAAATTATATACTTTTTAAACATGACCATTAAGCCAACTCTTATTGCTATTGAAAATATTAAAATTGTATGTCATATATATCTTGATTTCTAAACTTTCAATTAAAAATGTAATTCGTTGATAGAAAACATGCAAAAACATTACTTACATTTTCTTTTACACTCTCATTTAAACGAAGTTATCGACATTCTTGGAATTTAAAATTCTAAGACTAAAAAAGATATAAAGTTTCTGTTTATGCTTTAAATTAGTTTTAAAAAGAACAAGAATACTTTTACATTTGACAATAACCAAAATACCCTCTATGCTCATCAAAAATTAGACACCTGGTACAGCTAATTGTTCAATACTGTTCAATAACTAAATTTCGTTTTAGCAATTAACATTGCAGACCCTTACAATTGAATGTTTGCGACAGATTAATCAACTCGTACAAAGTACAATTTTTTTAAAAGTACCTATACCTACATTTGTGCTTTTATAACAATCACAAAACGATCGTAAAATTGTTTAAAACAATTAAAAAATGGCATATTTATAGACAAAGATGTAAAATGCTACATGTAAAAATTGAAGTACATTAAAATTTTACACGAATTTAATTGAAATGAAAACGGAACATGCATCGCAGATGGCGTTGCATTTACATTTTACAACGCGCTATTATTTACTTGTACAAAAATTTTAATAACAGGGATGAAAACATTGTATCGTAATATCACAAACTTTTTGATGCATATATTAAACAGCTTCTGCATTATTATTTGCCGAGCATATCTGAGTGGATACACCTATCATACTTATATTACGAATGTGAATGTATGGGTACCCAAACAAAGAGATATATGAACATAACATATACACATAAAGTACAATCTCGAGAAACACATTTATGAGAGAGAAAATTAAACAACAGAAAATGTAATCACCTTCAGGCGAAACACAAAATATACACCGATTTCAAATCTTTTTTGAGAAAACAAAGGCGCTCTGTTTAATATTAAGATTACTGACGTAAAAAGTTCGAGAAATATGGTATTGCCGATTGGAATAGGTATTCATAAATCTCATAAATATAATATATCGACAAGATTTTAATAAGTATTCTGTGACTGTAGATATTGCTCTAGAATATTCGAGTGAGTACTCAAAACCTTTTAGTAATTCAACTAACCGCATTCAGTATATCAATGCCACGTTTTTTATTACTTATTTAAAATAGGGGTGTTTGAATCAATAAACTCTTTAAAAACGCATTTAAAGGTATCATTATAACATGTTATTAATAATTTTAAAAAATTCTTGAGATATAATATACAGGCTGTCACACAAAAAACGCCGCAAGCTGTTATTTGTGGTCCGATTTTGGTGAACAAAAAACCAAATGAAATGTCTGTTCCAATACTATAAACTGAATTGCATTTCAATTTTTTTCAAGGTCAACTTAAATGTCAAACGATAGTCAATTTTTTTTTCCAAATGGCACCAACTATTTTTTTTTACTAAATCTGGTAGACATTATTTTTCTGAATTCAATGATGTAATCATAAGTTAATTTTAGTGCAAAACTAATAAGAAATAAAAAATAAAAGTTTAACTAAAATAGGTTAGGTTTCACAAAATTTTCAAGCATGCCGTGGAAAACAAAAATATCTTAATCAACAAATGTCATTTAAATACCACACTGACGTTTAAATGACATTTGTAGATAAAGATTTTTTTTTGTTTTCCACGGCATGCTTGAAAATTTTGTGAAACCTAACCTATTTTAGTTAAACTTTGATTTTTTATTTCTTATTAGTTTTGCACTAAAATTAACTTATGATTACATCATTAAATTCAGAAAAATAATGTCTACCAGATTTAGTTAAAAAAAAATAGTGCCATTTGAAAAAAAAAATTGACTATCGTTTGACATTTAAGTTTACCTTGAAAAAAATTGAAATGGAATTCAGTTTATAGTATTGGAACAGACATTTCATTTGGTTTTTTGTTCACCAAAATCGGACCACAAATAACGGAGTTACAGCTTGCGGCGTTTTTTGTGTGACAGCCTGTACAACAAAAATTGAATGTTTGTGATTAGGTACTCCTTATAATAAGAAGAGTACGTTACATGCTATAATTTCAATTCCTGTCATGGTCTTATATTTTGTGATTTGTGTTTTCTTTGAAGGAAAACAGTATCTACTACGTACTAGGTTTATAAGCATTCAACAATTTAGATTATTTGACGTTCATGATAGTTTCATACTTATCCGTGTAAAGGACCTCACATTGTGAGATACACCGATCTCCAAATTTTATATGAAAGAAGAGAAGCAACTTTAATCCTTTCGTTTTTAGGGGCTGTATTTCAAATATTTCAGCCTAAGCCTATACCACCAAATTTAATTGCAAATATCAAAGCTTTAAAATATAGATTTGTCAACGGGTCTTAAGTTCGAGGCTCTTCATTGTCAACCTTTAACAGTTAAAGATATTAGGTCAGTTCAATAAGACAAAAACTATTTTATAAAGTAAACTAAGCGATGTATTTACTTTGATAGAAAATGTACAAGAAAAGTTAAATGTTGTCGAAAAACTAAAATAAGTGAATGGTTTTAATCTTAAATATACTCGCATGTCTTGTAGTTGCTATAAAGCAGATTAAACATAGTTTAATGTAGCATGAAATAACGACATACATTTTTAAAGAAACTTTAATTTTGAATTAACGATAAAACTGTAGGTATATTTCTAATGAAAAGCGCAATGGTTTTGAAATATTAAAAAAGTTTATTTTACTCTTTATCTTCAACTATTAAGATGTTGCCAATGGTTTTCTTCTCATTTAATACAAACTTAAAATCATGGGTAAACCAGTGTTTTTCAACCTTTTTAATGTCGCGACACACTTTTAACAACGCTAAAATATAAACAAGATGTTTGGAATTCAAGTTTAAGCATGGGGTTCTCGCTCATTATAATAGCTAGAGTAGGTATAGATTTAAACATGGCAACGTTGCTAAATTTGGTGCTCATTAATAGTTCGAAGAGAAATTAAAAATATCTTAAACGGTATTCAAAAATATTAGAAAAAACCTGAAAACACGATGTCTGTAACTCCTTCGGAGTATAAAATATTTCCAATGTGTAAAAACATTGCCTATAAAACTTTTTAAGCCGAATCGAATTGTCGTCACTAATTTTTTTAGGTGATTCGTTTTTGATTCATGACAACCAACTTTATTTTTGCTTACGCGCGCATTTTTTTAATTTACATAATCAAATAGAATTTTTTTCCTAATTCATTGATGTAGCACACAGTATTTTACTTCTATATTAATGAATCGCAAAAATTGCTCCCAAAGGAAAAAATAAAGTTGTTACAGGCGATTTTCAAGATCTCTTTTTGGATTATTAATAAGCACCGAATTCAGCAACTTTTCCAGATTTACACCTATACTCTAGCAATTATAATAAGCGAGATTCCCATTTTTAAACTCGAATCCCAAAAATAGCATCCTTACAAAAACTGTTCATTTATTTTTGATTTTATTTTCTGTGACACACTGGAGGATGCTCGCGGCACTAGTGTGCCGAGGCACACAGGTTGAAAAACACTGTTTTATACGAATAATGTCAGCTTAATGCACAACATAAAAATCGATTATTTCATGTAATACATAAAGGGGAAAATATAATGGCACGATAAAAATAGTATGTCGAACGACAAAAATAGAAAAGTTCACGACAATATAGGTACATCAAACGACAAATATAAACACGAAAAGAGAAACAACAACTTATGCTGTTTGTCCGACAAAAAATAATATCTGAAGTAGAAATTATGTTTGCTATAATACATTTGGTGGAATTTTTTATTAAACATGTTTTTATATTAATGTAATTAATAAGTTGGGATAGAAACTCAGATGTTAATGTACACCTAAATACATTAATTTATTGCAACCAAATCACAAAATCATAATTTAAAAAAATATATATATAAATTAGGTACCTACATATAGTTGTGAACAATTATAAAATATAATAAAATGTTAATTTTAACATAAAATTACCTAATACGTTTGCTTTTACCAGCTTTTAACCTGACGCTCATACATTTCGTCAGTAATAGAGGGTCAGGTTTGAGGTTGAATAAAGTTTTTTTTTAACATAAAATATCGAAAATTATTTTGTTTTCATTTTTTAAAATCCATCAACATTTAATCTAACGCTCATTTTTGGTCGTTTACTAAAATTTTTGCCGTTAGAACAAATATTTTGTCGTTCACTTAAATGTTCCGTCGTTAGAATACATACTTTGTCGTTATTTAAGATATTTGTCTTGCATTATATACTTCTGTCGTTAAGAATGGTAATTTTGTTATGAATTATCCCAATTTTGTGTGGCTGAAAAATAGCACCCATAATTATTATAAGCTAAAGCTTCAACTACATCTGCAAATCTTGTACCTATAATGTAAAACATTTTCGCAAGTCGTATTAATAATTAACAAATTATAAATAAAGTCAGATCGGATTTAAACGCCGCTCACTTAAGCTACTTACTTCGTCTAAGGGAGGTTTTTCGCAGTCGTGGTTGTTATTACATGCACTATTGTTACGTTCGTCTAAATAACTCGGTAGGCTACCACACATTTTAGAATCGTTGTTTGTGGTATGCCGACCCTTTCCATTACAAATACTTCCACTTGACTGCGACCTTCTGCCATGAAGTCCCTTGGACGAATGGCGACTTACGTTTGCCCCCATTTTTTCATTGTTGAACGAGAGGCGACGTTCCAAGTGTTGAGGGATAACGTCGCAACTTTCGTCTCTTTCCTTGATTCGTCCTGGAACAATAAATTGTATTGAATATTTAACGAAACAGTTCACGACTGTTGCGTACCAATTAAAATCAAAAATTCACTTCGACACAGTCATTTTAGTAAATTATTACATTGGAACTTTTTTTTATTGGTACAACAACAAGCTGGTTTTTTATTAAGAAAAGGGGAAAATTTAATATCCAAGGGACTAGCAACTTGATTAGGTTATGCAATTACAACAAAAAATAAATGAATAAGAAGCATTGTGACTAGCAACAGAGCGATAGAGAGCCTTTTACATTCTAAAAAGTAATTTACTTGTCTTAGAATTTACATTATTTTTTGCGCTACATTCATTGCTTATTTAGAGCGTGATTCAATTTTTTTTTTCTTTTTTATTTATTGACTGCCATATTTACTTAAACTTGAGCCAGAACATTACGCGATTATTTACGACCTCCAGTATTCTACTTAATAAGTAAAAAAATATTTTTTTTAACTCGTTAAATACTAAATTACTACTACTAAGCATAAACTACAATCAAATATTAAATGTACAATTTTTACTAATTGTGTGTCAACTTTTAAGCAAAACAACCGATAAAGGTTATTACCTTAAAAAAACATATTCGGGTCCATGCCCATTTATTCATTTTCTATTATTTTAACCAATAACATGCTTTGTTTAAGTTTGGTCATGTATATGCACCATTGCTTAGTATTTACATTGCTTATCAAGTTATAAATTCGCTAGAACGTTTGAAACCCATTTATAGTTTTGAAGACTATCGAATAAAAATATAAAATTTAAAAAAGATTTTTAAAAATATACAAATTTGAGGATATGAAACTGAACATTTTTAATGCCTTAAAAAAACAACAGTGTGTTTTAAAGTTAAACGAAAGGTTGCAAATATGGATAGGTAAATACAATTATGATAAAAATTAACATGTATGTTTTTAAATCACCCAGTACGGTTTTTTCATGGTAATAGCCCAATTATTAGGTTTTCATAAAACAAAAATATACTTCAGTATACTATTTGCTTCGTCATATTTTTAAATTTGTTTTGACGATTCTTGCTCGTGGTTCATTAATTAAAAGACTTTTTAAATGAGGTAAAATCAAACAATCTGCTGTAAATAACCTTCACAAGTTCTAATGATGTTTCGCAAGTTACTTTGACGTCTCTTCATTAGTGTGGAGTTTAGCGTTTCAAATCAAGTTTAATACCATTTGTTTCACTTACAACAATACGTAAAAATAATCATTATAACAATGCTGTGCTAAATAAAATCAACCTGATGAATACACCATTGTCTTCAGAAAAACCGATGGAACTGTGAAACAAAATTTTGAAGCCAGTTTTGTATGCACAGAATTTCAATACGAGTTCATTTCTCTTTAGAATGGGGGTTTCATTTTAAAATTTATTTGTTATCATTGACAATTTTTTAAATGAAAAGACACATCACCGGAGTGCCGTCATTTACAAAACAAGATAACGGATTATTATTTTAGGGTCCACAATGAACGAATAAATATTGATACAATGATTTTCATGTTTGTTTTAATTAAAATACGTATATAAACGTTGAACATAAAAACACAGAGATTACATCCGAATCGACTGTTGATAATTGCCAAGTATTTGAATAAACTGATAACCCAACGTACTGAACGCTTAAATTAGTAAAAATATTGTTATGGAATAACAAAGTAAATTTTGACTTATTACTTGCTAGCGATAAATCCCTAATATGATTAGGTACTCATACACCCGCGAGGTATTTGCACCGCTGATAAAGCAACACTAATTAAAATCTGGAATTATGCATTATTAATTTAAGTTGTCCTGTTATTTTATGATTGACAGAAGTGTTATTAAAAAAACAAAAGTTTTTAACTGGTTTTAAACAGGTTTTTTAATATATTGTTTCAATTTACATTGATTCCGACATTTCGTCAATATAGGTTTTATTGACTTCCTCAGGGAACTATGTTATATAATGAAGCAATAATTTTCTAAGTTGTTAGACAAGGAATCATCCAATTTATTATTTAAGAGAAAAGTGAAATATTAACACCACGATATATTGACAAGTTGGGAATGTTAAATTAAGAAAAAATAAGTTATTACTTTTTCTTGAAAATGTCTTATTTGAATATGACAATTCACCAAATAAAAAAGATTAGTTGATTGCACAATCTCAGCTTTGGATTCCAAAACGTTTGTTGTAACAGCAACCAGCAGAAATTTAGTCTACACTACTTTTGTATGAAGGATTTTTACTTTTAACTGTAGTTACTATAAAGACAACACCAAAGCATCGTAAATAAATTTAAAAAAAAACAGATGTGTATAGCAGACATAGCAATTATTGCAAAAAGACACATTTAAATAAAATTGATAATCATTTTAGTCGTAATATACAGATGTGTAAAAATCCAGAGTATGTTGCATTTAGCTACTTGTGTTAAAAATTTTACAAATTTGTTTGGCTTTACCTATACAAATTAAATTAGACTTACTTAGCCCTGAAATCGTATATTAACCTACAAAGCCTAATCCGCCCTTTAAATTTGTATAAGCAACAGCTCCAACAATTTTAAAATGCCTTTTAGGGTCATTTACCTCCAAGTTTTCGCATAAAACGTGTAATATCGAGAGAAATATATTTAATTTCCCTCCTCTGCTTTGATAGTTGATGCCACCTTATATTACATTAAAGCAACGCTCTGTCCAATTCAGGAAATACGTAAAAAAGCACTCCAGCCAGATTGTTCGTTTCAGCGTCAGATTTTTTCCAGGTGATTTAAACTACAAATATATATTCCGATGCTGCATGAAAATTTAAAGGCTCGCAAAGCGAAATTCGCGAAGAATGTAGTAGAAAAATTTACGTAGGGAGCTCGCAAAAGTAAGCCACGAACTTTACGACGAACTTGGGTACTGTTTAGTAGAAAATGATGATTGGTTTTCAAACTTATAATAATATGTCCTGGTTTTTTATACACGTTAAACTTTAAATTAGTTATCAAGGTATGTATCACCTGTCAGCAAGTTTCGTTTTTTTTTTAAATCTTGTTTGGGTTAAACATATCTTTTTGGAATGTTTATTAATCGATTTGCCGGAGACTTGGGTTTTCGTATATTTATTTATCCATTTTAAACACATTTATTTATATTCAACAATTCAACTGCCTTTTATTATCTGCTTGCGATTTGATAAAACTTAAATTAAGTGTCGCAACTAGGGCGAGCAAATGGGCGCTGCCCCAAATGTATCACAGCCAAGGGCTCAAAATATAGGTTGTACTGTTTCATTTGTTTTTGTTCTTAAAATTATAAGAAACAGCTAATAAAAAATAAATACATAAAACCGTAAGAGGCAATACCAGCGGCGTATTTAGAACTTCGTTAAGCGGGGTTTAAAATCAATAAAATTGCGTGATATATAAGGAGGTAGAATTTATATGTGAATAAAGTCAATAACTTTTGTAAATACGACTGTATATAACAGCGATTTCAATTTTTTTAAGAGATTCTCACGTAGGGGTTTCATCCCTAAACCTGCCCTTTTATACAATTTTGTATTGAAAATAACCGTTTACTATAAAAAATATTCCAAGTAATTCACTCATGTATAATTATAGGTTTAATAGCAATGAAAATCATATTTTTTCCTTCTAGAGCATTCATAGGAAGATTTTTTAAACACTTTGTTGTAATTCTGTATGTTTTACTAGTATTAATTCCTTATTATGTATATAGGTATTAAGTTTATACCAAAACCGCAACGGATTTTATTTAAACATAACTGTACCCCCCATGAACAATCCTCATAAACAATCTTAGCACTCATGTTGAGAGCAGCCCTCATGCTGATAGCATCGTCCTCTGTGCGTTTTCTCTAACCGAATTCTTAATAAAACTGATCATGGGTTTTCCCACTCAAACCTAGACAAATCATAGAGTTAGGTACACTTTGTATGTGAATTAAAAATGTATTATTCTTCAAATCAAATGTTCTAAAAACTAAAGAAACTACCTAAACAAAAAAGCTGTAAAGATTTGTTACATAAATTTGTTAAATAGCAGTGATATTTCTGCTAAAAAATAGGAATGTAATAATTTTTGAATAAAAATAAATATTACGGAGAAAATCTTTGAAAAATCTCCAAATTTAGCAGATACTCTTATTAAAAAGGTTGAAACAAGGAGAAAAATGAAAAAAAAAACTGTAACGATCATAGAGCAGTATTCTCAAAATCCTTTCATGAATTTAAAATTGTCTTAGTGATGTAACAAAAATGCTACAAAATATATAATATCATTTATTGTAACTGCTACTCAGTGAATTAACTTAAAGAGAAATACATCTTCGAAATATAATAAAACTAATAAAAATCAAAATAATTTCAATAAATAATTATTTAAAACGAATATCCGTATATAATCTGCTATAAAACCTACAACTAGTCTTAATAACCTCAGTAATTGTTCTGCTTAAGTAATGTTTTTAAATTTATTGAAAAAAAATAACAATGGATTTTTGTAAATAATAAGATACTTATTTAAAACGTTAATTTGCATTCCAGGATGTAATTACATGTACCTTATTGCAGGGATGGAAAACGTAACGTAACGATACCCGATAACGTTATAATAACGATTCAACTATAATTTTTTATACAATAACGTGACGATATTTTTATAACGTTATATAACGTTATAATAACCGATAACGTTTCGTTAAAAGTTATTTTGTATCGTTATTCTCTATAAATTACATTTTTATGTGGCGATCTTTTTATTTTCTGAAGATATAATATTTTGTTTGTATTTTAGAAATTAAAATGAAAATAAAATATCTCAACCTCAACGTAATTTTGTAGGTACCATTTTTTAAATTTACATTTACAGATCCCAAAAATAATTTCAGAGTTACAAATAAAAATTGTTTTTATACAGCATGTTTCTTAAATAATGTGAAAAAATTCGGGAGGTGATACTTAATCGAAAATTAAGAGGGGTCTTTCATATTTTTTTTTCTTTAGGGTCTCCTTTCGGAGTTACACCCCCCTAAAGGAGATCGGTAAAATTGGGTTTTTATTTTATTTCCCAAATTTGGATAAATGTGGGAGATTTATACTTATTAAAAGGTTTCCCATAGTATTATTTTCAATCATCTTCCACCTTCATAGGGGGCTGAAAAGTGCGACCCCTGTTGGTTTTTTTATCAGGACTTTTTGGTGGGTTGAAATCTAGCAATTTTAAATTTTCTTTAAAAACTTGATTTATTTAGAAGTTTTTTTAATTCTTTAACTTTTCTCGTTAAACCTACAGTTTTTGAATAAAAAATTATATGAATGAACATGAACCATCAAATATTCCAATATAAAACGATATTGGATAGAAGTGACGGGTGTAACTCATTTTGACGCTTACGCGGTGACAACGCTAAAACGCCCGTCAATTCTACCCAATTTGAACATAAACATCATATTCACTCATTTAATTATTTACTCAAAACTGTAAGATTTACGAGAAAAACTAAAGAATAAAAAAAGGTTCTAAATAAATCACACTAACAAAAAAAAAAAATTGCAAAATTTCAACTCACCAAAAAGTTCTGTTTAAAAAACCAACAGGGGTCGCACTTTTCAGCCCCCTATGAAGGTGGAAGATGATCGAAAATAATACTATGAGAAACCTTTTAATAAGTATAAAACATTTACCAAATATCATTCTCCTACATTTATCTAAATTTGAGAAATAAAATAAAAACATAATTTTACCGCTCCCTTTTAGGGGGGTGTAACTCCGAAAGGAGACGTCTAAGAATAAATTGTTATATAAAAGACCCCACTTTATTTTCAATAAGGAATCACCTTCCGATTTTTTTCGCATTATTTAAGAAACACCCTGTATATCATAATTTATGTAACGTTATATAACGTTATATAACATAACAATTCATTTTTTTAACGTTATTTATAACATTACTTAACGAAAACAAATAATAAATAACGTTATACAATAACGTAACGATTTAAAACGTTATTCCATCCCTGCCTTATTGTATTTAATTTTGTATATTTTATGCTTGTATTATAGTTTACTAATTTTATTATGGTGTATGCAAAATACAAATACTAAATAATAATTTTGCTTTGTATTTTTCTACATCCAAAAATACAAAAATAACTATTTTTATGTGTAGATTAGGCACACTCGACGTATGTATCATATTTCTGCGAACTCGCCCCCATTTGTTAAACAGTAAATCTCTCAGATAACGTTACACTTACAAGTGATGCGGAGTTAATTCAGATGAAAATGGATGATATTTCACACTTCCTGTTATTATTCACTCATCTAGAAAATTTTCAAAAAAGTTGGGGTGCAAATATGCGGGTACATTATTAGGTATTTTACGATTAACGCATCATTAGTAAATGGATAGTAGACTTTGTGATATTGTAAACATTAAACCATACCACACTCTTAAAGAGATGTTCAAACAAAAATACTAAAAAACACTTATCGATTACAAAAGCTTGTGCCAGAACTTACGGACGTTTTGCAAATCGGCAATAAAAATCAAACTTTACATAGGTTAACATTGTTTAGCCTAAAGAAAAGTGCATCTACAATAAAACAAAATAGATTTAAATTACCAAAAATTAGTCCGGGTATTAACCCTTTAAGGAAAGAATGTTTTTCTAAATTTAATGCTTAAAATGATCAACTTTTTTTCTCACAGAAAAGTAATAAAAAGAATGGCGTGGGGGTTTGAAGGGGCTGCAATAGAAAAATCTGAAATTACAATACAAATAACCCATTTAGAGTAGACTACTTATAACGGCATGTTTACTTGCACGGGTTTGGCGGGAAAAAAGTGCTAATTGCCTTTTATGACAGTACCGCTATCGTCACCAACGGTACACTATAGCTTAATATTTCAAACTCCCTATATTTTTAGATCGTGTCTCCTAGATGCATAAAATTTTATTCCGCACGAGTCTGACACGGGCATGAACAAAAATGGTCGTAACGCATGCCCGTGTCAGACACGGGCATGCGCCTTAAGGGGTTAATAATTGTATGATAGTATCCAAATGTATGAGTATTTTATAACAATTTATTCCAAGTGGATTCTTTTATAAATATTTTAAATAAGGCAAGAACAACTTCCCAAATGGGAATTTAACATTAATTTTTTTTTCACAAACCTCTTGTTGAATTGGTTCTGGGAGACACCGTATATAGGGTGTTTCATTTTTCCATGTGGCACTATTGCTATCTCCGTAAATAATGAAAGGTTGGTTAATTGGAACAAAAATTAGCTATTTAGGAGTGTATTAATAAGATATTGTTTTGTTTAAAAATTCCATGGCTTGCGTGATATAACGAAAAAACCGAAATCGATCAAAATGTTTAAACTCAAATATCTGGGCTATCACTACTAATACACAAAAATACCAAGTAAAAAAATTTTCTACATTGTTTGCTATAAAATGGTGACAATCAAATTTTTATTTATATATGACCGTGCGAAATATTAGATTAAGATACTTTTTTTTTAAATAACAGTGTTAGTAGGTAGTGACCTAGATATAAAGATTATTTTTTTCTCTTCACAATGATATCATATTTTATGTTTATTTACAAAAATAGGCGAAATAACTAAAAAAATGCGAAATGTAAGATAAAAATCAACGTTTCCATGGAACAACAATAATAGACGGTGACATAAAATCTAGCAAACATTTGTCCTTTAGTATTTTTGTGTAGCTATTAGCAATGATAGCCTAAATATTTGAGTTTGAAAATTTTGATCGATTTCGTTTTTTCGTTATATTACGCAAGCCATGGAATTTTTAAAGAAAACAATACCTTGTTTAAAATACAATCCTAAATAGCTAACTTTTATCCCATTTAACCAACCTTGTACTTTTATTTTTTACGGAGATAGCAATAGTGCCTCATCGAAAAGTGAAGCATCCTGTAAAATTTAAAAAAAAATATGAATCGTACAAAAAAAAGTCCTATGCAACAGTTTAAATATATTTATGTCTGAGTAACAATAGGTCTAATATTTAGAAGTAAGACTTGTGACATTCAACAATATTTATTGAAAGAGCTTAGAGATATTGAGAATATCCCATTTCGGATAGACTACATATATTGACCCGTGGTTGACCTAGCCTACAATTTACATAAAGGATTATACGATGATCGTAGAGTATCTGCTAGGATTATTTCTGAACTAATACTTTAATTTATAATCGTGCAGTGGGTTTTATAATTCGTTATCAAATAACTGCAACAGTTATAACTGCAGTTGACAATAAATTATCACGTAAAAAAAAGTAACGCACAATTAAACAAACAACGTGATAATAAAGTGCAATATGAAACCTGACATACCTATTTTTAAGTAGGTAACGTAAATATCTCGGCTTTTATCATATTGACAACAAATATCCAACATTTTTATTTTTTAAGTCCAACACAGTGTACAAACAATTGCGTATGCTTAAGTTTCATATTATTATTAAATCGCGATAGCAATCCTTTTATTTTGAAAAACTGCTAACATAAAATATTTTATTTTTAGAACCGCGACTACTTGGCGCGCGTTCGAACAGATGGCGTCTTCGTTTGAATTTCGTACAAATTTGCTTGCAAAGCCAACTGTTCTTGCTTAAGCTTCGATAACAAAGTCAGATTTATTATATTACACCAATTCATCGTGCAAATGTCAAAATAATTTCCACTGCCAACTGTGTTGATAATTTTACAAATTTCCTTGTCTCAATTTAAATTTTTAGTAGAAATATCTTGCCATGTTGCAATCGTTTGTTTATACAGCTATCAAATAAGAATCAAGCATTACAAAATTGTTTTACGTCTTTGTCTAAAAATACTCTAATTACATTTAATAAATAGCGTGTGCTGTAGAACCAACACTTAATTAATTTAAATTATATATAATGACTGGGCAGTTTTTATTTACTTACTTAAATTACTAAATTTTTTAAATTACTTAAATTACTTAAGATTTAAAAACTGACGTAAATTGGTACTAAGTATTTATTTTTGCACATCTTGTATTAATTTTTTTTGCTAATTCACAAATAAAATTCTAAGCACCGCCTTTAATGTGTCAACATCAGTTTATGTTTATATTCATATGATTCAAACGCCAATTAATTATTTCATTGATGCATACTTGACTTTCGGCGTAATGGGCAGTAATGATGATGTGACACAAACAAATAAAATATTTTTGTAAGGTCACGGGGTGCACGGGTCGACACAGTCGGTGGACAATTTTGTATGTGTAAATTAAGAAGGTGATTCTCATTGACCTATGGACAATGTATTGAAGGCACAAATGTAACTTCTTATTAGTTTAGAAAAAAAGTTATAAAACAAAGTCGACAATCTATCAGCACAGTCAAAGTTCTATCCTGTACAGCGTATCCTAATCCATGGTATTAATTCCCAATGCATGGTATTTAATGGTTACTTTTCTAATTCTGCAATGAAGTTCGTTAACAGAATAATTTCTGCAATTTTAAAAGCTTATTCAAGTGGCGCATAAGTTTCTTTTGTGCATATTGGATAGTGCTAAAGCAGTTTATTTTTTAAAATCGGTCATCACTCCCTTATTTCTTCTCATGAAACGTAAAAAACGATGATACTGTAAACATATTTTTTTAGCATGCAACGCTAATACTATATGTACTTATTATCTCCTATATTGCAAGTTCCTGTTTACACAATGAAAGGTAGCTGAAGCCAATAAGGCAAAATGAAAATATTTTTTGTCTCTTTATAAAGTGTACAGGGTAATTGACGGCATTGGTAGAAAATCAAATAAAACTAGGATAATTAGCAAAACCTAAATTTAAAAAATTAAGGTTGTAGTAACAAAACGCGATTTTTGTGAAATTAAGCTTGCAAACATCAACTTTTAAAAACCCTAAACGAATCACTACAAACCTTAGAACTGAATTTTATATTTTTATTGTAGTTTTTACAAACCGTAGATAATTAACATCATATGTTATATTTTTAAACTGTCAAATATAACATCACTATGATGCGCCGTTCACGTCCACTCCAATATATTATTTGTATATCATCTAATCACCACGTTAAAGAAGGAGGATATATGTATATCTGTATCGTTATGTATGCTACACCAAATTGCAGGTATTAACTTACTAAAGGAAATAAATACTAATACTAATAAAAACAGAAATTAAATCTTATGCCAGTGTTGAGAGAATGTTAACAAAATGACACGGCAGTAGGTATGCATGGTGTCGTCGAGTTTACGTGGTGTAAATAGGGTTACCAACTGTACGCTTTTGGAGCGTACATACGCGTTTTTGTAATAAAATATTAATGTGTACGCTATACGCATGCGTTTGAAGAAATCTATTGTAATGTACGCTTTTTGGTCATAAAAACTTTTTTGAACTAATCGATGGCGCGAATTCAAGTGTTCGATCTTATAAGACTGAGATATTGTGTTATTTTTTAGAATTTTCGTTAATTTTATGTTTTTATATTAGTGTGATAGGTAATATTCTTCACATTAAAAAAGGGAGCCAGTGAGCTTTTTTTTTTTTTTTTTAAACCTTTCTTGTGTGTACGCTTATGGACAAATGTAGAGTTGGCAACCCTAGGTGTAAAGTAGTGGTTCTTGACCTTTTATTATTCGCGGCCCCCCCAATATCCTAAAATATTTTCGCAGCCCCGAGTTTGTAGTAACAAAAATATTACGCTTTATTTAAGATATTTTTTAAAGATTTCAACATTTTAAAAAGTAAAAGCGTTTTATAAAACTTTTCGCGCCCCCCGGTTAAGCATCGCTGGTGTAAAGCAGCATTAAGAAGATATTGTTTTTAATAATAATCAATATCACAAAAATCTGTCACCGATCAGAGTAAATTTTTATCAATTTCTAATCAAGTACAAAAATTGTGCTAATTTATGCATAGATACTAATTTTTGGAGTGTGTTCAAAGTTTATACAACTGGTTTACAAACAAATTTTGGATTTCAGCCAGTTTTTGTGTCGCCCACTACTAAAAAAACGCAGCAATTACTTATAAAAAAAATAACTGACTAAACAAAAATAAATAAAAATATTTACCAAAAGTAATTTTATTTCCCGATATCAGTAAATATTTCAAAACTTGTTTTTATTACAAGTCATTCTTAACATTTTAAACTGCAACGAATTTTTAGGCTGCAGTTCATTTGCCCTGACATTAGCCCATACCCCAACCAGTCAACCGTTTTTATAAATAAGATAATATTTTGTCCTTTACCAAAACCTCACATATATTTGATTTTGTGTTGTAAAGTATTATAACAAACGACTGAGTAGAGATAATAACTTGACCGTAAGAAATGGGAGTCATGTTACAAATATTTTTTACCTGAAGTAACAGGTACTTTACTTTTCACAACATGGGTATATCACTAGATCACTACTATTCAGCAACAATTTGATTTCTTTGAAAACATTCAAATGTATCTTAAATATAATTATACGTCAGATACAACAATAAATGCAACTTTTAAGTAGGGTTTTGAAAAATAATAAACTAGACTCACAATCAAATTGAATGCACCAGTAAATATCTATAACCGACATTTAAATTAATTTTGTTTATAAAGGAACAATCTATTAAGTTTTTAACAATTCACCAGCAATCACAATCGTCCTATATAGAACAATGCACACTGCAGTTTAATTTGTAATAGCATAACTGAACTTTCACCATTTTTCTACATTTTGATTTTCATTGTGTTCTCGTAATTCGATTATTTACATGTAAAATAATTTCCCGTCATGCTGCTAAGTGTATGCAGTTCCCCGTTTACTAAGCCTCAGGCCGTTCGATAACGCTCGAAGTTACTGCCATGTAACTGATCGTTACTGGCTCTTGCAGTGTTGGTTTTGCAATTAATGCAAATCATCTTAAAAATTCTCAGTTCAACATACCATGTAAACAATAGGAGGGGATTTGAAGTGCACCATTCACATTCTTGGCTTTAAATAAAGGAAGTGTCTGGTGTGATGATAATGTTTTAGTGGAAGTAGAGCGAGCCTGTGGCTGACGTCTGTGTTCAGGAAAATCCACTGACACATTTTTGCGAGTGAATTTCGCAGATATCCAACAATTTTAAATGAATTAAACTTTCAAGTTATAATAGCAAGAGGTTTTTATTTGTATTTAGAGGGAACGTGTAAGTTCACAGACGTATACAAAACAATATTTAAAATAAATTATAATCATGGTTATTTAAGTAGAATACAAAAATTATACAGAATAAGAATCGTCTGTGTTACATGGATAATTTTGTTATTATTAGACTTACAGAGTCGGTTTAATCAGCAAATTGGATGGAATTACATTCGAAATTAAATATCATTTGAAAACTTAACCTGTACTGCCAACTTTTTAAGTAAAACCCGAAAGTTCAATTTAAAAGTTAATTTTTTATTATGAAGGCATAGCATTATAATAGCATGAGTTTTCTATTTAAAACCCATATTTTGTTAATTGTAATACATTGCTCTTCCATAAACCAAGTGAAATATGTAGTTTATTACGTACAATCATTTGTTTATTTAATAGATATAAGGTTTGTTCCAACATGTCATTTGCACTGTTCAGTAAACGGTTTGAGTTTGCGCAGTATCAATATCGCGTTCCAACAAGGTCTCTGATAGTTTACCGGACGATCAGTAATCCGTTCCAACAACGCTAAAACTAATCCATGAACGGGTTTGCGGACGATCAGAGCAGTACATGAACTGAAAGATGAATTGTTCCCACGATTTTTAGACGCCTGCGCTGTTCATAACTAACGTGAGCTCAGCTAGCTATGCATCGGTCTTCACGCCACTGAGTGCTAGATTATAAAGGTGTTTACCCTAGCGATGCGTACATTTGTATGAACCCAAAAGACGCAAATGTCATTTACAGTTAGGCCAGTCGTAAAAGCGTTCCAACACCCGCTAATTCTTGGCGATACGTGTACTAGAGTGGTCGCAGCGAGAAGTGGACCGCGAGATGCGCAAAGAGAGGGGATCGCGATTGATATTTAGACTTTTCTAAAAACGTTGACTTTTAGTGGACTTAATTTGACTGCTGTGATTTACAGGTTATAACCACGTTGCTGAGACAGGCCGATGTTTTTAGGTGGTGCAGTAATAAACGCTTTGGACCAGTTTTGGTTTCTGCGTCACAGTCCACTTCTCGCTGCGACTACTCTAGTACATAGTTCACGCATGCGAATAAAACGGTTCATGAACTAATAAGAAATCAGTCTTAAACTGCTTGTAGGAACAAACCTAATACGTCGGTTAAATGCAGGGCCGACGGCATCTCTTGACGCCCCTGGTTAAATGGACAAGAGTAACATAATACGTTGTAGAGGAGTTCTGTAAAAAAATGTCATGACACACCAGATACCAGATATGGTCAAAAAACCAAAATTGATCAATATTTTAAATATCAGATTCCTATCAGTTGTAAAATTAAGAAATTGTAGATATTTTTAAATATCGTTTAAGTAAAAAGGCAAAGTTGCATTATTTAAATAAGAACATTAACCATTATACATTAAGAAAAGTACCTATTCATTTTTCCGTTCGAGTAATACCTATGGGTTGGTATCTTTTGTTTAATTAGATAGATAGTCTCTAAACAATAAAAATATTTTATAAAGCCCGTGTACTTTAATACACCTATTAAGTATGTATTTGTACGTAACTTTAAAATATTGTTATAAATAGATATTCCAACCGCTATAACACGCTTGTGTTTCAATTAAATGTTCGCTAGGTCTTAAAAACTGGTCATAACTCGCAAACTTTTAAAATGCTGCCAAAATATATTGGTCGAATAAGTTCAGAATGTAGTATCTGACAAAAAATATGCGGAGTTTTATTTGTTTCTATCGAGAGATAAAAATTTTAGTTTTTCTCGTTAAACGTACCGTTTTTGAGTAAAAAATAACATAAGCAAACACGAACCATCAAATTCATTATTCCAATATAAAACGATTCATTTTGGTGGTTGCCATGTTTTTTTATGTTCATATTGGGTAGAATTGACAGATGTTATTCATTTTTGACGTTTACGCGGCGACAACGCTATAACGCCCGTCAATTCTACCCAATATGAACAAGAACATAAACAAACCATGGCAACCACCAAAATGAATCGTTTTATGTTGGAATATTATTGATGGTTCATGTTAACTTATTTTATTTTTTACTCAAAAACGGTAGATTTTACGAATAAAACTATAGATTAACAAAAATTCTAAAGAAATCAAGCTTTCAAAAAACAAATTTTTAAGCTTCCAAAAAGTTCTGATTAAAAAAAAACAACAGGGGTCGCACTTTTCAGCCCCCTGTAAAGGAGGGAGATAATTAAAAATATTACTATGGGAAACCTTTCAATAAGCATAAAACATCTACCAAATAACATTCTCCTACATTTATCCAAATTTGAGAAATAAAATAAAAACCTAATTTTACCGATCCCCTTTAGAGGGTTGTAACTCCCAAAGGAGACGTCTAAGAAAAAAATTTTTTATGAAAGACCCCCCTTAATTTTTGATAAGGAATCGCCTCCTGAAGTTTTTTTTGCAATACTTAAGAAACACCCTGTATAGGATCTAATAGCTTTATATAAACATTAAATAATATTACAGTACTTTGCAATACTAAATATGCGAACTTTACAGTCATAAAATTTTAGTTAATGTATAAGGCAGGTGTGACACGTGAAAAATTCAACATTCTTTTAAACTAACTCGTAAACCGCCTATTTAAACAAAAACACTTTTTATGTCCAGAACGTTTTAGTCATTTACAAATCAATTTGTTATGCCGTGGTAGTACTCAGCCGGATCACTTAAAAAGTTAATTAGCAACAAACAATTGGGTGCGTTACTTAAAAAATAAAACTACAAGTGTCTACGTAAGGCATGCTTTGGTCACGCTTTTTAACTTATTACTGAACTATGAATCATCCTTAAACAAAATTCATCGTGGTTTACAATTTCAAGATTCCTTTGTTACAATGTATCATACACATCACAGAGAAAACATAACGTACATACATACTACATACAACCAGTGAAAGTAAACAAACATATCGGAGACTTATTGTAGCCTGAGAGAGTTTTTCGTCTTATATCGTACATCAAAAGTTTTTGTTGACAGGATTAAAAAATTTAATTTGGTAGCCCAAAATTTTACTTACTTTAACTTAATAATACAAATCTCATATTTTAATGCAGATTCTACAACTGAAAAGAGCACAAATTGTAGAGGAAGTTAAAAATCACTAAATTTAGAAAAATCTAAATATCAAAAGCAAAGAAACCCCGATTATTGATTTTTATAATACAGGAAGAGACACAGAAAATCTGGATGCTACAAAAGTTCAGAGCGAAGAGATTTTGAAACAGAGAAAATGTTTTCGTGTATAATAGGTGCTTAGTGCTTAGCCATAATAATTTTTTTTTTTTTAAATGGAATGAACAGTACATTACCCGACAAAAATGTATCACATTTATTGCTGTTTTACATTGCAATAAAATTTCCGATAATGATATAATAAAATGTCAAGTTTTTTGACGTTTTGCAACAAAATACCTCTTTTTGGGGTGCTTTTTAGCCCCATATAACACCATTTCATTTCGCGCTACCCAAAATTGATTACAAACCTAACTATAGCATGTTTATGATAGGCACAATAAAAACAAGAAAAGCTTGATACTCAAATACATTTTCTTTTTTAATCTAGAAAAGAAAAACTAAATGAAGATTGTCAAAGAATAAGAAAAGATAAAAAATACAAAAGTAAATTACAAAACGTAATTAGTTTTTAAAAAAACATGAAAAAAAAACAAGAAAATATAGAAGCAGCAAAAGTAACACTAAACCAGTGATTTCCAAAGTGGTCTATATCGACCCCCAGGGGTCGACGACGACCTGCAAGGGGCCATGTCAGCGGGAAAAAAAAATTGGGGGTCCATGAAATGAAAATGGGGGTCAACGATAGTGGATCTCATATAAGCAGGTCGTGACTTTAATTTTGGCATTCCATGAGTAGAATAATCCACATACACAGATAGTACCTATTTACTTACATAATACTACCTTATAAAGACATATAACTATCTAAATAATTTATAAAAGTACCTATGAAGTAAAAATTTTTAAAACATAAATGTTCATGAAACGTGAAGAATTATATTAAAATTTAAGTTGTTAGGTATATTCTGATATATGAAACTGTTAGAATTATTATAAACTAGCAGTTGCCCGCAGCTCCGCCCGCGTACCTTTTTATTTTCTCTGCGTGTGAGTTTTTATTTTGGTAAAAAAAAAAGTTGATGAATTTGCAAAAAATCAATATTAGGTAAGCAGGGGGTCTACCCAAAACCGAAAAACATGGCAAGTGGTCTACGAGACAAAAAAGTTTGGGGACCTCTGCACTAAAAGAACAGGGTTAGATACACAGCGAGAAACTAGACAGCTTATTTAAACAGGCAATCAATATTCGGTTAAATCTACAAAACCTAAATTAACAGGGCAGTGTATAAAACGAAATATGAGTAAGATATAAGTATCAAGGAAATAACCAAAATGTAATTTTGGCCTACTCTCTGGTTAGATTTTGTAATTTAGTAGTAAATTTGTGGTAATTGACACTACTTATTGGGTAATTTTTGGCATGTGAAAAACTAACTTTTTGAAAGTAGTCAGGCTTTCAGAGACAATGAAGATATTTACGATTCAAAAAGAATGAAGCCCAAAGTCAAGGTAACAAAAACGAAAATGACGAAAATAATGAAGAAACAAGTAAATAAAGAAACTTACTAAGCTCAGTTCAAGACAAAAAAAGTTCCAAAAAAGGAAGAGCAAGATCAATAGACCATTAAAATCTCCATTAAACGAAGCTAGTCTAAAATTTATGTTCCAGAAAATAAGAAATCAAGTTTTAATTTTGCCAAGCTAAAAAAAAATTTAAATCTAAAATTTATTTAGCGAATGTATTTTTTAAAGAACCTAAAATTTCATTCGTTTTTCGATTAACTAACGAGAACAGTTATGATACTTTGAATGCTTTTAATTGTTTTTTAATTCTACGCTTATTACAGTCTATGCAAATGTATTGTAAAAACCAACTTATGTTCAAAAGCATTTATACAATTCACCGCGCAGAATAATAATCATTTTCTTCAATATTAAGTTTTTACCGAATTTCGTAGAATTTCCCGTCAAACAGATATGTCCTTACTAAAAATCATAATTCATATCAAGTAAATAGAAAGTATTTAAAAGTTAAAATATATTAAAAATAAAATCGTCATAAAAAAACGTAATAATACTCGTTGGAACAATATAGTTTATTCTTCTGTTATTGGTTTTAGAAACTTCTATATCTACTAAAATTTAGTTATTAACTTCATCTCCTTTGAAAATAACAAATTTAATAAATTATACTATAAATATGAATGTATTTTAAAGATTTAGGGCACACAAATCGTATAAAATTTTAATCCACCCAAGAAACGATTGTGAATAATATTCAATGCTTTTAAAATGTACCTACCTGATTTTTTATTCGTTTCAGTGAATTTAGCCTTGGTCAACCCTAGAATATCAATTTTATTGTTCTGTTCCGCAAGCAGAATACGTTTTTACTAAGCATTTTTGTGACACTATTATTTATGAATGTGTATTGTGTATGTGTGAAAAAGAAAACGTATATTTTTTATTTAAACAAGAAATTCTAACGCAAGATAAGAAAAGAAAACGAATAAAACTTGCTCCAAGGATGAAATTGAGTTATAAAATAATCTTTAGTATTGCAAGTGAAGGACATTGATTTCTATGAGTAAAATTTCGTAATTTTGCTACATGTTTATGATAATAAATTCGCATTTACATTTATTCGTTAGTCCGCTTGTCGTTCAAAAGCTGTCGTTTTATACTCCAATTACTGATGCATGTCTTTTCAGAATTTTGGCGTAAAATGACAGCGGTTGATTTTCTCTATTGAAAATAAAGCTGAATTGAGAAAAAAGCGGTTCACCTGTCAATATTCGTTACGTTATTTCTTTATTTGATGTATTTTGTTCCCTAAAAATTATTACGTGAAAATGCCCTGCTTATGTGAACGCTTTTGCTTATGAAATTCTTAAGTGTTGACGGAATGTATCGTACACTTTACCATGCAAAATTAAATAGTTGCAAATATTGGCTTCCCTGATTATTTTACGACAAAAGTGTAAATATAAAAGTTGTTCAGAATCAAATACTACGTAAGATTCTTCACTTGCATTTTTAATTTGGTTAGTATTTCCGCTTCTATGCATTAACATCTAGAAAATGGTACAATTATTAAAGTTTTCACTTTCCCACAACTATTCAAAATAAGAGATAAATAAGCTCTATAATATCTTGCAGAAAGGTAAGTTTATTGTGATCTAAGTTTTAAAAGTGCTGTTGGTATTATTATTCGGAAAATAAAAGTGTTTAAAAAAAAGTTTACAGGTCAGGATGCCACAAAGACATTTATTTAAAAGAGACATTTGAGTCCTGTTTGTTGCAAAAACTTCTTTAATATTTTGTTACAATTTCGTCTCGATAAAGTAGTGACCATGGCCTTTCAGAGTAAAAGCGAGGTTCGGGGCAAAAAATATTTTTAAGGGCCTTCAAAACTGAAAACACTGAGGGAAAAATATAAAATGTTAATGGTCGTTCGATGATATATGTTATAAAACTGTTATTTCAACTGCATTAATATTATATCGAGTTAAAAATGAATGCCCCTAAAACAGGCCCGGGGCATCTGCCCCTCTTGCCCCCTCTGATAAGGCCTGGTAGCGACCTATTTATTTAAAAAAAATCTTATATGTGACATTTTACGCTAAATACGCTTTCCAAAATTTCCGCGTTAAACTTATTTGAGAATTATTTATTCTTGTGAAGAATAATTTTTCACAGTGCAATTTGGCCCTGATGCGATATAATAAATAAGCAAGTTATTTAAAATTTTAAAAAGCTAACTTTTCAAATTTCATAAAGTTACGTTTTTCTTTATTTTGGCAACACTGCACTACTTTGAGCATCTGAAATTCGAATCCGGAGGATGGTTCTACTATGGGGACCCTCAGTTTAAGATGCATATGGTTAAGTTGCATAAAATCCATATAAAACTATAGGAAACTAGACTACCGCGATATTTTTTAAGTTTTCCCAATGGAAGCGGATATGCTAGCCATATTGAAAATGTAAGTGATGCATCTTACGTAGTAAGTTTTGATTCTGAACAAAATTTATGTTTACACTTTGGTCGTAAAATAATCAGGGGAGCCCATATTAATTTTGCATTGTTAAGTCCTATGTACGATATTCTCAGTCAATACCCTGTATAAATCTTTACAACATCAACTTATTTCATAAGTACACAGTTAATTTTAATTTTATCACGAAAGAAACAAAAAATCTGTTAAGAATATGTAAAGACTGTTTTATACTATACTATTTTTTCGTTTAAGAAAATCGTATACGATTTTTGATACAAAAATTTCGTTCAAGAATTTAGCATGGAAAATATGAACCTTTTACATTGTATTATATTTTGGTACGAAAACCCCAACATATTTTGGTTACTTTTTAGTAACTTTGATCATATTTTGTTGGCACTTTGAGTAACCATGTCAAATGTTCAATTTGATCACAACAGAAAGCGAATTATTTTCAAATTTAACGTATATTTAATGCTTGTCCCATTCTACATATTTATTCCTACAAAATAAATTGTGAGGGATTAACGGTAATAAGTAGTATTTAACATCGTTTGATTGTTTCAGTTAACCTAACCCACAAATGACATGCGGTCATATACAGTAACAGTAGAATACGCAAGCGCGCATGCTAAAATTGGACGCATATAGGGACGGTAATAATTTCGTACGAATTTTTCGTTCAAGATTTTTAATTTCTGATTGACACCGTACTAGAAAATCGTATACGATTTTCTTAAACGAAAAAATAGTGTAGTATAAAACAGAAACAATAATAATACTAATATTTTGCTAATAGTTTGCTATGACTCAATTGTAAGTATTTCAATCTTTATTTTAATATTTTTCTATATAAACAATTCCGCCCAGAATGTTCTGTTTCCAACATAAGATAAATTATCAAATTTTATATTTTCCTTTGGAGGGTAAATTTTAAAATGTATTAAAGTAGGCTATTTATCACTCATGGATAATATGATGATAAATTAGTTTTAATTGAAGTCCGCTCAACCGTAAAAAGGGTGGGATATCAAAAGATTTTTAGAATTTAATACACCTACATAAATATTTGCAGTAAATAATAGCTCAATTTGCATACGAAACAATGCATGTGTTTTGGATTTACATAAAACTGAGCTAATTTGATGTAGTTACTTTCTAAGAAAAAATTCTAAATATTAAAGACGCTGTGAACTAAAAGAACTCAATTAAAAGTAAAATTTTTGCTTTCTGAAAAACAGACAAACTTACTTTTATAATTAATTTTAAAACGTTTAGTGCAGCCCTCAGGCAATGTGATCTATATTTATTGATAATTTTTAATGCACCATATCAAGGTTACTGCAGCTTTTTTAAATTATTAATACTCTTTAGGTATTTTAATAGATAATCGCGTGATTTAATATCGTTAAATTATTTAATATCTTCGTGTCTTAAAGCATTTACTTCAATTGCTACTCTATAACAAATCAGTTGTTTTCATTCATTAATCAAATGTTGTGCCTGTGAACAGCAGGATAAAAGAGAATTTAAAAAGTATAAAAACCACTTGTGTAATTTTTATTACACATTCGTGACGTGGAAACATGTGCTACAAAGTACTAATACGTGAAGTTGGTTAATCTAAAAATGGCATTAAACAGAATGGTGTCTGCACGTATTATGTATAAAATATATTTCATTCATGTGCATAGGTATACGTATGCGTATCAATATTTATCATTTATTATACGTTGTAAGCGAGTTTTAATCTCTAAAGAAACGCTTCTTATTTTTATTGAACAAAAATTACTGCTAATCAAGTTAAGCAACGTCAAAGCTAAACGAAAATAAAAATATGAGCGCTTCAAAGCACAGGTTTTAAAATGAGTTACATGTAATATTAAAAGTTGTTTTGATGTTTTAACTAAAAGTGTATTTAAATATTGGCCCTCAGGTTTAATTTCAAAGAAAAATGTTATACCGTAACAAAACAAGTCCATAAAATAAATTACAAAATTTTCTACGAAAAAGTAACATAGAGTAAAAAAGTTAAAGTTTGTTATTGCACACGTGTTTTGGAACGTTCGTCTAAATTTTAAGAGGTATTAGGAATAGTGGAATAGTAATGGCTGCTTCTTGATAATAATAAATCCATACAAGCGCAGATAGAAACTTGGTCATCAATAGTTACTCTTACAATTAAAGTATTTGCGAAATACTAGGAACCATTTTTTAATTACATATGTATAACATTCGTGTTAGTAATTGTAGCTGATTTTCATTTAAAAGTTCATCATAAACATGTTTTACAAATTTCACATAACGCATAACATTATCACATTTTTAATACAATTAAATTCATGAATTAAAAGGTAACAAATGATAGATTCGCTGTTTGCTTGAAAGAGGTATAAAAATTTATCTCTATGGTCTATTTGAGTGTTTCTCAAAGAGTGGCTCGCGGACCCCTGAATCCTTCTGAAGGGGTCCCCCGAGCCTTTTCATGATATTCTCAAATCTTCCAAATTTATTTGCCAGGCTCAAATATTATCTACAAAACAATTCGTTGGGGTCCTCTGCAAGCTTTTAATTTTGAAAGGGGTCCTTAAAGTAAAAAGTTTGAGAAACAATGGTCTATTCTATGCTAATTAGAAGAATTTTTTTAGAAGTACATAGTGTTATATAAGCACATGTTATTTTAAAAAAATATTGTAGGAATTATTTTAAAAATCGATAGGTACGTTTTATGTAGTTTATAATCAAGCCTAAGTTTACAAATAAATAAAAATATTTACATAAATTTTAAATATTAAAGCGTAAATCGACTACTGAGCAAGAGTTAATTAAATTTTATGTTAATTTACGCCAACACTCCATATTTTATTTGAAGGACATATTATCGTGTCCTCATATAAAGAATCCTAAATTAACGTTTTAAACTAATAAGTTAATTATTTTAAAAGCAATTAGTATGCTAATAATTTACTACAATTAAAAAAAAATATATTTTTTTTTATTTAGACTCAAAAACACCATAATACAGACGATCTGATTCGATTTACCTGAACGTATTTTGATATAATAAGGAACTGATCGTCGCTGAACTGTCTGCCAATTCCAAACCGCAAAAGTTATGTTTTCTTTTTTAGTTCGCGTGACGGATAAGCTACTTTTAACGCAGTCATGTGAAAAATTGCAAACAATTTAATCTTTAACGTCTAATTATACCTGTAAAGGTGTCAAAAAATTAGATCATCGACGACGAATGGTCCTCGGACGTTGTGTAGTAGTATACCGGATGTAGGGCGTGTGACGACACACAAACTACCGGAAATACGAATATAAGCGCACCATTGTTGTTACAGGCATTCATTGAGTGGCGCAACCTCAACTAAAATAATTAGTTTATGAGTCATATGCATACAACACGACTGTATGGTAAACAAAACACACGAAACATTTTAAAAACACTTAACAGAGGTCACGCATTAGGTTAGGATAGTTGGTGTAGACTGTAGGTAGTCGCGAACTGATATACAAATATGAATGCGTGGAAAAAATGTTAAGGTTGGGAACAACACTTACTTTTGTTAATAATTTTCTCATAATCTTTACTTTTAAAGGCTTCATTATGCCCAAATTAAATGCACATAATAATTTTTATACACTTTTTATAAAGTGCAAATTTAATTGACTAAAGTAAAAAGTCTCTTTGGTTCAGAACCTATGCAATATTTAAAAAAAACACAGTACACTAAAATTTAAACGTATATTTATTATTAAGTGACATAATTATTTAAAAAACCAAAAAAAAAAGGTAAAATGGGATGAGTACAATTAAAGTTAAAACATTAACAGCTGAAAACTTTCATATAATAACAAACTAAAAAAGACAATAAAATCTAAAATGTAATAATTAATTCCTCGGTATTCTTGACATTAAGATATCATTTTTAAAATTTGTTGATTAACTAAACAGTTTCAGTAATTATGTTTAGAAGACCACATTTCTTAATACTACGCACAATGACAAACAATTTGTTTATTTTAAATTTAATTGATTGTAATCAAAACTCTTATACAGGGTTAGGAGAAAGTCCCGAAACGGTTGATTATCGTAGTTATTTTGAAACCTTATTTTTTGAAATTTGGATAGGATATTTATGGTCAAAAACAAGAAATTAAATTTATTGATTAAATTTTCAATTGTTTTGCATTTCCGGTTTAGTCCAAAATAACCCTAACAATTTTATTTTTTTTAATGGACCGGCCTCTATATTTTACATTTTTCGATGCAAAATTAAAAATTACATTCAAAAAAAGGGTTTTATTCTAAAATATTGTTAATAAAATAATTTAAAAATTCATAATCACAGATACATGTGCCACTGTCAGATTGTTGCCAAATTTTATTGATTTTAATTATGCTTCGATCTGGAGCCTGGCAACGTGGCAACGCTGTTATGAACTATAAAATTAAACAACAAACTGACAGTAGTTTCATAATGTGATGGTTTGTGTTTTAATGATTCGATAAACTTTATTTTAAAACCCTCTAACTCCCCTGCCCGCCTATAGGCAGGTTATACCTGATGCACCATATTATTATGTATAGGTAAATTTTGTATAACGTTAATGCTCAGCCCTGCCTATAGTCGAAAAGTCAATATAGGATCGGGTAGTTTCGCTGAGACATAGCGCTTCGTTCGATCTCCAAGCCAATAGAAAATGAAAATTGACAGCAAAGTGACGTTATAAATTGGGGCATTACAGGGTTAAATCAAAACCTTTGATGATGATGTTCCTGAATGTTTTTTTTTTATAAATTCTGCATCCGAAACTGTACAAATATACAAGGTGTCCTATTTAAAAAAAAGAAATTGGGTTCATTTCCAGCTAAAACGAAAATGCAACAAAAAAAAAACTAAAATACCATCAATAATGTTTTTGTATTTGACCCAATTTGACCGTATATTGAAGCCAAATTTAAAAAAAAAAGTATAAAATAACTTAGTTAATCAACCGTTCCGGTACTTTTTCCTAGCCCTGTATAAGTTATAGCTTTCTTACGAAGCATTTTGGTATATTTTTACAAAATTACAATAATTTTCATTTAAATTTGTCTTTATGAGCCAGTTACGTTTATTTATTTAGTTTCATAAATAAATCAGTTTATCTTCCATAATATAAAACACTTAAAGATGTGTAATGGTTCACGTACTCAGCACATTCTTTGCACAGCTAGTCCGTCCCTGATCGTAGGTTGGGTAAAATTTAAATAGAATAATCGTGATTGTGTATCAACAAAAGTGCTCAAATATAGGGCAATTAGGGGTCAGAATTCTTGAATAATGCAAATTTATCGTTGTAATAACGTGTTTGTTACGCTAGTCCAGCAGTTAACATAAGGTTTGTTCCAACATGCCATTTGCACCGTACAGTAAACGGTTTGAGTTTGCGCAGTATCAATATCGCGTTCCAACAAGGTCTCTGATAGTTTACCGGACGATCAGTAATCCGTTCCAACAACGCTAAAACTAATCCATGAACGGGTTTGCGGACGATCAGAGCAGTACATGAACTGAAAGATGAATTGTTCCCAGGATTTTTAGACGCCTGCGCTGTTCATCACTAACGTGAGCTCAGCTAGCTATGCATCGGTCTTCACGCCACTGATTGCTAGATTATTAAGGTGTTTACTGTTTACCCTAGCGATGCGTACATTTGTATGAACCCAATAGACGCAAATGTCATTTACAGTTAGGCCAGTCGTAAAAGCGTTCCAACACCCGCTAATTCTTGGCGATACGTGTATTAGTACATAGTTCACGCATGCGAATAAAACGGTTCATGAACTAATAAGAAATCAGTCTTAAACTGCTTGTAGGAACAAACCTATAATAAATCTTGCAGATTTATTTTTTTTGCTAGTAATTTAATTATTGTTTACGCTCCTTTATCAAAACTGGCGTGGCATTTGCTTTGCAGAATGTTTTTTTCTATATGTATAATACTGCAGTACGCTAGACGGCTAGAACGAGTAAACAGGTTACTTCAAGACGTAAGTTCAATAAAAAACTTTAATTAATATGTCTAAAATGATGTGTAAACGACTTAATTACAGACCTTTCTCGTTTAGTAGGAGGTCAAAACAAATGTAGCGGAAACACATTCGCACAAAAACTGGAGCTAAATTTTGTTTGAAAAACATTTAATTATAAAACTTTTTTAAATGAACATGTATGCACTTAATTAGGACATGGAATACAAAAAAAAAACAATTGCGGTTTGTATTTTTTCTATTGTTTAAAGAAACAAAAGAAATTCAACGCGTAAATATGCGTACAGCACAGAACAATTTTTAAAATACAAAAACGACAGAGAGTTGCGTTAATGCAAATAAAACTGTGCGCAAGGAAATAAAACTCGAAGGCAAATTAGAATTCAGAGTACAGCAACACGAAAATTGTGTTACAAATGTTATCTACAGCAAAGAACAGCTTTTAAAATACTTTAACGCAAAGAGCAGAGATAAATATATACAAAGTATTTGTCCCAGAGGTAATTTTACTGGGTGCTCAATTGATCTGTACCTCAGAATTTATATTTTGTGTACAATATTATACTCCTAATTTAACGTAAGTTTATAAACAGGTTGTATTCAAGAAATCAGTACCACCTCAAGATTTTAGTTTTCGTTTTTAAAAATAATCCAAAATTCTCATATATTATTAAATGAAGAAAAATCATGCAGAATATTTGCTAGTTTATTTATTAATTTATAAAAAATAGTTAAGTATTACCTTTTTAAGTAAATCAACAACACATTTTATGCCATTATATGCCAATGAATGATATATAAATACTAGGGCTATTTTTAAAATGAATGTTAATGATATCTGGGACACACTGCACATCATCAGTTTTTTATTCAACTTTGGATTTTTATATCTACTATTCTACTATTCTATACAACAACATTTAGACGAATTAATTGCTTTCTCCTATAACAATTAAAATAGTGTCTAAATGTTAGAGCGCAATTGAGGGGTACAATCAGTGGTGAGCTATAAAATTTTTAACAAAGGGCTCGCTCATAGTTAAATAAAAACAAAAAAATAATGTTAATTATATGTTGGAAAAAAAATGGCATTTTAAATTCAAACGTGAATAATCGAGTGATTGTACATAATTCAAAAAATTCTATTGTGCGACGGGTTATTCTAAATTTAATCGTCATTGCTTGATAGGCATGACTTCGTCGCTTTACAAATGTATGTAATGAAAATGATTTTAAGATATATTTTTTCTTGAGAAAATGGTTAACAAGAAGAACAAGGGGCTCGCAAATTAAGGAATAATTTAACAAAGGGCTCGCGCGAGCCCCCGCGAGCCCCCTACAGCTCACCACTGGGTACAATGCAATAAGTGGACATGTCCACTTTTAATGATAATTGAGTTATCTATCAAGACATGTCCATCTGGCAATTGTACATCATCCTGTTTCATAACTGTACACTTTTCGCCAATATTAATACACTTATAAAGATATTGGCATTTTTTTGGTTTTGGTATCACGCTATTTTAGGTCAAAATTGTAAAATGACTAATGGCACATCTACTGTAGTAAATACAGATAGGATAAAGAATATGTATTTTTGTTGTTTCAATAATAAAATAAACAATTAAAATAATTTGGAGAGTTTTTTTGGTTCTAAATTACTGTTTTTTTGCTCATTACTTGGCATAAAGTGGACATGTCCAAAATATTTTAATATTTGTAGAAGTACCTGATACGAAAATATATTCAAACAATATGTTAATATAACATTCTAACACCAGTCATCATTATACATGTGGAAAACATTCGTTTTTCTCAATATTTCACGCAATAAAACGTTATTCGTCTCTCCTGTAAAATTGGTAAAAGTGGACATGTCCACTTATTGCATTGACCCCCTCAATTACGTTTTTTTTTCAGATTTTAAAAGTGTTACAAATAATTGGAGAAAAAAATTGGTTACTGATATGTAATTAATTAAGTTCAATTATTTTACGTCCTGCTACTAGAAATTATGGATTACACAAATTATACAAAAGTAGACATTATACAGGGTGTTTCTTAAGTATTGCGAAACAATTCTGGAGGTGATTCCTTATCGAAAATAAGGGGGCTCTTTCATATAAAATTTTTTCCTTAGACGTCTCCTTTCGGAGTTACACCGCCCTAAAGGGGAGCGGTAAAATTAGGTTTTTATTTTATTTCTCACAATTGGATAAATGTAGGAAAATGATGTTTGGTTGATGATTTGTACATATTAATAAAAGATTTCCCATAGTAATATTTTTAATCATCTCCCACCTTCACAGGGGGCTGAAAAGTGCGACTCCGAAAGGAGACATCTAAGAAACAATTTTTATATGAAAGACCCCCTTATTTTCGATAAGGAATCACCTCCAGAATTTTTCGCAATACTTAAGAAACACCCTGCATATTATGTTGTTCCGTTAATGCATAATAAATGAAAAATTTTACGTTTATATCACGAAATATATTAAATTTTTATCTTTTTAAAACATGTTTAAGCATATACCTGTATAGTATCTACTATACCTAATTAAGAAAATATTTTAACTGTACAACTGTACAGATTCTTGATTTAACTTTTTGTTTCCCTTGCTTAGAGTAACCAGACGTCCCGTTTTTACGCGACAAGGCCGTTTCTCTGCATTTTGTCTCGTTTTCCTGACAAGGTTTCCGGGACACTTAAATGTCCCGAATGTCTATATTTTTATATTTACGTCACGATCGGTATATTTCGAGCGCATTCGTTTGACGGTTTGAATGACTTCGTGTGTCTTCGTGAAATCCATTGCCACAACTGCGCGAAGACAACTACGCCTATAGCCTATAACCGTTTTACGAACTTGGCTATTGGCGACAGTGTTTAATGATATCTATTGTTTGTGCTACAACACCAAGTAGGTACGACGATTTTTATTGGTTTAGTAAATCTAGCTTAACTCCTGAGAATATAAAAGTAAAGTAATCAAATCACACTGTCGGGCGAATTTGCGACATAAGACGGGCCCGAAAAAATTTTCAATTATTTGGCCCAACCGCATCATACCTACAAACCCACATATATTGAAATCAGTGCCAGATTAAGCCTTTAGGGAACCCTTAAAAAAATATTGCGTTTGGGCCCCATCCGTAGAGGATGTTTACGAATTCAAAAAGTAAGTTTAATTGTATCTTTTTTTTTTTAAATACGGGGTTAAATCGGGTCTCTTTGACAGTTGCCTTTCGTATCTATTCGTTAATTCGGTCCTGATTAAAATAAAAACGAATCAATTGTTGCATATTTTTTCATTAAAGCAGCTCATCGAACGACTGGGCCACCGGAAATTTTCTCGTTGTTCCGGTGGGCTAATCCACCCCTGAACCACACTAAGTGCTATTGATCGTGATCTCCAATTCAAAACGGCAAAATCCACTGCATTTTAGTCTTTTATTAAAATAAAACTTTCGGAAATTACATTTAGACGAATTTTAGAAATACTGACACTAAAGATTTAGGGTCCCACAAAATATCGATAAGTAAAAAAAATTTTGGCGGAAAAACAAATCAAAAAAATTTTAGTGTCCCGTTTTCATATTGTCAATATACAGGGTTCTCGTTTTTCGCGGGCCACTATGGGGATCTCGTAAACGGTAAGAGTAACGACTTCGGTTAAATTGGGGCAAAGTTGTATATTCAGGAGCTTAATAATTTGACGCAAACAGAACTTATCTAGCTCTTTTACTTTTTGAGATATAGGAAAAAGTAAAAAAGTGGATTTTTGTTTTTTGCCCGTAACTTTTTCATTTGATGTCGAATTTAATTTCTGTAAAACTTTTTCACGGCCACTTTTTGCAAGGAATCAAATTCCCCAATTATATTTTCCGTGCGACGTTTCGTTTTTTTTAAACCATCATCAGGTCAATTTTTTCTTATGGACGCTATATCTGATTTTAACGCCAATTTGTAGAGCATTTTATTCTGAATTCGACAATGTATAACACTTGGCACTTTTTTGAAACAATTGTTGTTAAAACTGGCAAAAACAAAAATTTTATTTAAAACAAATCCTAATCGGCATGGTAAATAATTGTCTTTGTCCCTTTTTCCTTGGAAACAGGTAAGTAAACAGCATAAAACTAGTAATTAAGAAAATAGGTATTAATAAATATGTTAGGAATGCATTAACATTGTTCACTTATCAATAAATATTTTTAGAATATTTTCTTCGGTAAAGTAATAAATTTCTCTAAAATGTGTATTTAATCCTTATTTGGCATACAATTATTTGTAACAAAAAATAACGAGTTATGCCTTTTATCTGCGTTGATGACTTCTAATAAGCAAAAAGCGTAAACAGTTTTTTAGACGTTTTTTGTAAACTATGAACACTTACATTATTTGATTACGAACATTTTGTTACAAATAATTGTATGTCAAATAAGGAATTAAATACACATTTTAGAGACATTTATTACTTAACCGAAGAAAATATTCTAAAAATATTTGCTAATAAGTGAACAATGTTAATGCATTCCTAACATATTTATTAATACCGATTTTTTAAATTAAATCCCTTTAATAGTAATTTCATACGGTTTACTTACGTGCTTCCAAGGAAAAAGGGACAAAGACAATTATTTATCATGCCGATTAGGATTTGTTTTAAATAAAATATTTGTTTTTGCCATTTTTAACAACAATTGTTTCAAAAAAAGTGCCAACTGTTATACATTGTCGAATTCAGAATAAAATGCTCTACAAATTGGCGTTAAAATCAGATATAGCGTCCATAAGAAAAAATTGACCTGATGATGGTTTTAAAAAAACGAAACGTCGCACGGAAAATATAATTGGGGAATTTGTTTCCTTGCAAAAAGTGGCCATGAAAATGTTTTTACAAAAATGAAATTCGACAACAAATGAAAAAGTTACGGGCAAAAAACAAAAATCCACTTTTTTACTTTTTTCCCTATATCTCAAAAAGTAAAAGAGCTAGATAAGTTCTGTTTGCGTCAAATTATTAAGCACCCGAATATACAACTTTGCCCCAATTTAACCGGTCGTAACTCTTACCGTTTACGAGATCCCCATAGTGGCCCGCGAAAAACGAGAACCCTGTATGGTCAACCTACCCTTGCTAAATATCTACAACGATTACTTGGTAGCACAAGGCTCCGTTGATTACTAACCTAACATTGGTTTTACCAATAAAAAAACGATTTGTAAAGCTACTGTTAAGCTCACCTTAGTATACTAAGCTGCCGGCAGAGTTCCGAGTATTTTAAACCTAGTTTAAAATGTTGGTGTTTTAATGTTTGATGCTTCATAAGCTGTTTAACTTCAGACTATTTTGTGCATTTGTACTTCTTTAATTTTAGGTCGTACTTCTCAAAAAAAAAGAAAAACATCGTTACTCCCATATGCAATCTTTCCGGCCACTTGGTAAAGGAAAACATTGAAATTCGTATAGAAAGTACCCGATGTTGGCATATTTCGAGAATTCGATCCATCATTTTATATTAGGAGTATAACACATGATACCACGTATTATTTTCTTGAATCCCTCCCTCCAATAAACAAGGTCAGTCCAACGATATATTACAAGCAGAATTTATGTAAAATATGTCAAGTAAGTTTTCAAGTGTCAGAGAAAGAACTACTGTGTACCACAGTCGCATTGAACGTAGAGTTAAGCTAAATATTGGATGGCGCCACATTTATCTTACTTTTTTCAGTTTGGAATTGAACGAGAAATTTTGTGCTGCAAGTCGTAGATAAGCTATACGGGGTATTATTTCTAGTTGGTCCAATTGAAATAACTTTTGTTATACAGTAGGTATATATCTGGTATCAAGCAAAGAAAATACGGAACAGCGAAAGAAACAGATTCAAGGATCATCTCAAGTGCTATAACAAGAAAAAACCTTCCATATATCAATTTTATCCCAATATAAATATTATTTAATTTAATTCCGCCGATTTTTTACACGTGCATTTACATTTTTTTTTAAATATGAATTTCAGAAAAGGAGCTAATTGTTAATGGAAAAATATTTTCTTACGACACTCATATTTTATTTTTATTATTGATATACAGGGTGTCCCCGTTATCACCGCGAATATTTTAAGTGGTGATAGAGGACCTTTTTCTAAGAAAAAATTTCAAGTAAAATTTTTTCCTAAAATCAAATGCTAAGCTGATATCAACACTTACTTGATTTTTTTACACTTCTGCATTTATAAGACTCTGTAGCCGAAAATATCAATTTTATCGTAAAATACCTTAAAGCTTTTTAATAGACCATGAAATTCTCTACAAAATTAGTTATATTTATTTTTTGTCTACAGGCAATGGTTTGAGAGTTATAAAGCAGTTTGTACAAAAAAATGTAAAAATGTACAAAATTTAATTGTTTCTTAGACTTTGCAACCGCTGTATCTTTAAAACGAAAGGTTGTACAAAAAAACCGACGGCCCATTCCGGATAGCAAATTTTATGGGCTACAATTTTGGTCAAGTGAAATTTTTTGAAAATCAAACCGATTTTCCGGAAAAGCTGAAAATAAGGAATAGAGTGTAAAAACAAAATTTCCTACAAATATTGTTTTGTATTTAAAAATGCTTTTAAAGAGAGTGCGATTACGTAATTGAATGATGGAGGTCATTTTGAACACTTATTGAAGTAATTTTGTGGTTACATGTTAATTTTATTGCGTCCAGATGGATTTGCATTGTTTTGCATTTTATCGTTTTCGAAAAACAAAAACTCCCGGTAATTATGATATTTTGTATTTAAAAATGCCATAGCATCAGCAACATTCATAAAATTATGTATCTCATCACTTTCAAAGCTTTTTATGAAGTTTGAAATTCTTCAGAAAACCACCCCTTATCATTTTTTTTAAGGAGCTAACGAACAAATTTAACAAAAAACTGTAAAATTGAATATAAATAAGTTATGTAAATTTTTAAAAACGCCGCATCTTTTTAACGAAACGTCGTAGAGCAAAACGGATGCCTATTGCGGATAAGGCATTTAACGGACTACAACTTCGGTAAATATGTTGTTCAATAAAACAAAACGTATCATAGAAATGTTTATAATAGTGAAAAAGGTGAAAAAAAAAACGATAAAATGCAAAACAATGCAAATCCATCTGGACGCAATAAAATTAACATGTAACCACAAAATTACTTCAATAAGTGTTCAAAATGACCTCCACATTTTCAATCACGTAATCGCACTCTCTTTTAAAGCATTTTTAAATACAAAACAATATTTGTAGGAAATTTTGTTTTTGCACTCTATTCCTTATTTTCAGCTTTTCCGGAAAATCGGTTTGATTTTCAAAAAATTTCACTTGGCCAAAGTTGTAGCCCATAAAATTTGCTATCCGGAATGAGCCGTCGGTTTTTTTTGTACAACCTTTCGTTTTAAAGATACAGCGGTTGCAAAGTCTAAGAAACAATTAAATTTTGTACATTTTTTACATTTTTTTGTACAAACTGCTTTATAACTCTCAAACCATTGCCTGTAGACAAAAAATAAATAAAACTAATTTTGTAGAGAATTTCATGGTCTATTAAAAAACTTCAAGGTATTTTACGATAAATATGATATTTTCGGCTACAGAGTCTTATAAATGCAGAAGTGTAAAAAAATCAAGTAAGTGATGAAATCAGCTTAGCATTTGATTTTAGGAAAAAATTTTACTTGAAATTTTTTCTTAGAAAAAGGTCCTTTATCACCACTTAAAATATTCGCGGTGATAACGGGGACACCCTGTATGTAGGTACTTCGAGGTATAAATGATAAAGTTTTCAAAAAATTTTTACGTACTAATATCATTTACAAAAAAAAAATTAATTAACTATTTTGTGTTATACAGTGTGTACAAAAAGTAACGTAACGGATCAATTTGTGAAAATTAAAAAAAAAAAATTAATTAAAGCTGTTTACTGTTACTACATAACATTAAACATTAAATTATTTTCAACTATACAGTGTTTGGTTTTAGCGCACCGATACGTGATTTTGTGTTTTTAAATAGAATACCACTAGTATATTTTATAATTTTTAGATATAAAATTGAATTCTCTTTAAAAAATATATAGGTTTTATGTATCTAAAATCTGTAGTTTTTGAGTTATTTAAGTTTTCATAAAAATATTGATAGAAACAGGAGTCTAAAAAATAATTATATTTTACAACTAGGCTATGTGAAAACGAATTCCTTTGATACTTTGTAGGACAATAGTGTAATAGTGATTTTTGACAAGTAAGAATTTAAAAATAATACACAGGGTGTTTCTTTGTTATTTTTTTAGTCTCCTGTTTCTGTCAATATTTTTATGAAAACTTAAATAACTCAAAAACGACTAATTTTAAATACATAAAACCTATAAATTTTTGAAAGAGAATTTAATTTTACATCTAAAAATTATAAAATATACTGGGACTGGGTGTTTTATTTAAGAACACAAAATCACGTATAGGTGCGCAAAAACAAAATACTGTGCATAGTTGAAAATACGTGAAGGTTATCTAGTAAATGACCAGAAACAACTTTTATTTAAAACTTTTTTTTTGTTAAGTTGTCACAAGACGAGATATCGATCCGTTACCTTACATTTTGTTCACACTGTCTAATGTCAATGTCTATGTATAATGCATAATTAATTTTTGTTTTCTTTTGTTTTCATGGAGATTCAATGGTGCCAACTGTCTAGGCATTTAGTATCTATAGAGAGAAACATATTTCCATATAGATTTAGTTGCAACGCTTGCCACTTATTGTACAAATTGGAGATGGGCAATATAAAAAATAGTGCCTACATATGCTTATTTTATTCCCCAAAGACGAACAATTTTCCTGCATCCGTGTAAAAAAAGCGTATAAGGAACGCGCGTAAAATGTGAATTAAATAACAGTAGAAAATTTTTTGATTTGCTTAAAACAATTGCAGGTAACGTATTGTACACACATCGAAGCACGTTCCACGGTGTTAAGCTTTTTCTTTCATTGTTGTTCTTAATTGATAACAAGTACTTGCCATACGTGATTAAGTGAAGTAGATAAATTAAATTAGGTTTTATTCCTAGCGCGTTGCAAATCGGGTTCTCGCAACGTTGTTGATAGAATATACAAAAAAATAGCTCCGTGGATATAAAAACGTTAAAGGAAATTACATTATAATGTAATGAAGATGTTCCAGGGACCAATAAAATCGATCAATTGAAAATGAAAAGTTTAAATGGCAGCACATTATGTAAATGCAATATAAGTTCTTGAATATGTTAAAAGTACTTATTCATCAGATTTTCATTCTAAATACAAATTAAGCAAACATGTAGATATTGCACAATTTCGTTTATATACACACATCATATAGAAGGTAAAACAAAATATTTACTCAGTTAAATTTACCTATAACCGTATTATTTTTTCCCGTTTAATAACATATTTTTCGAGTAACGTTATATAGGAGATGATGCTTGTTAAATGTAAATTAAAATTATAAACGCATTTTATTAAAAAAAGATTGAAGTTATTCAAACATGTTCACTAAATATAACAATAATTTGTTATAAAACACAAATGTTGCGCAATTACGAGAAAAATAAATACCAGAATTTAAAAAATGGAAAACATTTAAATACACTCTTAGCGAGCCTTTGAAAGCTTAAAATTGTCGATTTCACTTACAGCATTAAAATTGACGTACATTTTTATTCGCTTGGATCCCATTAGTTGCAGTTATAGCAGAAATGGTTTAAAAGGTTAATCGATATTGGGTGAATATTATGGAAGTTAAAGTAATCTTGCACATTACTAACGACATACACTTTGGTAATAATGATTAAATAAATTTTTAATAATTTTGTTTGAAGATAAACAATTATGAAGAAACAAGAAGCTCGCACGCCTCAGATGTTTACCTATTCTACAGTCTTCCCTATAGAGAATGAATCTTGAACCGCCGCTGTTAAATTTACAGATCATTATAATCGACCAGTTTTTTTTCCTCCTTTAGGTCTTTCGGGGTATTAAATTTAAACTTCTCTTAAACATAAACCATATTTAGCGAATTAAACTGGATTTTTTACGATCGTTTAACTACACCAAAGTCCAATTAAATATCAGCATTAATTAAGAGATTTAGTTTGCTCCTAACATTTTAATTAAAAAATCCGATCTTAATTAATTTATCAGGCTAAGGTTAAAAATTTAATGCTTCTGCACGGAATCTCTACTCGTGAAGTGTTTCAGGGAGATTTTTGTCTCTTCGCAATTTTCAACGTCATTGCATGCATATTTTATAAAAATGTGCCATGTTTAAAAATTTGAAAAAATTATATTTTAACAGGGTGTCCCAAAATACTTATTAAACAATTTATAGGGATAATACCTAATAAAAAAATATGTCTCCGCTGTTTCCTAAAGGTTTTGGTACAGCCTTTTGTTTTTAAAATAATCAAATAAAAAATTTGCTTGTTCATATTCGTGTTTGTGTTCAATAATTTATTACTGAAATTAAAAATTGTCGGTAACCAAACTTGACGCGTTTTAATTTCTAGGTCATAGCAAACCAAGCGATATCTACAAAGTCGATTACAAATTTTACAACACTATTTTGTTTGAGGTTGAATTACATGCCAAAAATTTCTGCACTTTTATTATGATTGTTTTTGTGTAAGACGACCAAAATTTAAAAATTCGATTTGGCCATAATTTAAAAATCGACAAATGCATGAACTTCCATTTTGTGGCAACTTGTTTCAAAATTATGAAGATCCAAAAGCCTCTATCAACTTTTTTAAATAAAAATCGAGATAGTCTACTTATTGCATTTTGTCAGGCGATGAATTCTTTTAAATACAATTTCGGAACACCGTGTATAACCTTGTCCAGTAAAAAGCTGTACAGGCAGTTGCATATAGCATCAAGAAAGAATTTACTACCCATTTCAATAAAATGCATGCTAAGAAATTGCCGAATAGCGTGCAGAAAAGTGACCTGGTTACAGCAGACAAATAGAAAACATTTTTTCACAATAATTCCCATATAAATTCTTCCATACACTAAACTCAACAATGCAGTTGGAAAATTGGTGTATTCGTGGTAAAGATATATTAGATTTAATTTTTTTTTGTGGAGCGACCTAAATTTGCCGGTAAAAATATTTTTATTGCAATACTTCTGTATTTTATTACACGATAGCATATATTATTATGAAAAGAAGACAGCCCATTTGTTGAAATTATTTCGCTATACGATAACGAGTGTTACGTACAAATTAAAAATAAGTGCTTCGTTTATTATCCACACTGTGGTATTAAAAACAACTTAAATCTGCTGTTCTGCAAGAAAACTGACGATAAAAGCTATGATTTCAGTTACTAGCATTCTTGGTTTACGAGATTACAAGTTTTCATTTGCGCTTTTCATTAAATTTGTACTCATTACGTTTACGACGTATCTTATTCGCTTATTCAACTCTATGATTAACACAAGCCTTTAAAAATCTACACTTATTTTATTTAAAAGGCGCAATGCTTGCGAAGCACTGACTGTATGGACTCCATGGGGAAAAGGCATGTTTTAAAAAAATTTAAGATATCCTGCTCATCATGTTAATTAAACACGGATATAAAATGAATTTTGAAATACAGAAAAAAATATTAAACTGAAATTGATTGTGTGCCAAGTACTAGGGGTGGGCGATATCCAAATTTCGATATCGAATATCGATATCGATATAATATATCGATATGTCGATATATATCGGAATATCGATATATCGGAATATCGATATACCGAAATTTCGCGGCGCGAAGCTAAAAAAGTCGGTAAAAAAGTGAAAAAAGAGACTGGTGACCTAAAAAAAAAAAAAAGCTTCTCGCCCGCAAAATATCGATATATCGGAATGTCGGATATCGATATCAAAATTATATCGATATTTATCGATATATCGCCCACCCCTACCAAGTACTACTGGTTAGTAATGATCATTAAAGATCGCACAAATTATATTGGGTGTCCAATATAAGCGTGCAAGGCATGAGGGTTCAATACAATAATAAGAGATAGAAATTTGGTTAAATTTTAAAAAATCCCTAGAATCACTACCAAGCTTAATTTTCGTCAAAACGAAATTTTTTATTTATTTTATATATGTAAGTTTTTACACATTTAAAATATTTCAAACACCAAAGGCGTTATAGACGATTTTCAAAAATCGTATTTTCCGGGTTTTCCTAATTTTTTTCGGATACCGTTTAAGATATTTCCAATCTGTCTTCGGATTATTATTAAGCACGAAATTTAGCAACTTTGCCAAATTTAAACCTATACTCTAGCCTAGCTATTATAAGCAAGATCCCGATGCTTACAATCGAATTTCAATCACCCTGTAGATATGTTACCACAAAATAAATGTGGTTACTTATTTTTTAAATTTAAAACTCCTTTCGTTCGTCTTGTTGGATAGTCAGCGTAATATTTAATAAACGCATCGATATTTATCAAAAAGCCAATTTAACGTCGGCACCACATATTCTCGTTATAAACTTTAATTTTACTTTGACAATGTAAAACAAACTTCACATTACAGTATAAGACTTTATGAAATGCTCTTTTTTATGTACCTACTTAACAGAAAAATATTTCCAACAATATCATTTTTCTTTGCTAATTAGACGCCCTACATTGACCACAAGCGTTCATTTGTTTCATATCATCTACTGTTCGTATATGAGAAAACCATGGTTTTGATATATTTGTAGCAGAAATTCAATATTGCATAGCCTTTTCAAATTTAACACAGTGAGTAGCTACTGATTCAATTACACAAGCTACCAATTACGCCCGAAATAACTGTAATTAAATTTTTGTTTCTGCGTCTCTCAAAATAGTTTCATTTTATGGAGTAATAGTCGATACCGTTTTGAAAGGCTCATATTTTTGTCTAAGGTATTTTACCTTTATTTTCTGTTTATGATAATTGATAATCTAAGATAAATTAGTTCTTGAATTTAAGATGATAATAATTACGTTCATTATACACTGAAGCATATGTTACATTTAAACAAAGATAGTATGTTGCGTTTTAGTTCTTGGTTTCGTTGGAGGCAGGTAAAGTGACCCAAAACTGTTTATATTATGTATCGGCCAGACGCAACCCCTTGCGGGGTGCACTCGAGATATACAGTTCAGTTTCGACAGTCTTTCGTATAAGTTGTTAGAATTATACATGTTATATGTATGTGATGCTGTGAGGTTATAAGATAAAGGGTTGGCTAGCCATTGTGTAGTGCATGTAGTATGCGATTGTATTAGATGGCCTTTAGTAAAGTACTACTGCAGTTATTGGGTATTATTATGTTAATGTGCTATTTGTGTTATTGTGTTTTGGATTGCAATCATTTGGTAATGTACTAATCATGCTGCTAATTTCTCTCCATTTCTCCATACAGGGTGCTGGGGGGGTAGTGGGCTTGCGGGTCCACCTCCCGGCCGTAGGTGCCCTATGGGGGGTGCCCCCATGAGGGTACACCTGGGTGAGGAGGCGCTTTAAGCGTGGGGATCCGGTCGTACGCCGGAGGGTCCACCCAGGTGCCATCAAAGCATGCCAACGGTACCCAACGTGACCAGAGAGCCTGTTAGCTGGACGGTTGTCCAGGTTGTTGAGCTGGACTGTTGTCCAGGTTGTTGAGCTGGACTGTTGTCCAGGGGTTGAACTGGATTGAGATCCAGGGTGTATGTTGATACACATGCTAATTTATATAATGCGTGGGACGCCATGCTTTGCCTTTCAGCTTGGTACGCGAGCGAGACCACCTTGTTGCTTTATGCTTGGCTTTAGTGGAGATTTATGTGTGTTACTATAATATGGTGATGGGCTTATATTATCCCTGGCGATCCAGCATCACACGCGGGGGTGGGTTCCCCCCGGTGAGTACATAATTGTTACTAATTATTAAATGTTATCAGTGGCACAAGCTTCTTTGTTTTATGTACGCTGCATACATACACCTTTGCACCAATCGCTTGGCTTCAGCCTCTGCCTGCCTCGGGAACCCATGTGTTTATAATAAATAACACTAAACTTGTAAGTAAAATAATACGAACCATGTAAATTAAAGTAGTTAACGCCCCAGTTATTAATTATTCAAAAAGGCATCCTAACAGTTTATCCAAATATGCGTGTGAAACAAAACAGGGTCTAGATAATCGGCAATTTGTTAAATTAAGTCAGACTAGGACCCAGCCACTGATAGGTTGAAAAACAAACCTACCCCTTATGATGAAATCAGCGTCTGGCGTGTGGAGTTCCAAATTTTGCCGGTACAATGGGCGGTGGCGCCACATCTCATTACGTAAGGGCCTGACGTCATTCGCTTTATCGATAAGATTACACAGTGAAGCTTGCGTTCCACACTTACTTGGATCAAAACATTTAACTTTATCCACTTAAGAATGTTGGTGCTAGTCATTAGTGTACTGCAGTAATTACCTAAACTTTCCTTATGGTCTAAAAATAAATCAGGAGGCATTATTAAGTCTACGGACGTACTCAGCTCAATTTATTCTAATGAAGCTTAACGCATTATGCTGAGACTTGGGACAGTAAAAACAATTTTTTTTTTATGTATGTTACAAAATTACACAATCCTGAATTTTATTTAACCTTCAGAGCAAAAGTTTGTCTATTATTTTTCCTTTGTTCAAACGCTTTGCTGAACAACGGGCAGAGCGACACGAATAAATTTATAAATTAGAAAGCAAAACGAATACACTCCGACCGCTTCATAAAAATTGTAGAACAAGATAAGTGTACATAAAACTTAACTTTTAATTATTTTTTTAGATCTCGAGAGTAAAAATAGTTCACCCTGAACAAAAACAGCTTGGACCTATTTCTTAGCACACATAGATCCGAAGTTGACGATTCTAGAGACGATATGAACGTCACGTGATCATACTTTCAAATATTTCCAATTTTTATATTTCTTTTTCCGACTGTAAAATTCAGAATGTTTTCGGGTTTTACTTTCAGTACAACAATGAAAAAAGTTCAATAGTAAAAGCTGTAGCAGTCATACATATCAAGCAAAATTTAAAGGCATATCAAAAATGTTGAATTTAACAATATGGTAGTTTTCAAATATATTTGGTACTTCAAAAAGTCTTACAATTGCAAAATTTACTATGAATTAGGTATAATAAAAATATGCTTTTGGTAATATGCATACATAAAGAGAAAACAATTACAAATATATGGGTATATCGAGTGAAATTGAAATGTATTAAATTATATTATGCGAAATTTACTAATAGTAAATACAACTGGTAATTATTTTAAAAGCAAAAAAAATTTCAGAGCTAAAAACCAACCTCGCCAGTTAAATATTCTTTTTACTTTGTGTTTCTTTCAATTATTTATTTGGACAAATACTTTAATGGTTTTTCTAGATTTAATTCTGTAGGTTTTATCTTAAACGTATTTTAATTTTGACTTGACCTTAACTGCCTTTTATTTTATTTTAATTACATTCATTCATATGTACCTACATTTAATTTTTTGCAATGTTTTTTTGTTTATATACAAATTGTGAATTTAAAAAAAAAACATCACCAAATGAAGCTTATTTTGCTCTTAATGGTTCGTTCTCATAGAAAATTGTCTTCCCCATATTATAAGAGTATTTTAAGTGCACGATAAAACTAGTGGTCTGAGGACATGCAGCATTATTCTCAATTACGAAGCGAAAGACACATCAAACATTTTGTCCTATAAGTGCTATGTATCCTAGTCTTAAAACACCTAAATATTGCATAAGTTTAACTTTACTACATCAAACATGATTTTATTTGAAAATTAAAAATGTAATTCATCTAAAGACTCTTGTCGATTAATAAACACCAATAAACAAATTGATATTTTTTCCATTAGACCCCGTACAGGCAAGCTTGGAAAAAGCAATTTAGGTTTACAAAATTGCTAAGAGCATTAAGAACGACGAGATAGGCTGCTGTTTGATTACACCAAAGGATTTAAAACACTTTCTACGTTAAATTACGGTTCATCACCAAATATTTCGCTAATTCATCTCGCTTTACCACATCAATTGCTAAAATTAATGGGTTTTTAACCAATTTTAATTATCAAAAACACGTTGCTTCGGTTTTTTATTAGTCATGGCATTGACACATATTTATTGCCCAATTAATTTTATTAGTGACGTATGGAATATCAAAATTAGTTGCGCTTGTAAACGATTCGTGTTTTCCCTTTTATGACATAAAACATTTTAAATTCTAAATGCATCTAATAAATGATATATTCATAATTTAAATTAAATAAGAACACATTATAATTTATTACGTATAAGTCTTTAAAATGTATTTGAAAAAGTTGGTGTATCTTTGAGTGAAAATAATTATAATTACAGCTTTTCTGTCTACCTAATTGATACAAGACATTCGCAACAGTAAGAATTTCGTAAGCCAATACATCTTAAGTCTGTTTTATACTACACTATTTTTTCGTTTAAGAAAATTGTATACGATTTTCTAGTACGGTCTCAATCAGAAATTAAAAATCCTGAACGAAAAATTCGTACGAAATTATTACCGTCCCTATATGCGTCCAATTTTAGCATGCGCACATGCGTATTCTACTGTTACTGTATCTGACCGCAAGTCATTTGGGGGTTAGGTTAACTGAAACAATCAAACGATGTTAAATACTACATATTACCGTTAATCCCTCACAATTTATTTTGTAGGAATAAATATGTAGAATGGGACAAGCGTTAAATATACGTTAAATTTGAAAATGATTCGCTTTCTGTTGTGATCAAATTGAACATTTGACATGGTTACTCAAAGTGCCAACAAAATATGATAAAAGTTACTAAAAAGTAACCAAAATATATTGGGGTTTTCGTACCAAATTATAATACAATGTAAAAGGTCCATATTTTTCATGCTAAATTCTTGAACGAAATTTTTGTAACAAAAATCGTATACGATTTTCTTAAACGAAAAAATAGTATAGTATAAAACAGTCTTTAGTCAACTGTTTCAGCAGAAAACAAAAACCAAACAGCAATTGATTTTTGTGCACACGTGTAAATTGCATCAAAATCAAAAGACACAAAACGTCAATCGTTGTTACCTACTGAATGTAAGTGTTGTAAATAAATAAATCACGGGGTTTAGGTGTGGCATCAATATAGTCCATTTTGATTTTCCTTTCTAAGCCAAGCGATTGGAGCATTAACGTCAATTCTAATCGCTTGGGAGTTCTAAGACCATTTAAGCTCAGGACTAATGTATTTTGTATGTACCTTTAACTATATAAACGATTAGACAGCGAACTGGAAATGTTGAGTACCCCAGAGACGACAACAAAATACGGTAACACCGTTATGTTAGATAAAGCCCAACTTAATCAGTAATTCTCCAATTATCGCAATAATAAACAAGTTATCTACCTAAATAAGCTTTTGTTCAGTTTAAATATCCAAGCGCACTTGATACATTACTTTTAAAATCGCGAAGCTCACTTAAGTCGTTTTATTTTTATTAGTTTAGTGGTAAAACGAACACTAAAAGATGAATTGCAGTGGCGGTAAAGCGGCTGAATTTTTTTACAGCGTCTACGCGAAGACGTTTATGGTGTAATTCGTCCACAATTGCTCTATACCAGTGGTTCTTAACATTTTTAGCTGCCAACATCCCTTAAATTCTCAAAATGTGTTCTCGCACCCCTAGTAAAAACGCAGATCTGTGGCAAGCAGTACAGTATAGTAGAGTCGCTTGCAGTTCTGTGCATCTAAATGGAGAACCCGATGTGCAGAACTCATCAGTCTTGCACCCTTAGGAATAACTTCTCGCACCCCAGGGGGTGCGTGCACCCGTGGTTAAGAACCACTGCTCTATACCGAAAAAACAGCGTTTAAAACAATTTATTAGACCCTAACAATTACCATCACAAAAATAATATGAAACAATAACAAAAATTAACGTTAAAATCTTAAAATTGTAAATTACATTAAAGATAATTATCGTCATAATTCTCTTAACTTGGATCAGTTGATATAAAATAAAAGTCAATCACCTACTCTGACCCAAATAATTTCCTTAAATATATACCTACTTCCAATCAAGATAAGCTAAAGTCAAATCTTTATCGAAAAATCGATTTCAACATAAAAATAAATACCATAAAATTTTAATACTGCGCGCTTTGTTTTGTTTAGTATTTCTCGAAAAAATAATTTATAATAAATAATGCTGATACGACTTATATATCATAAGACCATTTTGATGGTTAAATCAAAAGCTTCAATTTATATAAGTACAAAATAACTTACTTTTACTATAAGAGAGAGAAAAATAAACCGACGACACCAAAAGTAAATTTAAATGAGACTGTTTTTAACGCATACATGAATAAAAAAGACCGTTGGGGGTGGATTAAACGAAAGATCTGGTTGAGCCTTTCAAGCGTCTAAAGACACTAAAACTCCAATATAATTACCATTTTATGTTTATTCTTCTTGATTTTAAAATTCTAAGATTCAAGATTGATCACTTTGCACCTTTTTTTGAAAAACGCCTAACTTATCCATCGTCTCTAAAATGTTACTTTTTGAAATAACATTTTCAATGACAAATGGGAGAAAATTTAGGTTCCATTTATGTTAATTTAAATAGAAAGCAAAATAAAACTCATTCCAGTGCAATTTTTTTGCAACATAGATCACTCGTTTGTTCTATAATAGCCTTATCTAAAAAATTACGCTACCGTCAACTTTTTTTACAAGGACAGGAGCTCTACTACAAATTCCTATTTTAAAGCCATTTTTTTTAGAGCTTTGATAAATAATCCTACTGTGTGAGAAGAATAGAGTACCTGAATCGATTACGAAGCGAATCCATCACATATCAAGAGTATATGATAAAAACATCAAAGAACTGAAAGACTACTCAATTTAAAAAAGGCTCATGTTGTCATGACACAGTCAAATCGAAAATTTAATGGTTACTTATGCTCGCCGAGAAAAATGTAGGATATTACAAACACATTTAATGCAAATTAGTATTTAACTACCTAAGTGCTGGTGGCTATTAACCGTGGTATCATAAAAACCAAAAGTTACGGTTCACAGCGCCAGCAGAATATTAAGTAAGTGCGATATGTGTTTTTATTAATACTATCATTAAAGTATTAATTACTGGTTCCCTTAAATATCTGACATCTAAAATGGGACTTTTAAACGAAAAATATAAAAATTTGAATCAATATAATTTTCACGATATTATTATAAAAACTATTAATGGTATTTTTTGCAGAGCTAGTATAATATATTCAAAAATTAAAATGAAGACATTTTATTATTTATAACCTAGCACGCTAGTAATTAATTAGTTTATTGTGTATTAAATTCACTGCAGTTCTTTTATAGGTATCACTTTGAAACAGTGGCGTAGGCAGGATGTTTTCATGATGGGAGTTAATAAAGGCAACAGCCTTTTAAATTGATTTTTACTGGTCCAACCTTACACACAATCACACAAACACGAATTGTAAAAAGTATCAAAATAAATTTATAAGAACTTTCTCATAAAATTGGTTGGACAAGTCAAGCGAAGCTTTGCCTACGGCCCTAGTTTAATATATCCAGGTTATTGGGGGGGGGATATAACCCACCTAACCCTCTACTGCATACACCACTGCTTTGGAACAGACCTTAATTGATATAAATAAGTGCTTAATAATAATATTCGATTAAATTAAATTTAGCGAGAAGTTCGAGGTGAATAGAAAGAAAATATTAAAATCAAGCAAAATTGAGTATAATAAATTGGCTACCTACCCTTAATGTCTTGTCTACAGCGAAACAAAAAATTAAATAGCGCACTTAACTAATTATCTCTAAAACTATAATTTTTAATCTTTATTTGATACGTTGACCGTTTATATCAACATTGTTTATCATTAATATCAAACTTGTTAGCCGTTTGTAAGGACGATAACAAACAGCTTATCGGAACTTTCTTAAAGTGATAATTTTATACAAATGCTAACGTTTTCCGTGATCGCTTTAAGATATGTGCACTGTTTTTGACGAATTTATTGTCGTCATATTAGTAATTAACAATTCCCGACATACAGTTACAAAAAATTTAATTTTTAAGTCTGAAAGCTCGTGTTATGTGATATGTATTAAAATAAACATACATAGTTTCATACCAACCTGTATTTATATTTAAATATAAACTTGGTATATTATAGCTGCAATGGATTTATAGAATGATAGAACGTTTCAAAAATCTTTTAATGCACGCTACGTGTTTTTAATCTATTTATAATAAGCAGATGCACATCTATACAAAACCAATTCTTCCTTTCTCGTGTTCGCAGATTAAAAGGTGAGAAGTGTACGAGTCTGAATGTCTAAATAATTTATTACGTATCGTGTTACCTAATAATGTAATTAGATTGCCAAGCACGAACAATAAACACTAAACGTGACAATAATTTGATTCTAAAAATAGACGTATTAAATAAATTCACAACAAAACGCATAGATCTGAATATACCTACATGTTCTCATTTATCGTAAAACAACACTAATTAATTAAATGCTGCAATACAATACAATTTATCATAAAACTGAATTCTACGGAGTCTGCATCAAAGCGTGTTATTGAAATTTCCATTTAAAAATGACGGAAATAAAGGTAGAGGCAAATTTCAAGAAGGATTTCCTCTGCAATGTGAGCGTTTGTGCCACGCATATTATTATCACTTTTGTACTCAAAGCCAGTTTTATAATAAGAAAATCTTGCTTGCTAAAAGCACTTATTACAATTTACCTGCAAGATGTTAAAAGTTAAAATACCAAAATGTATGTACCAGGGTATAATGGTTTTTAGGTTTAAATTATGAAACTCGAAAATTGTGTTAAGCTAAAACCTGTATTATATATATTTTTTTAAAAATGTAATATCTATAGAACATTGCAATAACGCAGAATGATACAAATGTTTTTTTCGTTTAATTAATGCAAAAAATAACCTCCCTAAAAACACTTTTCCAATTAAACCACTTAACAACCATCAACATTTTGAATGTTGACCTTCTACCCCTGTCGTGGTTTTTCATTGCGAGCTCATAAAGTAAACATTAGTTTTTATCGTCCGGTATACTACATCCATTGCCTGAAAAAAGCATTATGATACTTTATTTCCAGCACTTTGTCGAGATGGTCAAGTAAATAGTTCAATTTAAATTTTTTTTTGACCAAAATATCTGACGCTTCATTCGTCAATGACGGTTATTCCGAAATGGCGTTGGGTAAAAATATTTAACGAAAATTTCGAGATTGAAAACAACAACAAAATTTAAGCGTTTGCCACTCTCAAGAGATTTCTTATTCATTAATTTTTGGTAAATTTATAGATCTACTTTCAATTTTGTCGCGCAGTTCCGGTTTGACCCGAAACTCTAGTTCCATCAATAGATAGGAAAAAAATTAAATGAACACACGCGTGCTTTATGTTTCTGATCATTTCTGCAACTAACAGCACAGTCAAAAAAATCTTTACACCCAATTATTGACCTAAATATTCTACGTGAAAGTAGGCGTTGAAAGATTTTTTATCTGTTCAGTAACGTGCTAACGTGTACTTAAACCCCTAATAAATCCTAACATTACCAGTTTTAAATATGTTTAAAATCGACATAATCTACACTGATAACACCTCGCTTTTGCAAGTAACTGATTAATGTGCGTTTTTAAAATAGGCGTAGGGTGGGACCCAACAGATGCTGGAAAAACTGTAGGTTTTTTGATATTTTTCTTGCACTAAAATGAGTAACATATTATGGGTTTGAGTTAAAATTATTTAAAAAAAATTATAGCGATACAAATACGTTGATTATTTGACCTACACATGAAACCGACAACTGTGAAAACAAAGTTGCAGTATTTACTATTTTGTTGTGCAATTTTACCTCTAAGTCTCCATAATAAATATCCCAACTTTCATTCTATTTCATTATTATAGATGCTTCCAGTCATTCCTTCTACCGTTCAGGATAACCAGTAACAAAAAATTTTCAGTTTCAACAAAACGTCATTGTTATATACCGATTGATCTTTCAAATTTATGCTTGACGTTAAAAACAAATTATGGTGACAAATTAATAATCAATTTACATTAATAATAATGTTGTATGAGATATGAATTAATTAATTTCAAATTAAAAACCACATTTATAATTACGCAAATTATTTTGCTCTTTACATAACAATGTAAGTAACAATTAGACATTATTTTGTTCACAATTTATTTGCTTCAAGGTCTTTTATTACGCTAAGAATGTACTATTTTCAAGTTGTCAGAAGTCGTCCTCCGCTACAAACACAAGTTTTCAAAATCTAAACAATGTTTTTAGTTACATGCGAGGAACAAAATATCGATCACAAATAATAAGTGCATGGTTAACTACCAAACAACTAGGGCGTCTAATTTTTTAATAGTTTAATGACAACATACGCTCGAGTGAGTTCGATTTTTTTAGTGCACCAAACAATTGCATACAATTTAAATGCGCTCGAACGAGCAATTGATCAAGGAATTTGTACATACATAATACATAGCATATTCTGAATCGACTATACCTAAAATAAAAAGCCCCTTCTACAGATGGAGCAAATAATCTTCAAAACTCATATAAACATTACAAGAAAAGCTACCGCAAACTACTTGATTCAGTTTAATGCTCACGCAACCATGCAAAATATGTAACGGAAATGTACCTGTCGCGATTTCTGCGTACCTTTCTACAATAACTGTACCAATTCCATATCAAATGTTGATTTAAAGTTGGAAACATTCACACGGATCGATATAATTAGGAGGATTTCGAATTGTTTTGTCGCAAAACGAGTCACTAAAGCGCACAGCGACGTGTTCGCGATATATTCGACGGACAACAAACTCACTACGTTACCATCGTGAACTGGCGTGACCGGCTACTCGCTGGAAGAAGAACAAGGTGCAGAGGCGAGGTCGACAAGCTCGTGCGCCCGCGCAACTTATATCCAGGGTGTTTATCTGCCGTTATGGGGTGGATTGACTAGAATTCCTCATCCATCGTCGACAACACGTTTGTTGGGGCAAGTGCTACTATCATGATATGGAAGAACGTCCGCCTGGCGATCGTTTTAGGTGCATGATCCACTCCCCGAAGCATATTTTAAGCGAGCGATGGAACGTTGTCTCAATATTTCTATTTTTAGACGAGGAATTAAATGCATCGACTTACACTTAACTGGTTCTTTAGTTCAGTGTTTCAAGAACGAATTTTTATTACTGTATTTTTTTCGAGTATGCATAGGTTTAAACGACCCTCGGTTATCCGAACAATAAAATATACTTCAGCCTAGTTTACTAACGCAAAAGTCAGATAATATAAAACGAGTTGTTTATAAAAACCATAAATGATAGAGAGTAAAGAAATTATGTATCAAAACTCCTAAATAAAAATAAAAACCAAATCTGTACGAAAGTAGGATTTACGATATGTTGCAAGTTCAAAAAATTTAATTTTCTAGCATCAGTGGATTATTAAAAACAAACTGTATAAAACTACCATTTAATAACAACTCAATATCACGGTACTTTTTGCTTTTTAATTCGCGTTTAAAAAAAAATGTTTTTCGGGTCTAAAACTAAACAAAACTGTCAATAGTAGTTTTGAGTAGTCAAAAATAGTTCTATAAGTAACTACATTTTAAACTATAAACTATAGTTTAATTCAAAATCTTTGAAATATAAAGCATACGTCGTTCGCTCCCTTCTCTACAAATAAAATTATTTTAATTCACAATACTTAACAAAATATCTGTAATGCACCTTAAAATCTATATTAAACCAATTAAATAAGATTTTCATCTATATATCGAACAGCTGAGTAAACTGTGCAGGGTTTACCAATTCGAATATTTTACGGGGTATCTCGGTTACCGTCATAATTGTTACAGGTTTCTTGGGCTATTTTTTTGAGAAAATAACGCCTATGTAATCAAATTTTCTATATCGCTTTACATTTTGGCACTACAGACGAAAAATGAAATTTCATCATTTCTGAAAATTGACTGTAACTTTTTTATTTATTAAAATGTTACAATAGTTTTTTATACAGATTTTTATGCTTAATTTAAAAACAAAATTATATTTTGCAACAAATATATAAAACTATGTATTTTAAAAAGCTAAAAAATTCTCTTTCAAATAAGTCATGGCCAACTAGGGTTTCTATTCAAAAAAATACAAATTTACTTCATATCTCAAAAGTCAAAGTCGCTAAAAAAAAATAATTTTGTTTTTAAATTGAGCATAAAAATCTGGGCACACCTGGTAACGGCAGTTCCAGATTATTAAAATTTTTAAATTAGAAAATTCATTACACTGGATCACAAATATTGTGTTTTCTTTAAAAAAAAAAAAAACTAACCGACCTTTAACCTGTCCGTCATTCATTTAATCAGTAAAAGAGGGTCAGGTTAAGTAAAAGTTTTTTGTTAAATAAGTTATAAAAATTAAAGTAATAGAATACAACAACAGCGGCTAGTACGCAAACCAAAAGTACCAGACCTGACCAATTTATATAGGTTTTATAATTTGAAATGACTTATTTAAGCAATTATTTAGCGTTATATACATTTCCATCATTAAACCGATATTATATACCGAGTTTTATAAATCAATAATTTGAGCTCCGTTACCAAGTTTGCCAAAATCTGTATAAAAAACCTTGATAACATTTGGTTCTATTTTAATAAATAACGAAGTTATAGTAAATTTTTAAAAATGATAAAATTTCATTATATCATAATATTTTATCGCACGCACTATGTGGCCATTAAATATTTCTACACGATCTTTAAACACATCTACTAAAATTTAACTTCTGAATTATACACTAGTTTACTAAATACTTAAAAAAAAAGGTAATCCGTACAAAGTTCGGAACCAATCAGTGATTAAAATATCATTATAAAAGCCAGCGTAGAAGGACTGGGACTGGGAAAATATGTAAATACGTCAGTAAAAGAGGCAAAATGATCTTCAATTTATTTAAAATTTCTGTCTTTTGCCCAACTTCTAAACGTTAACCTGAGGACTCATTGTACCACGTTTCAATACACACTGATTTGCTTTGGCATTTACAGCAAATTAAATGTTGCACTACTGTTTTTAAACAATGTATTGAAGTCGTCTTTTTTGCCTTATGATTGTATTAATAATTTTATATCAAATTGCAAAGGCGTAATCCAATAAGCAATAATTATGTAAATTCCTAAATGTTAAATTCATCAGTTCCTAAATTTATTTAAATTATTCATAAAACCAAAGTACTGTCCTTGCACAATTCGTGTGTCGAGTTAAAATAAATTATTAATGTAAATTGTATTTAAAAGTGGCCGCAATCAATTTAAAATAAACGATAGAAAATAATTGAAGTGTTTATAAACATTGAATGCAATCATTAGGTCAATAGTATCAAGCATATGTTTAATATAAATTTAGTACGGCGGTAGTTAAAAAGCTAGCAAAATAACTTGCACTTAGCGACCTCATCAGGTGCTTAACTTGAACTACTCGTTGATAAATGAATGAGAATACATGGTTTGCGACCAGGGTTCATATTTTTCTGTACTGTTGCATTACTGCTTAAAAATATATGTCGTAGAGCCGTAGAGGTATAATGTAATATTGGCAGTAAAACGAGCAAGGCTTTCTAATAAACCTCATCGGTTTGATTTTATACAAAAAAAAACTTTAATCAACCCTAAACCTGGCTCTCATTCATTTGGTCAGTAATACAGGATTACATTAAAGGTTGGTTATTTTTGTTTGTTAAATAAATAATAAAAATGAAGTTAATAAGTTTGTTTTCATTTTTTAAAATCTGCCAATCGTGAAAAACAAAAAAATGTCGAGAATATGTACATTTCACCGCTTAAATGGGGCATCGTACGGTTTTAACTGTCTGCCACATGGCGACTATGATTTTCGCTTCCTCAGTTAGTATAAATCAATATCTGTCTACAACTTACCAAGTCTTATACTTATAATAATAACGTTTGCGAGATATTTAACATTTTTGAAAAGTGCCAAAAATCGGTTTTTGGCTATATTTCGAAAATTAAAATAGATATCAAAAATCTGTTTACGGCAATGAATTTCTCTCGAAAAAAGAAATCGAGACTACGTACTTAGTTTTTTTCTATATCTGATAATAACCGAGATACCCTGTATGTGCATCGAAAATAGACCACCCTGTACATCATACACGAAAAACAGAAACGACGCAAAAACGAATAGTTAAGTAGGTAAGTATTTGTATCATTTTAATACACCTCTTAACTCTGTGGGTTCGACTTCGTATAAATCGGACAACCACACAAATCGGTTTATATTGTCGATGTGCCCCAATTAACCGAAATTAACCGCAATTTACAAAATATGCATTGCGAAGTGGACCGGCTTAAATCGGGAGCCTGATGATCTATCATCGCTAGTATCTCAATAAATTCGCTACTGTCGGCTTCACTCTATAATTGCAAAGAAAATAGGTATTTTCTCATCACGAACCGTTTGTTTTGGACTAGGGACTACAATACATTTGCCAAATATTTTTTAAAATGTGCGACGTCAAAAATTAGCTGTTTCACAAATCACAAAGTAGTGATGTTAGCAGATTAGTCGTTGCCAATTATAATGACACACCTGTTTGTTTACAGTTTACAGAACAAAACAGCACATTGCGTTGAAAGAAGAGTTAACCTTTTATTCGTCTTTAAATTGCAAAGTGATGTCACAAATTTCTACAAAGTTTTGAAACTCCAAACGACACGCTAACAGAATGTTTGTGATGAAGTCTGCAGTTGAACATAATTTTCTGCTGAAAAAATAGGTTATGATAATTTTTACTGCAATGTTGTTTTGCTTTTAAACATATTGCAGCAATTATTAATGCAAAATTTTCAAATTACCGTAGCGAGGTAAAACAATGCTGTATGAACATTGTGGAGTGACAAAAAAAAAACGAATAAAATAATTAAATGACCATTTATCGTAGGGTCTCTGCATAAAATTTGATTGGGTTTGTACTTTGATTCTTTGAATTATTACAAATTATAAAATCCCGTGCAAAAAAACAAAGGATGTGTAAATAAAAACATATCAACGATAAGCAAGCTGTGATTCCATGAAATACGAAGTAATCTGTATGTAACGTGAGGGTATATAATATTACATCAGTTGTAAACAAAAAAAAAACGAGTGTGTCCATGTATATGCGATAATAAAAACGCAACTCAAACTGTTTCATTTTGCTTACGCTATATTTATCATTAGCAGATTTTATTTGTTGTTCCGGATATTAATGACTTTAGCTGGATACAGCTCGTTCTCCCTCCCTAGAGGCATCTTTAGATAATTTAGTGCATTTTACGACATCAAGGCAAAGCATTAATGGGTCTGCTAATTTAGTTCAGTGATGCAAAATACATTAGGTTACAGTAAATAGAGAGCTACCATACTGTGGGCGTAGAATATGGAAGTGGTGCGAATCGATGGACCAAAAACAAACTCGTAAAAAACAAAGTTTTAAACAAATATAGCAACTTTTACAAATAAACCCAGTTACCTACATAATCGCAAATACATTGTAAAAAGGGTGTCCCGAAAAAACTCACCAGCACTGTAACTTCTTTATTTTAGAAGATAGAGCTTTTATATTTATTAATTTTTTATATAGAAGTCGGTTATTGTTTTTTTTTTCATGGCAACGTTGATTTTTATCTAAATTGCGCAATTTGTTACTACTCCGCTTATTTTTGTAAAGAAACATATAAAATAATATATCATTGTAAAGAGAAAAAAATAAACTCTGTAATTGAGTCATGCACTACTAAAACTGAAAAAAAAGCTTCATTAAATATCTCGCACGGTAATTTATAAGTAAAAATTTTACTTTCATCATTTTATATACAGGGTGTCACACAAAAAACACCGCAAGCTGTAACTTCGTTGTTTGTGGTCCGATTTTAGTGAACAAAAAACTAAATGAAATGGCTCCTCAAATACTATAAACTGAATTGGATTTCAATTGTTTTCAAGGTCAACTTAAATGTCAAACGATAGTCAATTTTTTTTCCAAATGGCACCATCTATTTTTTTTTACTACATCTGATAGACATTTTTTTTCTGAATTGAATGATGTAATCATAAGTTAATTTTAGTGCTAAACTAATAAGAAATAAAAAATAAAAGTTTAACTAAAATAGGCAAGGTTGCACAAAATTTTCAAGCGTGCCGTGGCAAACAAAAAAATCTTAATCAACAAATCTCATTTAAATACCACACTGACGTTTAAATGACATTTGTTGATAAAGATTTTTTTTGTTTTCCACGGCACGCTTGAAAATTTTGCCAAACCTAACCTATTTAAGTTAAACTTTTATTTTTTATTTCTTATTAGTTTAGCACTAAAATTAACTTATGATTACATCACTGAATTCAGAAAAATAATGTCTACCAGATTTAGTAAAAAAAATGATGGTGCCATTTGGAAAAAAAGTTTACTATCGTTTGACATTTAAGTTGACCTTGAAAACAATTGAAATCCAATTCAGTATATAGTATTTGAGGAGCCATTTCATTTAATTTTTTGTTCACCAAAATCGGACCACAAACAACGGAGTTACAGCTTGCGGCGTTTTTTGTGTGACACCCTGTATAAGTAATTAACAAGTTCTAGCAAATTGTTTTAGTTTACTAACGATAATCAAGATATTTGAGTTTAACAATATTGGTCGATTTCGGTTTTTTCATTTTATTACGCAAGCCATGGAATTTTTAAAGAAAACAATATCTTATTTAAAATACACTTAAATAGCTAACTTTTGACACATACAACCAACCTTGTATTTTCATTATTTACGGAGATAGCTATAGTGTTACATCGAAAAGTAAAACACCAAGTAAGTAATATCGCCAATGAATACATTTTTCTCTAAAAAAACGCAAACCTTAAAACAATCAAAGTAGCTATTAAAAAAATTATGTCACGACAGAAAGTGGCAAATATAATTAGTGACTCTTGGTATAGGTTTAAAAGTAAAAAAAGCATATAAATAATAAATTTACTGACAGTAATTACTTTAATTTTTATTAATTTAATTTATTTATTATCCATAAACTATTTTAGTCATTGACAGAAGATATTTAACCCTTGAAACTGAACGTTTATTGGTTTGTGTATTAAAAAATTAGGACTTAAATTATTGTGAACAATGTATAAATTAATTTTCATTAAAAGTGACATTGGTTGTTCTTGTTCCAAGGTACAGATATATGATGAGCTTTAAAATAACATATTTAAAATTTATACCTCATCTAAAAAAATTTACATAAAAATTAAAATTTTAAATCAAATTTTTGTCAAAAAACATTGCGTATATGTAAAATCCAAAAACATATTTAAAAAAATACTCCTACCCATTCAAAATTTTGTAATAAATACTAAAGCTTTATCTTTTTAGTTACAGGGTTGGGGACTTCTATACGACGACCAAAGTCGCGCGACTATGTGTGTACGCGTACATGCAATTTGCTAGTAGGTACTTGACAAACGAGCGACTCAAGTCGCGCGACAGAAAACGCTCTGTGTGTGCTAGGCCTAAAAAGCCGCGTTTTCCTAGCAGCAGGAATTGTACGCGGCGTAGAACGTAGTAATGCCTCGACCAATCAACATAGAGAGATTAATAAGCTCTCTATGTTGACATGAATAATGACAGAAAAACCTGTTAGCTTTTTTAATAAAAACAAATTAATAATTTAATGTTGTATTAAATGAAAAAGCACAACAACATTAATATTTAGTAGAATTCTGAATTTGATACTTAAACATTTAAAATAGCTTCTTCCAGTTGTACAGAACGTAAGTAAAAATAAAGTAACACATTGTAAGTGTAAATAATCTTCATTATTGGCAAAAATTAAAGTAAAATAATTGTTTTGTATAGTAAAGCTACAAATTGTTTTAAAACTGTTATTTTATAGGTACTCTGTATTTGAATACGCAAAAAAATAACAAAACATTTAAACATATTTGTAGTAGATAACATAAAAACCTACATTTTTACCTTTTCAATATTTAAAATAAAGCGACCAATCTTCTTTAACCTAAATGTACACAATCTTGTACATACATAATTTGCTTAATAATTTATCAAAGTTAATATCGAAGTTTATGACTATACGGAATATTTATTGCCAATATGAAATTCAGTAGACTTCTTGCAATAAATAACAGCAACTTAGGTCATGATTCTCTCAACAGATGTTACATTTAAACAAAACTAGTTTGCCGTAAAAATTTAAAGATAATTTTTGTTTTAGATAAGGGGATAGGTGCAAAATTGTTGCGTATATTTTTTTTATTACATTCAAATTCATGAATGGTTTCTTACAAGCTAATGATAAAATGTATAGATATATATTTAGAAACTAAGTTTCTCTAAATAATCAAATATAAATTATTTTAACTAACCTCTTGTGTCGTTGCGTTCAAAGGTTGTTTTTGTAGTTGTTGTGATTCCATCACTGTTTAGCCTTCTAACTTTTTGTTGTTCCTTTTTGTTTTCTTGAATAGTTTCTTTTGAAGCCAAGAAATCTTTCGACTCACTATTTGGAGTTGTTGGCGTTTCTACCAGATAATTGCAATTGTTATCGCACTGACCTATTACGTACTTGTTACCAAATTCGTTTGAATAACCATCACAGTTTTCTAAAGTATTCAATTGTTTGCTGATAAATTTGTTTACGCATTCAATCGCCTTTTTTCTTTCAAAGTCTACGTTATTTAAAAATAAGTCATTTCTTTTTAAAGGATATTGATCCGTATTACTTCGCACATAAGCGTGATTTTTTCTTGTTGCAGTTGGATCACTAATTTGCCGAGCGTGATTTGCCGTTACTTGTAATTTGTTTGTAATATTGTCTTGTGAATGATTTTTTCTAATATTGTAATTAGGTTTAGTATTATCTTCTGAAGACGAATCTTCGTATTTTTTAGTTGGTCTTCTTCGTCGCCTAGTGTTTGAAAAATCATCTTCAACGACTACTAGGGAACCAGCTTTGCAAGTTCGTATTTTGTAACGTTTATTGTTAAGTTCATTTGTTTCTATAGTATTGTGGTTATCGTGAAACGAAACGTTCTCAATGTATTCCTTGCAAAAAGATTTGTGCTTTTTGGAATTATTTTTTTTGTTTTCATTTGCAATTGCCGTTTCAGACACCGGTGGCTCTTCGAGCGAGTTCATATAATTTGCTTTAACATCGTTTACAGCCGCTTTTTGAGATATAAGCTGATCTATACGTGGATTCATAAAATTTCTGTAACCATCAGCAATGGCTCTTTTTATGCTTTCTTCGTTATATCGGAGTAAACGTTGGTAAGCATCGTTACTTAATTTTCGTTTGATGTAAACATGTTTTGGTTGAGCATTTACCGGGACATCCTTTACCGAATAGTTGCGTTCTAAAGGTACAGGTTGCCGCTTTTCATAAACTCGCTGACGCCTTTTGTTTTCTATATCCTCGCTCTTCGATTTTTTTAAAGCATATCCACCTACGATTTCATTAATTTTGACGTTATTTCTTGGACCTGTGTTATCTTGTTTTAGTAAGTTGATGTTGTTATTGCAAGCACTTGATGAGGGAGACTTTTGATAGCGGTTTTTATTCGAATCATCCTTCGGATGTTTAATATCTGTAGAATGTTTTAACGCCCCCAGAGTTTTTTGTTTCATCACATTATTCTTGTCGTTTAAAGCGTTATTATTCAGTACGTTTGCCAAATTGTCGCTTTTGCATTTGCGTAGGCGTTTAGTAGTGGGTTGTTTAATTGCAGTGCATATGTCTTTTGTCTCTAATTCGTCGGTGTTAGGTTGGACTACAGAACTGTGCCAACTTCTCCTTTGCATTCCGTTATCCCTAGCTTCAACCAACAATTTTCCCTTAGCATTATATAACTGAATAGTTGGTAATGCTATGTGTGGGGAAGATTTAGACGTGGATAGCTCCCAATTCCAGCTTTTAGGCTTTTTTAATTGTAATTTGATAACATTGTCAATGTATTCGTTCTCTGGGTATTTTTGCATGGTCTTCATTTTGTTTATTGTGAAATAGTTTTCCAACAAATCCAAGTTTAAAAAAAAAACGCGTTGAAATCACCAAGCTGCTCGATATTATTTACCGTTTATTATTCACGCATAGTTGGAATATTTCCCAAACGGCGTCATATACAAATAGCGTGAATATTTTCACGAAGGCTGTATAAAATTACTATTAAGTATTTATAATTTTCGAAGATGATTCATTAGTTTATTGGCACTTTATGTTCAATTTAAAGCGTTTCTCCCAAAAAACACTCTTTACAGTTTTATTGTTTTGCTGTGTAAGCTTTATGAGACTGTTTAAATAATAATAATTTAATATACGAATAAACAAATCGTTTTTGTGTGCTGTAAAAAATAAACTTTTAGATATCGTAAACAATTATTAAACGATTAATTAGATCACCAGTTGTTTGTTTACATTATGTAACTGAAACATTGTTCTCTCAAAACCAACGTGGCAAAGCCCACTAACTGCGTTTATATCACTTGGCAATAAAAAATACTAGCTGGCTGATAACTTCTATTAACCACTAAAACGAACATGTACACACATGCACTTAACGAAGCGTATTTTGAAGTACCACTGAAATTCACACTCGCACAAGTTGTTGGTCAATTGCACCTAAGAGATTTCAAGCAAACATCAGAATTCGCTATCTGTTTCAGTTATATTAATAAAACTATCAGCTGTTCTGCCAACAAAATTCTTTCACGTTAATATTACGGTTTATTTTTGAATATAGCATCCAAGTTAATTCTCCTACTCCCTCGGTGTATAAATAGACCCGTAAAGTGGGCTATGCTATGTTCGCACATATGACGTGTATTTTTCCGTCATCGTGTTCAATAAAAGTCTCGTAAAAAAGCAGAAGCTGTAAAATAAATGTACAAAAAGTTAATGCTGAAAGCATTTTGCCGTTAAATTATTTTATTCGTGATTTAACTTTGATATAATTTATTACAACCCGTCTATGTGCAGTTGTTTCTGTTGTTGTTTGTTATTTGCCAAAATACGACAATTTATGATCCTGAAATTGTGGTCGTAGTTATTAAATAAGTTATGGAAAACACTTAATACTTTTTCGCAAATAATGAAATGGTTCTAGTGTGTTACTAAATGTGAACAATTTTTCTGTTTCAACGCTTACTTCATAAAGTGTTGGTAATAAAAATAATACCTACATACAGCACCTTTCATTTTGAGCACTTGCTAAAATAAAATGCTAAAACTTTTGTTTGTGATACTTAATTTTAATAAAACGGCAGTAGGTACTTTCGAATAACAAGGGTTCAATCTTGTTCGAGTGCTCTCAAATATTTTGCGCGAGACACATTTCTTTAAAGCTCTTTATGGTGTAGCCCAGGGATTCCCAACCCTGTGCCCGCGGGCGCACGTGCGCCCGCTACAAAGTGTTAAAATAACGAGAAAAATAAAGAATAAAATCTTAAAAGTAAGGAAATAAAAAGTTGCCTTAGTTTTTAAAATCTCACTAGATTTAGCGAAAAATTCGCTAAATTCGATGGGAACATGGGTATCTTGCTTAATAGTCAAGATAGAGAAACGGTTAAATTACCAAAAATGTGCAGTTTTTCGGGACAAACTCAGAACAGTTGTTAAATATATTCTATTTCCTGTTTTTCTTCATTAATTTTGTTTTGACAGCCTACTTTTTGTTTTTAATTTTTTTAAAAATTGAAAAACCTTTGTAACTTGCGTATTATTAAAAATAAATACATCAACTCTTATATATTTGGAACGGGAAAAAAATAAGGAATTTAAATAGGTTATAGCCAACTATAGCTTCCTTTTAACAAAAAGGTAAGTTTGTGTCATAACTTTTTACCGGCGAGTGCAATTTGTTTTTTAATAATTTCAAAATCTACAAAAAAACATCTAAAAATAATCTTCATAATCTTTTTCGATACTTACAACAATAAGAGAGATATGACACATTATAAATATAACAAAAAAACAGTTTTTTTCAAATAATTTCAAAACCGGAAATGATAAAATATTTTTGAAAACGGTTCTGAGTTTGTGCCAAAAAACAGTACATTTTTGGTAAGGTAACCGTTTCTCTATCTTGCCTATTAAGCGAGATACGCATGCAATCCCATCGAATTTGGACCACCCTGTACATAATACTTCATTATTTTTTTTAAATCGGACTTGCGCCCGCCACTATTTTTCTCAATCGCGATTGCGCCCGCGCCACAATAAGGTTGGGAACCCCTGGTGTAGCCGGTAGCGGATAGTTGCAAATTTTAATAAATCATTTTTTGATTAATTAAAAAATAACATCGGCAAAAATCCATTTGTGAGTAATTCGCTACCCGCAATCGGTAATTAACCCAGTAAAAGAAATTAACGAAGCGAAACGTTTGGCGCTGAGCCATTCTATACTACCATAGACAATAAAGTTAATATTCCGTGTGTTCGTCTATACTCGTTATATACCTACTTAATGATATCAAACAATCAAACATTCGCCGCTTGACATCGACAGGATTTGTAGCCAGTGTATTTTGTTTATACTTCCTTAAGGTACTTTTTTATGTACAATGTAACCTTTTCTGTAGATATTTTTTATAGAAACTAGCTAAGCGAATGCACTTATGGCTCTATCCTGAGAGAAGGCAACGAAGTGCGCGTACATTCAAAAATATGGAAATAAATTTAAAAGAATATGGTTCCTTTGAAAAACCAACCAGAAATTTGAGTAAAGCTATGAAGAATTAGAATTAGCTGTTTCTACACAGTATTTATGGCAAAGAATGTAGCATCTCAACATGTCAAATGTTTAATTATTTGTAAACGTAGCCATTATTATACAAAAATTCCTACAAAACTCTCGAATCACACAACGAAGTAATAAAATTCTAATAAATGATACCGCAGACAATTTGACATTTAATTGGTTGTTTATAGTTTGTTTTTTCATAAATAGCTTAAAAAGTTATTGGTAAAATACGATTTCTCTTAATTTTGTAGGCTGTTCATAAAATTAGACGTGGCATGTTATATTTCATTAAAAAAAGCATTAATCCAAAGCCAACTTGACGGCCCTTCAAAAAAAAATGAAATTAGGGGTAACATCTCAAAAAGGGTAGGTAAGTGATTTAAAAGTTCTAAAATAATAATTACATTCTACATAAAAAGCATCTGAAGAAGCCGCAAATAAAATTAATCTAATTATTAAGACAAAAAAGTTACGACAGAAAAAAAAATTAACATTTTCATAAGTACGAGGAATGTTGTACTTAAAAATTGATCGTAGCTACTCTCATACTTAAAAATAATTCACCTAATTTAAGCAAACCTGTATGATTTATCATAAGCGAGATAACATGCTGGAAATATTATCAAGCACCAGCTTTCACCATAAAATTTTTTGAGAAATCAATCATAAAAAGTTTTCCATTTTTGAAATATTTTTTGAATGACAGAAGTTATGATTATTTAAAATTTAATATATTTTAAAGATACTACGTTTTTTAAAATTAATTTTCGTACGAAATTTCATTTTTACAGATATACACTTCATTTAACAAAAATGAGGTTACTTAGAATTCTAAAGCGGCAATTTAGACTTTTTATGCAGGCAAATACGCTAACGACCGCAATGTATTGAAATAAGAATTCAGTAGGTACCAAATTTCGCAACTTTGCCCCAGGTTAATTGATTTTGTAGCTTTTGAATGTGGACACCCTGTAAACTACGTTCTTTAATTTCTTATGGACACCATATTTGATTTTTATATAGGGTGTTTCAGAGCACCCGTACCAGCACTTTTATTCAAAAATGCGACGTCTGACAAAGATAGGGAATTTTTTTTTATAACAAAAGTGCATATGCAGAATTGACTGACGCTATAAGTGGTTTTCGCGATTAAACCGGAAGTGGCCAAATCCGGAAGTAACTTTAAAAACTTAAATAGAATCATTGTTTTTATTGAATAATTAAAAAGATATTCGATAAATAAACACTTTTTACTTAAATATTTTTTGATTATCAGTACAGTTTGAAACATTGGACCTAAATCATAACAACATAAAAAACCCTATACGCATGTACCTGAGTGTTGGACACCCCGTTGTTTTCTTTAGTTTTGTATACAGGGTGTTTCATAATTGAATGCTGATCCTTAGGGATATTATTCCTTGGATGATTTTAAGAAAAAAAGTTTCAGTCAATGTAGGTCCGCAACCGCCGTATTTTTGAGATACAGGGTGTTAAAAGTTTACTCGAAAACCGTTCGTCGGACAAAAAAAGTCAAGAGGCCATTTTTACTAAGAGATAAAGTAAAATTATAAAAATGACATTTATTTTGAAAAAAAAACAGTGGCATATAATTTTTTTCATTAAAAATATTCAAGGACATGTTAGTACGGACGCTATTGGTAGAAATAAAACAATTTTTTTTTCTGAAAAAAATGTGTTTTTATGCCTAGTTAGCACCTACTAAAATTCAAAAAAATTTCTAAAGCGGTATCAAAGATATTAAGAAAAAACCGATATTTTTTTCAACTTTTAACACCCTGTATCTCAGAAATACGGCGGTTGCGGACCTACATTGATATGAACTTTTTTTCTTAAAATCATCCAAGGAATAACACCCCTAAGGATCAGCATTCAATTATGAAACACCCTATATAATTAAATGAAATTTTAGACACATAATTTGTGTAAAAAACCTAATTGTTTGAATTTGAACATATGTACACTATTGTTTCACTTCCGGTTTCGCCGAAAATGACCCTAAGTTTGTTATTTCAAATGGAACACCCTGTATATTTTTAAATTTTTGGAAATAGGAAGCAATTTTGAATACAACTGCACTATTTGTTTAATGTACCATTACCAAAAACATGACTCGCACTCAATTTAAAAAAATGTTTTCGTCCAAAAATTATTTGAGGTTATAAATATTAACCAAAATAACACAGTTGCATCCAAAATTGCTTTCTCTTTCCAAAAATGTAAAAATACACAGGGTGTTCCATTTGAAATAACAAACTTAGGGTCATTTTCGGCGAAACTGGAAGTGAAACAATAGTGTACATATGTTCAAATAATCGGTTGTTTTACACATATCATATGTGTAAAATTTCATTTAATTATATACAAAACCAAAGAAAACAACGGGGTGTCCAACACTCAGGTACGTGCGAATAGGGTTTTAAATATTGTTATGATTTAGGTCCAATGTATTTCAAATTGTACTGATAATCAAAAAAATGTTTAAGTAAAAAGTGTTTATTTATCAAATATCTTTCTAATTATGCAATAAAAACAGAATGGTTCTATTTAAGTTTTTAAAGTTACTTTCGGATTTGGCCACTTCCGGTTTAATCACGAAAACCGCTATGGCGTCAGTTAATTCTGCATATGCATTTTTGTCAACAAAAAAATCGCCATCTTTGTCAGACGTCGCATTTTCGAATAAACGTGCTGTTAGGGGTGATCTGAAACACCCTGTATGATTGACTAGAACTTTTCATAAATTAAAAAATTGCAACGGAAGAAACATGTGAACTTTTATTTGCAGAGGAGTGTAGTATATTTTTATATTAAACATCCCAAAACATCCAAAACTTTAATGAACGCTTCATCTCTAATAATGCACGAGATTCCTGTGGTTGTCCTTAAATTATAATCAGCCCGTATAAATACATAAATAACTTTTATTATGTTTTATTCTTATAATTGACAGAAGTGTTATTAAAAAAACAAAAGTTTTTAACTGGTTTTAAACAGGTTTTTTAATATATTGTTTCAATTTACATTGATTTAGACATGTTTCGTCAATATAGGTTTTATTGACTTCCTCAGGGCTACAAAATTTATTCTTATACTCAGAAATTTACAAAATTTTTATTACTGTGTTACAAGTCACGAGAGAAAGAAATCTAAGCGATAGAACGATGTGACTGTCGTAATCAGAATAAATGAATTAAAAACAAAAAGTGCCTTAAACTAACAAGATACGTAAATACTTTTGAAGTTTTAGAAATCATTGCTGGTTGTTTTAGAAGCGCTATTAGCTATTAGATGTTTGTGACAATTTTGTGAACAGTCGCATTTGGTAAGGATATACTGTAACGAAATTCCGATAAACCGCCCAAACAAATATTTCGATAACGTTTCGACGTCACTGCCGCAAAGTAGGGAGTTATCATCTTCCTACTCTGTTACCATCTCTCCTACCCACACCACAAATTTTGGGTATAAAACGCCGGTACAAATTATATAGAGCTCTCTTTCACAGACGAGCGGGTAAAACCTAGGTAAGAAAATCCTTCCGTTAGACCTCTTGGGCGGTGGTGCGACACGACCAAGAGTTTTCTAAGTCCTGATCCGATTTCCGAACTTAGTCTCTTTTAAGCGGAGGTGTGACACGATTAAAAGAGCTAAGTCCGAATATTTGAACTTAGACTATTTTGAGCGGAGGTGCGACACGATCAAAATAGCTAAGTCCGAATTCCCGTCTTTGAATTATTTTACACATATGAAAGCATACCCTGAGTCCGTACTTAGTCTCTTTTAAGCGGAGGTGTGACACGATTAAAAGAGCTAAGTCCGAGTATTTGAACTTAGACTAGTTTGAGCGGAGGTGTGACACGATCAAAATAGCTAAGTCCGAATTCCTGTCTTTGAAATTATTTTACAGATATGGTAGCATACCCTGAGTCCGTACTTAGTCTCTTTTAAGCGGAGGTGTGACACGATTAAAAGAGCTAAGTCCGAGTATTTGAACTTAGACTAGTTTGAGCGGAGGTGTGACACGATCAAAATAGCTAAGTCCGAATTCCTGTCTTTGAAATTATTTTACAGATATGGTAGCATACCCTGAGTCCGTACTTAGTCTCTTTTAAGCGGAGGTGTGACACGATTAAAGGAGCTAAGTCCGAGTATTTGAACTTAGTCTAGTTTGGGCGGAGGTGCGACACGACCAAAATAGCTAAGTCCGAATTCCTGCCTTTGAATTATTTTACTTATATCGTAGCATACCCTGAGTCCGTACTTGGTCTCTTTTGAGCGGAGGTGCGACACGATTAAAAGCGCCAAGTCCGAATTTCAACTTTTTAATTATTTCACCAATACCGTAACCCCGTGTCCGGACTTCAGAATCAAAATCAGAATGAGAATCTAAATTTATTTGAACCCTAATTGTATTAAACAAATACTGGCCCCATTATTATTAACTGCTTTACAATTATCTTTTGAGTATTAATTATTTGTTTTATACCAATTATTGTATATTATGTAAATAAAGAAACCATAATAAAGATAACCATTTTAAACCGTCCAAGTTTTATTCAACGAGAGACCCCTGGAATCTACATTCTCCAACAGAGCTACAAGAATAGAGGAAACAACCCCTACAACAAATTTGGCGCCCGAGAAAGATTAAGTTAAAAAAAAAATATATAAGAAAGCAAAACCGAAAAGAAACAAAAAGCGCCACATTTTGGCGCCCGAGCAGGGACTCAAATTCCGTACGGTACATACCGACGAACAGGGGCAAGGGCCGGTTAGATTCTGAACGCACCGTACGATAAATTAATAGTAGGTACAATAATGACACATTCAAAGACAAAATCCGTAGCCAGCGATTCCGAAGGCGAAGGCTATGGCCTAGAGAGTGCCGACACTAAGGTGGGCTGGCTCTATAAACTACGCAAGGACGAACTTAGCAACGAATTGAAAAAGTTCAACCTGGATCCTAATGGTCGCGTCGAAGAGATGAGACAACGGCTTAGTTTGTTCCTACGAACCGGCGAGAATGACAAAGAGTCCACCAAGCCCCAGGTCCTATCCACCGCTACCGAAACTGTGGCCAACGCATGTGATCAAATACGAAAATGGAACGTCCATTTTGACGGCAAGACGGACGCTGTCCTTTTCCTGGAGCGTGTAGAAGAACTACGAGAATGCTACGGCTATACCGACCGCCAACTTCTTCACGCGCTGCCCGAACTATTCCGCAACGATGCCCTGCTATGGTTTCGAAACAATAAACAGTCCTGGCGTACCTGGAACCACTTTTTAAACGACTTCGAAGGTTTTTTCTTACCATCCGACTACAGGCTGAACTTAGATGAGCAAATCAGCCGAAGATGCCAACGCCCGCACGAGACTGGTAAGGAATACCTGCTCGCTCTACAAACATTAATAAGACGCCAAGGCCTGTTGACACCGCAACAAATATTAAACCGTTTATATAAAAATCTCCTGCCCCAATATCGTCAATATATCCGTCAATCCGACTTTAACACAATACCTGAATTGTTAAGAAAAATCGAAGAGCACGAGCTACTACAAAAAGAATTGGCCGCTCAAACTTCAAAGCGAACGGAAGCCGCCGATAAAATCCAGTACCGTCCTATTAAACTTGCAGCGCTGTCAGATAGCCAAAACGCGGCTGCAAGAGATAATGTTGGCCGCGCATCGTTTGCCACGCCCCTAAGGCAAAGTCCCAATTATAGCCGCGAGCGGTGCTGCTGGAACTGTGGTCAGTCAGGCCATCTGCGGTTCAACTGCCGGCTACCGCCAAAACTTTTCTGTTCGAGATGCGGGCAACCAGGCGTACTCACGAGGAACTGTTGTGGCGTAACACAAGCACCGGGAAACGCCGTCAAGATTGGCAATCCACCGGGCCTCGCCAATCTTTGCACCCCAAGGCCCGCTACAAACAACCCTCCGCAATAATCCTAAAGAACTCCACCCTCGCTTCCACTAGTTGCCAAGAATCCGATAACCGCCTTTTTATTCCAATTCACATTAAAAATCAATCCTTCCGAGCTCTAGTTGACACCGGATCCACCTGTTCCTTCATCAGCCGACGTGTAGCCGAATATTGTAACCTGCACGATCCCTCAGTAAGTCAACTAAAAGAGCACCAGGTCCAGCTAGCGAATGGTTCTACGCAACGCGTCGACCAGATGTACCGAATTTGTTACAATATGAACGCAGAATGGGTAACCGACACCTTTCTGTATCTTCCGACGCTAGTACAAGACATGGTATTGGGTATGGACGTATTAAGCAAGCGTCAAACAGTAATTAATATTACTAGCCGGTCCGTTAAACCGAATGGCGGACATACAACCGAACAGCCGTTACAAAATGCTTCTGTATTCGTCGATAATAAAGATCAATTATCGCCCGTTGAACAAGAGCATCTCCAACATTTCTTGGCACAAGAACTACCTCGATTTGCGAGTGCAAAAGGAACTACAGACCTAGTGGAACACGAAATCCGACTCTCCGATCCGACCCCTATTAAGCAACGCTACCGACCCCAAAATCCAGTAATGCAGCAAACTATAAACGAAGAAGTGGACAAAATGCTCGCTGAAAATATTATTGAACCGTCTAACAGTCCCTGGAGCTCGCCTGTTGTAATCGTTCGTAAAAAAGATGGGCAACCGAGATTCTGCGTAGATTTTCGTAAAGTTAATGAAGTGTCGATAAAAGATGCATATCCATTACCCTACATCAGTGCTATCTTAGACAAACTCCGCGAAGCCCGTTACATCTCTAGCCTGGACCTGAAGCAAGGGTACTGGCAGATACCGCTTACCACGGCAAGCAAACCCGTTACAGCCTTTACCGTCCCTGGCCGCGGTTTGTATCAGTTCAAGGTTATGCCCTTTGGATTACATGCAGCTCCTGCCACGTTCCAGCGCCTCTTAGATTCAATAATTGGACCCGACATGGAGCCCAAGGCCTTTGCCTATCTAGACGACATCATAGTTCTAGGTAGGACGTTCACAGAACACTTAAATAATCTACGAGAAGTGTTCGATCGCCTTCGTAAAGCTAATCTACAACTAAACCCCGATAAATGCCACTTCTGCCGACGAACACTGAAGTACTTAGGCCACGTAGTGACAGCTGAAGGCATTCACACCGACCCGGATACCGTAGCTGCCATTCTACAAATACCCGCACCCAAGAATGTACGCGATCTCCGCCGGTTCCTGGGCATCGCCTCCTGGTATCGACGATTCATTTCATCGTTCTCACATGTTACAGCTGCGTTAACTAAACTACTACGGAAGGGAAGTCGTTGGTTATGGGGTACCGAACAACAAGAGGCCTTCCAGACGCTTAAAACAAAATTGACGTGTGCCCCAGTCCTGTCCTGTCCCAATTTTACCAAGCCATTCATTTTGCAAACCGACGCCTCAGAAAAAGGTCTTGGAGCCGCCTTAATACAAAACGATGACAATGCAGACCATGTAGTAGCATATGCGAGCCGATCTCTCAATCCTGCAGAGAAAAACTATTCTGTTACCGAAAAAGAGTGCCTAGCCATAGTATGGGGTATCCAGAAGATGCGACCCTATCTAGAAGGATACCACTTCACCGTAATAACCGATCATCAGTCCTTAAAATGGCTAAATTCCATACGCAATCCGAGTGGACGACTGGCGCGATGGGCCGTTTATTTGCAACAATTTGATTTCGACATTAAATATCGACGTGGAGTACTTAACCGGGTGGCAGACGCATTGTCTCGACAGCCGCTGCCAGATATGCAACCAACATACGCCGGCGAGCTGTGCGCTATTACGGATGTACCCCAGTGTCCATGGTATACCCAGAAAGTAAATGAAGTTAAACGTCATCCTGAAAAGACGCCAGACTATAAACTAATCGACGACCGGCTGCATCGGCACTTTTGGGAACCAACAGACCTCCGTGAAGCGGATATGGCTAAGCCTTGGAAACTGTGCGTCCCTGAACCCGACCGTGAGGCAATACTACGCGAACATCATGACGCTCCTACAGCTGGGCACATGGGAATTGCAAAAACGATTACGCGAATCGCACAAAATTACTACTGGCCTCGAATGTTTAAAAATATTGCTAACTACGTACGCCGCTGTAATCAATGTCAAAGATATAAACCGTCGCAACGACAAACTCCTGGACAAATGTACCCTCCTAAGATCCATAGCCCTTGGGAAACAGTTAGCGCCGACCTAGTGGGCCCGCTCCCACGCTCCGCCAAAGGCCATAACTACCTCTTCGTGCTTCAAGACCGCTTCACAAAATGGGTGGAATGTCGTCCGTTAAGAAAAGCCACCGCTAGCACCGTCACCCAAGCCTTAAGAGAGCTGGTGATTATGCGATTTGGATGTCCACGCACAGTGATAACCGATAATGGAGTACAGTTCGATAGCCGCCTGTTTCGTTCGTTACTGGCCGAATTTGGAATCCGACACCGATTTACGCCGCCATATACGCCACAAGCCAACCCCGTGGAGCGTGTCAATCGAACCCTCAAGACTATGGTAGCACAATATTGTGAGGCCGACCAAAGGAAGTGGGACCAATACATTCCTGAATTTACACTGGCTATGAATACCGCTCGGCATGAATCAACCGGTTTTACTCCAGCCTTCCTTAACTTCGGCCGAGAACTAGAAATACCGAACGGGCTCCAAGAGCGCGGACACGATGAAGACCCAGACGATATTCCGAAAGGACCCGATATTCAAGAGCGGAACCATAGGCTACAGAAACTAGACGAAATTTTTGACCTGGTACGACTTAACCTCGCAAAGGCCTTCCAGTCCCAAAGTCGACATTACAATCTACGCCGACGCGACTGGAGATGCAAGCTGGGAGATAAAGTGATGAAGGTCGAACGCCACTTATCGTCTGCCGCAAAAGGTTTCGCAGCCAAGCTAGCCCCACGATATTCCGGTCCCCACACCGTTGCAAGGGTGATATCTCCACTGGTATACGATCTTCGCGACCACACTGGTCGTCGTCTGCAGCGAGTCCATATCAAGGACTTAAAACCCGCCATCTAACTCCCCGCTCCCTACATAATTCCGAAACGCTAACATTATTTTTTTTGTCCAGAGACGCAATATGGAACCTCCACGGACGCCATCACCGACGCCGCGCTCCCCACTGCCGGGAACGCCAGCAGACCACCATCCCGAGGCCGTCAAACCACGGGATGACGATAGCAGTCCTATGCAATGGCTCGATACGTCCCCAATACCTGGCACACCACCGGCGTTACCAATTACGCCCAGAAGCTTCAATTTTAGAGCATTTCTTTTATTAACTGTATATAGTAATTTTAAGAAGTGTGATTTATTTATTTATTTACTATATTACCGGATATTTATATTTGAAATGTTATTTGTTTATTTATTTTATTACCGAGTATCTAAGGTTCATTTTGTTACCAAGGGTTCATATAAGTTTATTTTATTTTATTTTTGGGTTTTGAGATATTCAGTTAACCGTAACTTTTGATTATTAATTTTGCACATTACCGTGATGGCCGTAATGCCTTAAGAAAAAAAAAAAATCTTTTTTTTTTTCCCGAAGAAAGAGGGGGATGTAACGAAATTCCGATAAACCGCCCAAACAAATATTTCGATAACGTTTCGACGTCACTGCCGCAAAGTAGGGAGTTATCATCTTCCTACTCTGTTACCATCTCTCCTACCCACACCACAAATTTTGGGTATAAAACGCCGGTACAAATTATATAGAGCTCTCTTTCACAGACGAGCGGGTAAAACCTAGGTAAGAAAATCCTTCCGTTAGACCTCTTGGGCGGTGGTGCGACACGACCAAGAGTTTTCTAAGTCCTGATCCGATTTCCGAACTTAGTCTCTTTTAAGCGGAGGTGTGACACGATTAAAAGAGCTAAGTCCGAATATTTGAACTTAGACTATTTTGAGCGGAGGTGCGACACGATCAAAATAGCTAAGTCCGAATTCCCGTCTTTGAATTATTTTACACATATGAAAGCATACCCTGAGTCCGTACTTAGTCTCTTTTAAGCGGAGGTGTGACACGATTAAAAGAGCTAAGTCCGAGTATTTGAACTTAGACTAGTTTGAGCGGAGGTGTGACACGATCAAAATAGCTAAGTCCGAATTCCTGTCTTTGAAATTATTTTACAGATATGGTAGCATACCCTGAGTCCGTACTTAGTCTCTTTTAAGCGGAGGTGTGACACGATTAAAAGAGCTAAGTCCGAGTATTTGAACTTAGACTAGTTTGAGCGGAGGTGTGACACGATCAAAATAGCTAAGTCCGAATTCCTGTCTTTGAAATTATTTTACAGATATGGTAGCATACCCTGAGTCCGTACTTAGTCTCTTTTAAGCGGAGGTGTGACACGATTAAAGGAGCTAAGTCCGAGTATTTGAACTTAGTCTAGTTTGGGCGGAGGTGCGACACGACCAAAATAGCTAAGTCCGAATTCCTGCCTTTGAATTATTTTACTTATATCGTAGCATACCCTGAGTCCGTACTTGGTCTCTTTTGAGCGGAGGTGCGACACGATTAAAAGCGCCAAGTCCGAATTTCAACTTTTTAATTATTTCACCAATACCGTAACCCCGTGTCCGGACTTCAGAATCAAAATCAGAATGAGAATCTAAATTTATTTGAACCCTAATTGTATTAAACAAATACTGGCCCCATTATTATTAACTGCTTTACAATTATCTTTTGAGTATTAATTATTTGTTTTATACCAATTATTGTATATTATGTAAATAAAGAAACCATAATAAAGATAACCATTTTAAACCGTCCAAGTTTTATTCAACGAGAGACCCCTGGAATCTACATTCTCCAACAGAGCTACAAGAATAGAGGAAACAACCCCTACAACAAATTTGGCGCCCGAGAAAGATTAAGTTAAAAAAAAAATATATAAGAAAGCAAAACCGAAAAGAAACAAAAAGCGCCACAATACATATCGAATATCTGAGACACTGCAAAAATACGTAAATAAGACTAATTATTATTGGAGGGAAAATGGAAAATAATACGTATTCGTTTCAAACAAGCCATAATATTTTTTTAGACTGGCATAAATAAAGTCCACATGTTGCTGTCAAAACGATGTTACGCAAGTTTACATAACAAACTAATTTTAAAAGCAAATTAAAATATCTAAGATAGCAAATAAACCACTATACTTTTCTTAGGAACAGAGAAAAGCATAATCATACTTTGTTAAATACTACATTAACTTTGAACAAATTTACACACTTATGCTGCTGTGGTTATTAACAACAACGCAAAATAAATTATTTTCTGTTTGTATATAATTCACAGTCAAGGTACAATTCACTTTGTAAAAACAAGCATTAGCTCAATTTATTTTTAACTTGCATTTATTCTAGTTTTTTGGCACCTTCTTGAACTTGACGTTTGAATAAATCGTTGTTCCTTATATTTATAACTATTACAATCGAACTAAAGATAAATGTCACCCTCTTATTCTATTATATCTTAAAGCCATGCAACGAAATCGTATTTAAGAATAAGCAACAAGTGGGAAACCAAATCATGAACTGAAAGAGACGAATATTCTCCATAGACCAAAGTCTCGAGGCGATTGAAATTGAATTTCAGAGATTTATGCAAAAAAAAAACTTTAGGAAGCGAGTGATTTGTGGGTATCTGGGGTAAAAGTCTTATTAAGATGAGTTAAGAAGAGCAAAAAATTAAAGGTGCACATATGCTGATCTCGAATATAAGTATACAGGGTGCCCCAGATAACATTTCCAGCATGGGGATCTCGCTTTGAGATTTTTTTGTCACTTACCGTTTTTGATATATTACTTCTAATTTCATTTTACATAAAAAAAGTGCCTTGATAAAGTACGAATAAAGTTTATAGGAAGATTAACACAAAAAAGTTGGGAGAGAAGGAAGAACTTCAACATTCTCTTATTTTTTGCTATAACTTCTGAAGTACAGGGTGGTCCAAATTCGATGGGATTACATGGGTATCTGGCTTAATATTCAAGATAGAGAAACGGTTAAATTACCAAAATTTTTTGAGACAAGCTTAGAACCGTTTTCAAAAATATTCTACAATTTCCAGTTTTTGAGTTATTAGAAAAAAAGTATTTTTTTGTCATATTAATAATGTGTCATATCTCCTTTATTTTTGTAAATATCGAAAAAATGTACGGAGAGTATTGTTAGATATTTTATGTACCTACAATTTAATTAAACTAAAAAAAAAAAAAATTACCCTCGCCGTTAAAAAGTTAGGACACAAACTTACCTTTTTTTAAATGGAAGCTGTAGTTGGCTATGACCTATTTAAATTCCTTATTTTTTTTGGCATTCCAAGTACAGGGTGGTCCAAATTCGATGGGATTGCATGGGTATCTCGGTTAATACTTAAGATAGAGAAACGGTTAAATTACTAAAAATGTGCAGTTTTTTGAGACAAACTCAGAACCGTTTTCAAAAATATTCTATCATTTCCGGTTTTCGAGTTATTGAATAAAAAGTGTTTTTTTTTGGTCATATTAATAATGTGTCATATCTCCGTTATTGTTGTAAATATCGAAAATATTTGTGAAGATTATTTTTAGATATTTTTATGTTTAATTTGATTATTCTAAAAAAAAAAATTTTACGCTCGCCGTTTAAAAGTTATGACACAAACTTATCTTTTTTTAAATGGAAACGATAGTTGGCTATGACCTATTTAAATTCCTTATTTTTTTCTCATTCCAAATGTGTGAGGGTCGATGTATTTATTTTTAATAATACGCAAGTTATGAAGCTTTTTAGTTTTTTTTTCTAAGAAAATCATAGTAGGCTGTGAAAACAAAAAAAAAACAAGACGTTAAACCTTATAAAACTTATGTGGTACAAGTTACCAAAGTTTTTAAATTTGTTGTTGAGATAAACATAAAAAATTTTTGGACATCAGATAAACAGCAATATACTACATTACTGCTGATTCCGACTATGTTGTTGTTATCTTATGTTCAAATATTTACAATGTTTATCTCACCAACAAATTTAAAAACCTTGATAACTTGTACCACACGAGTTTTATAAGGTTTCACACCTTGTTTGGTTTTTGTTTTCACAGTCTACTATGATTTTCTTAGAAAAAAAAACTAAAAAGCTTCATAAATACATCGACCCTTATATATTTGGAATGAGAAAAAAATAAGGAATTTAAATAGATCATAGCCAACTATCGTTCCTATTTTAAAAAAGGTAAATTTGTGTTATAACTTTTTAACAGCGAGCGTAAAATTATTTTTTTTAGAATAATCAAATTAAACATAAAAATATCTAAAACTAATCCTCATAACTTTTTTCGCTATTTAAACAATAACGGAGATATGACACATTATTAATATGACAAAAAAACACTTTTTATTCAATAACTCGAAAACCGGAAATGATGAAATATTTTTGAAAACTGTTCCGAGTTTGTCTCAAAAAACTGCACATTTTTGGTAATTTAACCGTTCCTCTATCTTAAATATTAACCGAGATACCCATGCAATCCCATCGAATTTGAACCACCTTGTATACAGGGTGAGTCACGACGGACGCGTCGGAGTTTTTATGGCCAAACGGTTTATATTTTCTAATTTCTGTCGCTGTTAGATTATGTAAGTCAATAAGGGCTACATTTTAAAAATATTTTTAAATATACAGGGTGCTCCAAAAAAGAGTGGCATATCAAAGTTATACTTTTTCTTATGGAACACCCTGTATATTTTTACATTTTTGGATTTCTCTTTAAATTTACTTCAAAAAATGTATAAGGTTATATAGGTCTAAAGTCAACCGTTTTCGTGAAAATTGCATTTTCATGAAAATACAGTATTTTCAAAAATTTTCAACATTTAAAAACTTTGAGAAGTCTGAAGAAATTCGCTTGGAGATAAGATTGACAATAGATTATGTAACACTTTGCACGACCTACATTTTTAAAATATTATACAGGGCGTTTTTTACGCTTGGTCAAACTTGTGAAACTTTAAACATCGATAACTCATTTTTTTTAAATACAACACCCTATATTTTTTTATATCGTCTTATAGAAAATTTAATTCTCTTTCGAAAACATTAAGGCTGTTTTTCACCTAAAATTGATATTTTCCGAGATATCGCGATTTTATTGTTAATTATTAGGGCAAAGTAATATTTTCAAGTAGGCTATGAAGGTAGAAGCGGTAATTTGAAACAATTGAAAGAAAAAACAAGAAACTTATAATTTTGTCGTGTTCCTACACATTTTTGACATTTTTTTAATAAGAAAGTTGTAGTTTTACCAATTTTACGTTTAAATAGAGGTTTCTCATCAGGGCCACAATATTTTTCATATAATTGAGTTTGATCGTTTGCCAAGTCCTAAAAACCGATTGATAATGTATTAGGTACGCGAACGGAACGCTGATTTAAAAAAAAAGTAATACTGACTTGTCTAATTTTACATTTAAAAAAAAAACATGGTTGGTACTGTTTTCGGTAGAGTGTCGTAGTGTCGTATCGTAAACAGACAAAAATTGGTTTATAGGATTTAGTAATTATCTTATAACACTGGTCTAATAAATAAATGCATAAATAATTTTAAAAACTCTCTATTTAAACGTAAGTATGGTAAAACTACAACGTTCCTATAAACATATGTCAAAAGTGTGTAGGCAAACGATAAAATTATAAGTTTCTGTTTTTTTTTTCAATTGTTTCAAATTACCGCTGTCTACCTTCATAGCCTACTTGAAAATATTACTTTGCCCTAATAATTAACAATAAAATCGCGATATCTCGGAAAATATCAATTTTAGGTGAAAAACAGCCTTAATATTTTCGAAAGAGAATTAAATTTTCTATAAGACGGTATAAAAAAATATAGGGTGTTGTATTTAAAAAAAATGAGTTATCGATGTTTAAAGTTTCACAAGTTTGACCAAGCGTAAAAAACGCCCTGTATAATATTTTAAAAATGTAGGTCGTGCAAAGTGTTACATAATCTATTGTCAATCTTATCTCCAAGCGAATTTCTCCAGACTTGTCAAAGTGTTCAAATGTTGAAAATTTTTGAAAATACTGTATTTTCATGAAAATGCAATTTTCACGAAAACGGTTGACTTTAGACCCATATAACCTTATACATTTTTTGAAGTAAATTTAAAGAGGAATCCAAAAATGTAAAAATATACAGGGTGTTCCATAAGAAAAAGTATAACTTTGATATGCCACTCTTTTTTGGAGCACCCTGTATGTTTGAAAATATTTTTAAAATGTAGCCCTTATTGACTTACATAATCTAACAGCGACAAAAGTTCGAAAATATATACCGTTTGGCCATAAAACTCCGACGCGTCCGTCGTGACTCACCCTGTATAAGGGTTAATGTAGTTATTTTTAATAATACGCAACTTACCAAGGTCTTTTAGTTTTTTTTTTGTGAAGAAAAACATAGAAGTTCTGAAAACAAAAAAAAACAAGGTGCAAAACCTTTTAAAACTCATGTGGTACGCTGGTACGGGTTAGGGTACCCGCACACTGGCAACTATTTTCAAGCAACGTTTTAATCACGAAAATAGAACACATTTATTTCCTAGGTGACCCGCATATTAGCGATTAATAGTTGCGGCGATTAAAAAATTCCAACACGTTCGATTCTGGAGGTGAGTCAATTGTTGCCGGGAAGAATAGACTATGCGTGTGTAGACAAGTCCGCGCACACGGGCGATTAAAAAGTTTTCCCTCAAGACTCCGTTGTCATTTTGTTCGCATTCGGTAAACATGCCGTTTAATATAGAAATATTTATTGAAGAAATTAAAAAAACGCCCTGTGTTGTATGATAATAAAATTAAGGAATATTCAGATACAAATCTAAAAATAAAATTGTGGAGTGAACTGTGTCAACAATTTATTAAAAAATAAGATGAACTCAGAGATAAGGAGAAAACTGATTTAAAAAAAATACACTTTTTATTTTTTATTTGTTCAGTGTTATTTTATCAAATATGGTATTTTAAGTAATTTTAAGAGAGTAATAAAGTTATTATTTTACTAAAAGTAATAACGGATATAGTTATCATAGATATTATAAAATACAAAAAAATGAATCTTTAAATTTGGTCCTATTGCCAAGAAACACACCCTTTAGGCAAAATAAAGTAATTAGCAATATAATCTCTAATAGAAACTCCTTGGACGCTGCTTTCTACTCCGAGAGCTGGAATATCATGCAAAAGGCATTCATAAAGCATTTCTTCAAAATGTAGTTGTTCATGTCTTCTAACATAATTGTATAAAATGCAACATGCTTTTATAATGGAATCACTAAATTCAATATTGGTATCAAGCGATCTGTGAAGTATTCGCCATTTGTTAGCTAAAATTCCAAATGTACATTCTATCATTCTGCGTGCTCTCAATAGTCTGTAATTAAAGATACGTTGCTTTACAGACCAATTTCTGCTCGGATATGGCCGCAAAACAAATTTTGAGAGAGCAAATGCCTCATCCCCCACAAATGTAAATCGTTAGGAAGACGTTTTTCTTCTGGCATGTTTAGTTCATTTTTCTTCACCAAACGTGAAAATGCTGATCCTTTGAAAATGTTAGAATCACTTGACTAGCCATATGCTCCGACTTTTACATAAATGATATTGTAATTGGAATCTGATATGGCTAAAAGCACAGTGGAAACGAAAGATTTATACATAAAAATTTCAAACTGTCACACAATTTATAAAATTGTCCTTCTATAAGTCTTCTATTAATCAATGGATGGACCCAACATTTTCTGTACCTTTTTTTCCTTATTAAAACCAAGGCACAAACACATGCAGTTTCAATGAAATCCATTTTATAAACCGAGCGAAAAGCAACTATTTAGTTGCCAGTGGGCGTTTGGCAGAGCAGCGGGCAACTTTTAGGCAACTAGATTATTTAATCACCGAGATTGAAAAGTTGCCAGTGTGCGGCTACCCTTACAGAGGTTTTTTAATTTGTTTTTGCGATAAACGTGATAAAGATTTGAACATACGATAAACAATATACTACAAACTACATAATTGCTGATTCCGACTATATTGTTGTTAACTTATGTTCAAAAATTTATTCGTAACTTGTACCAAATGAGTTTTAAAAGGTTTTACCTACAACTTGTTTTTTTTTTGTTTTCACAGCCTACTATGTCTTTCTTTACAAAAAAAACTAAAAGTTCTTTGTAATTGGTGTATTATTAAAAATAACTACATCAACCCTTATATATTTGGAATGAAAACAAAAATAAGGCATTCAAATAAGCCATAGCCAACTATAGCTTCCATTTAAAAAAAGTTAAGTTTGTGTCATAACTTTTTAACGGCGACCGTAAAAAAGTTTCTTTTAGTATAATCGAATTCTTTTTAAAAAATATCTTAAAATAAATCTCCATAATTTTTTTTTTATATTTACAACAATAACGGAGATATGACACATTATTAATATGACAAAAAAATACATTTTATTCAATAACTCGAAAACCGGAAATCATATAATATTTTTGAAAACGGTTCTGAGTTTGTGTCAAAAAAACTGCACCTTTCTGGTAATTTAACCGTTTCTCTATCTAGAATATAAAGCGAGATCCCATGTAATCCCATCGAATTTGGACCACCCTGTACGTGAAATTTTGTAGCTCCTTTTATACTTAAGAATAATGTATTCATCTAATTAAAGCAAACCTGTATCTCTTACAATAAGCGAGATTGTAATACCGGAAATGTTACCTGGAACACCCTGTATATGCATGTACAGGGTGTGTGAGAAGTGATTTTCTAATTAAAAATTTATATGGATTTAACTAAGAAAAACTAAAATTGTAACAGAAAATCTAGATATCTTTTGCTATTTACGGTGTCTTTTAACAAATATGGAGGTAAACAAATTTTTATTAAGCATGTAATTTAACTAACCAAACGGATGCCTTGCTGCTGCAATACGTTTTTTATTTATTTTTTAACTGGTATCTCGTTTTGCCCAATAATCAGAGTTGCCGCCATTAATAAACTCTCCCTAACATAAAAACATCAGGTTGGTCGAATTATAAAATATTTTTAAGTATCAATGAATGTTGATAAAGGAATAAATGTGAATAAATGCATTTAAATTCGTTTAGGTCTTAAAAGTAGCATTCCACTCACGTTAAATATATGAACGAAACTAGGGATTGTAATAAATCGCAAAAAATACTCTTCAAATTTTACCGGTAATTTGCCAGTTTTTTACCGGTAATTCCGGTAATTTTACAATATCTTTCTAATCATGATAAAAATCTAAATCAAATAATCGAAAAAAAATGGCGTGTTTTCAAAGAGAAAAAAAAGGGGAAATCATACAAATGGCATATGAGTGTTTACTCACTATACACGACTAGGGATTGTAATAAATCGCAAAAAATGATCTTCAAATTTAACCGGTAAATTGCCAGTTTTTTACCGGTAATTCCGGTAATTTTACAATATCTTTCTAATCATGATAAAAATCTAATACAAATAATCGAAAAAAAATTGACGTATTTTCAAAGAGAAAAAAATAAGGGGAAAGCATACAAATGGCATATGATTGTTTGATTGTTTACTCACTACTCGACCAACAAGTGTAGTAGAATCCGAAAAAGCTTCTTCCGCGGCTGGATTATTTTGTACAAAAATTAGTTCGCAATTAGGAGAGGATAGTTAAAATAAATTATATTTTCTACGTGGTTAATTTTTAAGAAAAGTTTAAAATAAAAAATATTGTTAATAGTTTGACAACATAGGTATATTATGTTAAATTATTTTATATTTTATTTAGACTAAAATACGTGCCTAAACTGTGGAAAGTGGCGGAGATAGTCATGATACCAAAACCAGGTAAATCCCCACACGAAGCCACATCCTATAGACCAATTTCACTGTTACCTATCATGTCTAAACTTTTCGAGAAACTGCTTCTCAAGAGAATGCAACCCATCATTGAAAGAAAAAGTTTGATCCCAAATCACCAATTTGGATTCAGACATAAACACTCCACAGTTGACCAAGTCCATAGGATAACTAATATTATTGAAAGAGCATTAGAAGAGAAAAATGTTTGTTCCGCAGTATTTCTGGATGTGGCGCAAGCATTTGATAAGGTCTGGCATGAAGGACTGCATTATAAATTAAAACATATCCTTCCCAAACAATACACAGAAATTCTGAAGTCTTATTTATCAGAGAGATATTTTAGGATCAAGCAGGAAGATGCCTACTCTAATCTCAAAGAAATTAAAGCCGGAGTGCCACAGGGTAGTGTCTTGGGTCCAGTCCTTTACCTACTGTTTACCTGTGATCTTCCAGTACCAGAAAACAACACAATAGCTACTTTTGCTGACGATACTGCCATCCTAGCTGTCGGCAAAAGCAACGAAGAAACAGCAAACAAGCTGCAAACAGCCATCAATCAATTTCAAAGCTGGACAAAAAGGTGGAGGATAAAACTCAACGAAACCAAGTCAGTCCATATTGATTTCACCAACAAACGAATAGAACACGCTCCGGTAACCATAAATGGTCAGATAATACCATATGCCAACACAGCCAAATATCTCGGCTTAACACTTGACACTAAACTTCGGTGGAAAGTTCATGTCAGAAAAAAAAGAGAGGAGTTGGGTATTAGATATCGAAAAATGTACTGGCTCTTAGGAAGAAACTCCGCTCTGTCAGTACATAACAAGCTTCTACTATACAAGCAGATACTAAAACCAGTGTGGACATACGGTATACAGCTCTGGGGTTGTACCAAAAAAAGCAACATTAAAGTAATACAAACTTTTCAAAATAAAGTACTAAGGAACATCGTAGATGCACCCTGGTACATTAGAAACGATGATCTTCATAGAGACCTTGGAGTAGAGTTTGTGGACAGTGAAATTCAGAAGTCTTCGAGAAGCCACGAAGAAAGACTACTGCAGCACGTGAATATCGAGGCTATCCAGCTTCTCGATAACACAAATATAGTCAGGAGACTCAAAAGGAAAAAACCCTTTGAGCTGTTATAATGTGACAATATTAGTGCTTTAAAAAAGTGTTAGAAAGTGTTTTAAAATAAGCAGTCAGTGCTTGTGTTAGTGCACAAGATAAAAGTGCCAAATGCTAGAACAGATAAGAGACGCCAATGGGTGACTTACATCTTAACTTTTTATAGTATATTAGGAATAGAACTAAGTTACTTATTAGTCTAAGACTAGATCGTAACATTATTTAAACCAAAAAAAAAAAAAAAAAAAAAAATATTTTATGTTCAGAATAGTTTTATTTTCATGTGTTTTTTGTAATGCTGGATTATATTTTTTAAGGCCATAGGAAGCATGGTACAACATTTTCGTATTAAGATTTTCGACTTGGAATTTTACGAAGAACATCGTCACGTGTAGCGCTTCCGCCAATTTATACACACCCTGTATATTGTCATTTTATATAGTGTTATATTAATATTACATAAAAATATATTAGATACGTTAATGGCTGTTAACTAATATATTGTATGAAACTAATTGGAATAGTTTAGGCTTCAATGTATATAAATATTTTTCTTTTTAATATGGTTTTCGGAGTTTATCCGGGTAATATTTAAATTGGCTCGACGTTTCGGCAAGCTCTCACTATAGGGGAGACGCGGATAAACTCCGAAAACTACATTAAAAATGTTAGTAACCGCAAAAAATCTAAAAAGAAACAGTATAATATAAATATACATAATAATATAATTTACCGGTAAATTACCGGTAAACCGGTTTTGATTGACAGTTTTACCGAATTACCGGTAATTCAAAAAGTCGGTAAATTTACAATCCCTAAACGAAACGTCTAGATTTGTTTGTTATTTGGTTGTATCTTTACATATTTCATTTAAAAAGCAGTAATAATTCATCATACACTTTATTTCTTACATAATCAGTACAATAGGGAACATGTTCTAATTTCAGCTAATGTAAACATTTTTAAGTTATTAATATTACCTTTACTATAGTCAGACTATTATAAAATGCAATTAGGCACACTTTTTTATTAGCCTCACGTTAAAACAACTATAAATCATTCAATTTAGTAATAAGAACAATGTACCTAAATTTAAAAATAAACTTTAACCTTGTAATAAAATATCAAATTGTTTTACAGTTTACATACAAACATTTAATAAATTACATTTACATATTTAAAAAATAGTTGGAACTCTTCGAGTTTATGATCTATAAATAATCAAACGCGTGTTTTAAACTGCTATCGATAAATTAATGTCATCTTTAACTTTTTTTTTATTAGAAGTAAAAATTGTTACAGAAAATATTTCTTTTGATTCCAGGTAACAGGCATGTCGTATATATAACGGGCATTTTTTAAAATTAACTTTACCCATGAGTTGCGTGTAAACACAATTGGGTCTTACTTACATTATCTATAAGATTCAAAATATCAACTCACTTGCTTGTTCCTGGATCATCACGCGATTGTTCAGATCTTATAGACCTTGCGATATAAAATTAATTTCAATGTTTTTTTTTTGTGAAGATCTATGTCGCTAGCGACTGAGATATTTTCGTGTTGGCGATTTTCATGGATACTTGAAGTTTAGACCAATTAACATTTTGCGTTTTAGAGATAAAACTAATAAAATAAAATTTGTTGTTGTTTTATTGCGAATTAAGTGAAGTTCATTTTAAAAATGTTAAGTTGTTATCAACAAAATTACAGAGATACGGAAAGATAAATAAAAATTAAAGATGTGGAATCAAACCTTAAAAATAATATTAAACAGTTTTCTTTGTAATAAATAAGTATCAGTATCCAAAATTGAAAGAAAAATTAGTTTTAAATTAGCGATGTATACTTTTTGATTTGAAAAAAATCGAGGAAAAGCTGTTATGAATGAACATCTCAATATACAGGGTGTCCCAGACAACATTTTCAAATTGGGAATCTCGCCTATTATAAGTTATAAGAGATACAGGTTTGCTTAAATCAGATGAATTATTCCCAATTATGAGAGCAGCTCAAAAAATTTTTAAAAGTACAAAATTGCTCGTACTTCAGTGATGTTGGGGTCTATTCTGTAAGTATAATGTTAAATTTAAACAGCCTGTTAAAATTAAAATTATAACAGGCTGTTAAAATCGAATAGCTAAAATGGTATTCTGTATCAATATTTTAAACAGAGCTGTTAAAATATTAAATTTTAACAGGTCTGTTAAAATATGAATCGACTCATGCGCATTAACAATCGCTTACGTGCAGTAACATTTGCCTATCCTTGTTGCTCAACCCGAATTTAGGTGTTGTTCTCCTTTTACTTTGATTGTGGTACATGTGACCAGAAAAGAGCGCTCAACGCTCATGTTATTTAAATAAATAATCTATTATTGCACGTGCTCACAATGAATGAATGCACTATTATTCATCGATTCATCCACTTTAAATTTTTGTTACTGTTTATGTTTTCTGGTTAGTCAGGTTAAATAGTTATTTATGTATAAAGGCCAAAAAGTGTAACTTTTTCGGCCGCGTCTGGTTTGCTGGCCGAGACGTAGTCGAGGCCAGCAAACAGGCAAGGCCGAAAAAGTACGTTTTGGCCGAGGTGCATATTACATTTTTTGTGCGATCGAATTAAAAACAATTTAAATTTTTAGTAATTTTCAAAATTATAGGTTAGAAAGTAACAAAGTAATAATAATGTAGCCAGAGGTTTAATGGCAGTCGCTAAAGCTCTGCAATTTTGTGGAAAACAAATGCAACGAAAATAAAATTGCCTATTATACATAAATATATATATATTTATATGTATAACTAAATTAAATATTAGTGAAAACAAACAATCGTACAATTTAAAAGTTAACAACTGAATGGGAATAAAAATGTCAGCCAGTTTTAACATACAATTTTTTTAAGACTTAAAATAATTGTAAAAATCTTGTTTGACTACCATTTGTTATTCCTAAAACAGAAATGTCACTAATTAACTTACCTATAACTTACTTAAAAACATAACATTAATTATTTACAACTTGAAATCCTAATTATACTTAAGTAACTGTAGTGTAAAACAAATTTATCATGTACATAAATAATATAAATAATTTTGTTTTATGTACTTATAATTAATTTTCATGAAAAATATAATGGTGTTATAAAAAATATTCTTGGGTTATTTGTTCTCTTTTTCTTTCGCCTTCTAGCAGTAAATTGTTGTGCTCGCCATAATTTTCATTTATTATATTTACAGGTTACTCTTCTACTTCGTCATCAGGTAAATTGACTTTAAAAAAATTAGCGATATTGTGTAGCACACCACAAGAATAGATTATTTTTGCAGCTTTTATAGGATCGTAATTTAAAGTTCGATGTTTTAACAAGCATCGAAATCGACTTTTTAAACATCCATTTAAACGTTCTATTGTTAATCTTGCCCTTGTAAGATGTGTATTAAATCTGCCTTGAGGTGTATTTTCATTTACATCACCAGGATATTTTATTAAGAGCCAAGGTGTCAATGGATATCCTTCATCCCCAATTAAATGATATTTTAAATTGTCATTAAAGTAAGTTCTTCGCAGATGTCTATTTATACTAGACATCATCCATATGGCAGAATCATGGGTAGATCCTGGAAATCTTGCATTCATGTTAATAATATTCAAATTGGCATCACTTATAATTTGAACATTTATGCTGTAGAATCCTTTTCTGTTGTAATATGGTGCTGCAGGATATATCTCATGTTCCTTTGGTGGAGCTATTATTGCAATATGAGTACCATCGATAACTCCAATGGTATTTGGAAACTGATATCTTCTAGAAAATGCCTGTGCTTTACTTTCCATGTCATTGTTGTTCATTGGAAATTTTATCCATGTATTTAATAATCTGTCATTAATAACATTTGATACAGCTGTTATACATCTGCTGACTGCAGGTTGGCTCATCACAACATTAACAGCACTTCCCACATCCAACTGATAACTTCCATGGCCAAAAAAATGCAGTGCACACATAACTTTCATATAATTTGGAATAGCGGTATTTCGCCTCTCTGATGGAAGATGTGGTACAACGTTTTCTATTATAAACTGTGTTGCTTCTTTACTAAATCTAAATAATTTTAAAAATCTAAAATCTGGCAGTTCGAAAGGATTACTTGCATCTCTAAGTTGTCGATTTGTCAACCTCAGCTCATTTCTACAAATTATTCACTAGATTACTATCAATACATGTTTATAATTGAACTGTACTTACTGTCTTCGTTGTTCTTGTTGTTGTTCATTAACAAACAGAGCAATAAAACCAGGCACAGCAGCCATTTTCACAACTTAAACGTCAAGTTAAAATTAAAGCCTAATTTGCTGCCTTTAAAATTAACCTGTTATTTGTTAAAATTAACGGATTCTGTTAAAATTTTAACTGACAAGCCTCTTACAGAATACAATTTATGTTAAAACTGACGTTAAATTTTAACATCCTGTTAAAATTTAACATTATACTTACAGAATAGACCCCGTTATAGCAAAAAATATGAAAATGTCGAATTTCTTTTTTCTCATAACTTATTTGTTTTAATCATTTAATCAGTTTTATTTGTATCTTCTTGAGGTACTTTTTGATCTAGAATGTAACTATTATTTTAGATTTTTTAAATCACTTAAGTTTTTGAGATATTACTCGTAACTTCAATTTTTCTTACGGGCCGTCAAGTTGGCTTTGGAATAGTTAAATTTGCTTTTTTTCCATTTTAACGATGTAACACATGTCATATCTGTTTTTATAAGTAACTCAGAAAAAGAAGAAAAACCGTATTTTACCATTATTTTTCTGTTAGTTATCATGTTTTATAGCTAACTTGATATCGATAAAATACGAATTTCTTGGTTTAATGGGTTTTTTATTTAAATAGAAATGACAAGTGATTTTTCATCAGAAAGAGGAGAAAAAAACATACTAAGCTAACTTAAATAATATTGGTAAAATACGGTTTTTTTAAAATTTTGTGAGATATAAAAACAGATATGATATATCAGAGAAAAGAGAAGAAAAAAGCACATTCAACTATTTCAAAGCCAACTTGCCCGTTCAACAAGTTTCATACCTAACTTAGAATAAATAATATTGGTAAAATACGGGTTTTCTTGATTTTCTGAGTTATTCATATAAATAGTTTTGACATAATATTTTGTTAAAAAGAGGAAAAAAGCGCATTTAACTATTCCAAAACCAACTTGAGGGTCCATAAAAACAATGATGTTTTAAGTCATCCATTAAAAATGAAAAGTAATTTAAAAAATCTAAAATAATAGTTACATTCTACATAAAAAAGTACTATATGGAGGTACAATTAAAATTGATTTAATGATTAAGACAAAACAGTTATGAGAGAAAAAAGAAGTCGACGTTTTCATATTTTTTGCTATAACATCTGAAGTACGAGGAATGTTGTACTTTTAAAAATTGATTGTGGCTCCTCTCATACTAAGGAATAGTTCATCTAATTAAAACCAACCTGTATCTTTTATAATAAGCGAGATTCCCATGCTGTAAATGTTAACTGGCACACCCTGTATAGTAATAAATTGATCACAATTTTATAATAATTTGAATGTATGGTATTTTAATACTAGTAGTATTTAACATTACATATTTTTCACATTAATTGCGAATGTACTGATTTATAGCACAAAATTTGAAAATTAGGTAATCTATAAGTAATATCTTAACATAGGCAATTTCTTTTTGAAAAACGGCTCTATTTTAAAAAATATTATTGGAACCACAATTTTTAAAGTTCGAGCAGTAAAAAACAGATATCTATTTTTATAATAATTATCTTGAAATTTTGGTCTACAGTAGTATATTACATACTAAAAAATTAATTGCCTACAATTAACTACTTCAGTAATTCCTTAAGTTTAGCTGCACATCTCAGTGGTGTCATTATTATCATATAAATACAAATAACCACACATTTATCTCACATAATATGTTAATTTACATTAATTTAAGAATATTTAAGTAATTTATTGTGCTATACACTTCTTTGTAACAAAATTACTTAACATTGTTACAATTCCTTTTAACAAATTCTGTGCAGGCACCAACGCAACGTACACATACACACTCACATATTCACCTACACACCCAGACATACCCGCTCATACATCAGGGAGACATTTAGTAACAAAAACGCTATTATTTAAAACAATCACTTATAAAACACGGATTTTTAGGCAAATATAATTCAGTTTTTATTATTTTTCTGAAGAAACTATTTATACGTGAATTTGCTAAGATCTTTATCTATATTACTTACAATTAGTAATTTGTCTAATAGGCCTAATATGCTTATGCTTATGAAAATTCTTGATGAGTTTATGAATCTATCTAAATTTGGAAGGTTAATATCATCTAAAAATTATTCTATGGAATATAACATTTTTGGGTTTACTTAAAATTGTTTTAAAAACAACAACAAATAATATAGCAAGTCCTCGATTTAACGTTCCCCAGTTAAACGGAATTGAAATTTCAACCGTGATGAACAGAATTGTACCGGCCTTTGTCCTGAATTGTTTGCGTAAATTGCTAGTTATTTTTTACCACACCTTTTGTTGTTAAAAACGGTAATTTATTTTCAGTTTCTTAATGCATGATATTGATATACATACAAATAATGTACTCGTACAAAGCAAAATTTGTGATTTTTTATTTTAAAACAAATTGTATTTGGGTTCGCAATATATAATTTGTTATTTCACGGACTTTTAATATGGTAACGAAGCTATTTTAATTCCGTTTGTATTTTACATTACACTCTAAATCAAGGTTTACTAAATAATTTTATTTACTATTATACAGGGTGTGTATAAATTGGCGGAAGCGCTACACGTGACGATGTTCTTCGTAAAATTCTAAGTCGAAAATCTTGATACAAAAATGTTGTACCATGCTTCCTATGGCCTCAGGAACAATTTAAAGAAAAAAAATGGCAACATTGCATACATTGATTTGCGTTTGGACATTTTTTTATCAGCAATTTTTACTTAGGTATTTACAATTTTTTTTCCAACTGAAAGCCTTCAGTTCGTAAACATAGCTGCAAACTTTTGGGTATCTTAAAACACAAACTAGAAATAATTACAAGAAAAACAGAGATGACAGCTAATGACAATGTTGCCATAATTATTATTTTCATTCAAGTCAGTGATTTACATATTTTCAACACCAATTTTTGAAAGGAAAAACACAATATCTAGGAAAAAATATTAATCGAAATTTATTTTCATTCCAAATTACAGCTTTTTCATTTGCAAGTATTAAATAATACCGCTTATTAAAGGACTAAATGTCAAAACTTTGAGGACCTCTTGCAGACACAGCAAGCATGGTACAACATTTTCGTATCAAGATTTTCGACTTAGAATTTTGCGAAGAACATCGCCACGTGTAGCGCTTCCGCCAATTTTTACACATCCTGTATTGTTGGTTCTCTTTGTAAAAGCGCCATTTGGCGCATGATATTTTTGAGCATATTCATACACAAAAAGTCGTTGTTACTGTTAAAAAATGGTTATCAATATACATTTTAAATGCCTAAAAATTGGGGTGTTATAAGTCGGAATAATAATTTTAAGTTAGTATAACTAGACGTGCATACAGAAAGTTTGACAATTTTTAGATATAAAGCCCTAGTTTGTTAAGATTGGCACTTGACATTTAGCCTACGGAAGCTCCAGTAAATTTAAATATTTAAAATACACTTCATTTAACTACATTTGAGTATAAGAATGTTGGTCTTTTGGGTAAATTACTTAGTATGTAATATTTTTATATATATATTATATATATATAATAAGGTAACATTTTAAACACATTTTATGAAATATGTACAATGAACGTATTACTAAGCGAGTAAATGTTGACTTAAAAACAGTTTATAACATTTATTATAACAATAATATCTAAAAAACATACAGAAAATGTAATCTATTTAGCCCTTTCATTTAGATAACAATAACCATTTATCATTTTTGGTAGAATTTCGCCTCTCCAGGTTTCTGTTTTTATTTCTTATCATCATCGTTTACAAATTTTCCGTTATAATATGGCAAATACTGTAAAAGAAGTTTCCAATCGCAGAAATAAGTAATGCCAATAAATGCGGCTGTTGCATAACAAATGGCACTAGGAATAAATTTAGTTAAAATGTCTATTTGTTTAGGACCAAGCTTTCCTGGTATTAGAGATCCTTTAGTTTTTGGTGGAACTGACTTACATGGTACTTCTTTCGGTTTTTTTGCCTTTGATGGCCAAGACATTTTTGAAACAACAAATATCTTACAACATGAAATGTGAAATGTCAAACAATAAAAATTTCTAAACAATAGCCTTCTACAGATTATTATGTAAAAGTTCAGTAATGCCTCAATTGGCGCGATTAGTTAATTAGTCCAAGAAGAACACGCCCCAAAAGTTTATTATTTACAGTTTATTAACACTTTTTTTGAAAAACGTTTTTGATTAGTAATTTTTTCCTTTAGTCTTCATAAATTCACGCGACCTACATTTTAATTTATATTAATAGATTAATACATCATACATACAGAAAAAATATTTGCAAAATTAACTTGCTTTCACAAGCAAGTTTGTAATTAAGTGCAATTTAAAAAATATTTTTTCAGTTAATCTTTGTTACATTATAATCAACATGACAAACTTTTTCTGTCAAAGACCCGATTTGTGATTAGGTAAAAATTGGGTTTTTAATAAATGCATCATAAAGGGAAGAAGTATAGTCCGTTCGGCCAGTGGTGAGGTCTATCGGATTAGCGCAGTAAGGCGGCAACGAAATACATACATGCATTCTGTCTTTTTCTGTGTCATCGAGTTCTAAGCACATAAACACGAAACATACCGCTTACGTACTTACATTTATACACCAGTCAGTTAATCCGATAGACCTCATCACTGGCCGAATAGACTATATTGTATAATTTGCTAATCATGCATATTTTGCATAAAAATGTAACTTAATCAAAACATTTTCCAACTTTCCTTTAAATCAATCTCATATAGTTGTTACATATTGTTTTTATAGAACAAAAGGTATCCACTTTTGGAATTTAAAACAAAAAGAAAAACATTTCTCTGCTTATGGCACCTCTAAATTAAAAGTCCCTATACAGCGTAGACCAAATTTGAATGTTTTACAGGGTATCTCGGTTACCGTAATAGTTAGTGAAAATCTGGTATCAGTCTGTGGGGCTATTTTTTTGAGAAAACAACTGCATAAACCATAGCAAAACAGCACTGTACTTGGTACCATGACTTCTTGAAAAATAAATGTTTTAACGAAAATTATGCAGTTGGAATTCTGTTGAATAGCAATGAATTAGATCATCAGAGTTTGGGCAACCTTAAAGTTTAACATCTGATATAACATAATTACTTTATCATTTTAAACAACAAAGATGTAAAAATCGATATTCAAATGTTTTCATAGAAGATTTTTAGCAAATAATAGATAAATAGTTAATAGTTGTAAAAACGAGTTTCAAAGTTTTACACATATCTTTCAATATAAAGCAATTGCAAGTCAGTAGTCAGTGGATTAAATTAATGAAAAATTAAAAAAGAGGAAGATTTGTACTGCAAAAATAAAAAGTAAAGGTAATAATAAAAAAAGTTATATTAAATAAAATTTAATTAAAAAAATTATCTACAACAGAAAAATGTATATTAACATAAAAAATCTATAGAAAAAACTGTAATTGTGAAGATTTTAATTATCATGGGCTGGAACTCACTTAAAGTAAGCCTGGAAAGAATCTAAAAGTGTTAGGTATTCCTAGAGCCAAAAATTACGTAATATACAACTATAATATTATTAATAAATAGGTAATAGTAATGGCACTATGTTAAACATTAATGTAGGACAACACCACTCAGTTCATTTTCGTTTTGTCATTTAGAGAGAACTTCTATTAAATCAGTTAAGAACTTCAAATTATGAAATATCAATTAATAAAAACAGTCACACATGATAGCAACATTATTAAATATTAAGAACATACCTATGATACTGTGATAAACCCTTTTTTAAAGTTCATTTAAGTACCTTTTACAATTGCTACTATGGTGTGTCAATAATTAAATAAATCTACATCACAAGTGCTCTGTACATTTGATTTTTACAACCCCATTATTTGAAAACCTACCAAAATTGATGGTAAGTTGAATTAATTATACATAAATATGCTAATATTGTCCTGATGTTAAAACTGGTTATATACAGGGTGTCCCAATCTGTATGGAATTTTATAGCTCTTCTGTCAAAATTAGTGCTGTAAAATTAATTTAATTATTTGAATGATTTCTAAATTTATGGCTATCTTTGTTTTTATATTATGCTAAAAAGTTGGTTATGTAGCGACAGTTGTTTGGTATAAACAACTTGTTACTATGAAACTTTTATTTTTTATATCATGGCTAGTTGAGATTTTACGAACATTAACTAAAGCAAGGCATTTTTTTTAAATCACTGCATATTATTTCTTCACATAAAATACAGAGTAGCTTTCAAAAATTAGAAAAACATTTTTTTTAAATAAATATTAATTTGTTTGTTTTAAATTCAGACGACAGCATTTGTTTTTCAAAATCTCATGTCACTTGCATCTATTTGCCAATTTTTAATAAAAGAAATATCTCCATAAACAAATCTAGAACTTGTTTTTGTGATATTTCATCAATTCAAAAAGTATATAATATTGACAAGAAAAACAAACACTGCCTAAAAATTTAAAATTCAAGTACATGTTGTAATTTATACAATCTATACTGTAACATTTAGAACAAAATTTAAGCGTCATCAGTAAAATTAACACATAACTCTTCAAATAATAAAGTATTGGCTTATATGGTTTGCTTTACTTTAGGTTTTTGTTTATAAATCCTTAACAAATCATGACACATAAAATACAAAATAATCATATTGATATGCTCTTGAAACTGCACAACTGTATGTGACAAATTGTGTAACACTAGTAACAAGGTAGCCATGAAATTTCGGACAATGTCCATCTGGCCGACCGACAACTGGGCAATAGCTAAGTGGGCGCCAAACAGCTGGGTGACAAAATAATAGATCAAAGAAGCAATAAGTAATTTTTTAATATTATTTTGTAATTAACAAACATATTGACACATATGCAGGGTGTTTAAAATTCAAGTTTAAATATGGGAATCTCGCTTATTATAACAGCTAGAATATAGGTTTAAATTTGGCAAAGTTGCCAAATTTGGTGCTTGTTAATAATCCAATGAGAAATTGGAAATATTTCAAATGGTATCGGAGAACATTTTAAAAAATTGGAAAATATGTTTTTTGAAAATCGACTTTAACTCCTTTGGAGTAAAAAATATTTCAAATGTGTTAAAACATTGCCTGAGCAACATTTTAAGCCGAATTTTTCCTCAGTCAATTCGTTTTTGTTTTATGACAACCAAACACTATTTTTTTTATGGTCACAATTTTTTGTTACATAATCAAATAGATTTTTTTCTATAAATTTATTAAATTAGTCTGTCGCCCACTTAACTATCATCCAGTTGATCATCGCCCACTTTGTCTTGCCCAGTTGATGCGTATCATGAAATTCCATTCAAATTTGAACATCCTTTATATTTACAAGGAATCTATTGTCAAAATGGTCTTGCATTTTATTGTTTTATATAAAAACTTGCTCTTCATCAGAGGTAGTATCCAAGTTAGAAATATTTTGTGCTGATGCAGATTTTTTTACAGGTGTCACAGGATATCTGACAGGTCCTCGCCACTTCCTACTTAAACCTAAACTTCTTGGTAGAGCGATAGGTGTTATATTGGATTTTACAGTACCTTCAGCTTCATTATTTTCTATGTTAGTTTTATCATCATTAATGTCTACGTTCGTTCTCAAACAGGTGTTTGTAAAATCCGCATTCGTTTTAGGTATAATATTGACAATAATTGCCCTCTGATTGCTGGTATTTGTAGATTTTGGATAAATTTGGGTACAGGACTTTATAATGTTTTTGTTTAATACATTATAGCTGCCTGTCAAGGACTTTTCAGGCCTTTCTAGTTCGAAACCATATCGAATATGTTTATGATATGGTACGTCTTGGGGCAAACTTGATGATGAAGCACTTATCGGTGATCTATATTTCCAAACATTTGTGACATCGTGGCAATTTTCTGTTAAATGTTTCTCTACAGGGCTATTTTCAGTGTTTCCAACTTCTGTGATGTTATAATTCAGATAGGAATTAGTGTTAGATAACCACTTCAGTTTATTTATTGTATTTTCAAGTCTAATAGATTGCAGATGGGACTCTGTCATATTTGATAAGTCTACACAATTCTTTGATGGATCTCTTTTCGTTTGATTAGCGAAAGGAAGCTGAGAATGTCGTTGAATATGCTTTTGGCTAGTGATATGAGATAAAACAAGTTCAACTTCATCCTTCTTACTTTTTAATAATTCAAGAGCATCATCGTATTTAAAATTTAATAGATTTTGTCCATTTACGGCAATAATCTGATCTCCACTATTAACATTACCCGCTACATCAGCTGGTCCACCTGATATGACAGATTGGACGTACACATTTCCATCTGAACCTTCGGTTATTTGCAAACCAAAGCTACCTTTTGCGTCTCGTTTAAGAGTAACAGACTGTAGTATTCTTTCTTCAGCAAAAGAAAACTTACTGAGTTTTTCAGCAAGTGATTCACTCAACGTTTCCTGCAAATCTGGTAGAAATGGATTGCTGCAAGATTTTATACTTGAATCTGCAAAAGAAGAATTTAAAATATTACTTGTTAAAATAACTAAAATTACAGTAAATACCTAGAATATAAATATCATTTGATTCGTGTGGCTCTGTAACTGGTGTTTTGGCTATTGTCGTCGAACTGCAATGCAACGAAACGGATTGCAATGAAAGTTGTTCCAAATTGTCACTTGTCAAAGCATTAAGGGCTTCCATAGACCGAGAAACTCTCAAACTATTTCCCACAAATGCTCTAATACCCATTTTCACACCTCGACGTTTATCCCAAACACTATTAGTGGGTAATGTTGTGGACAAGCAACTGTTTTCCAGAAGGGAACTACTTTGCTTATTATGAGGATTTTCATTTTCTTTATTTTGATATTCTTCATTTACTGAATCACTTTTAGCACCTAGAAAGTCACTGAAGCTTTTTGGGCGGCGATGTTTCAGAACTTGCTTGCTGGATCTGTTTGAATCGCAGAATTGAATTTTAAATTCTGTTTGGGCATTACCAGGACCTTTCTCCATGTGCATGTATAAAGGATTTGCAACAGCCTCTAGCCTATATAAGGTGTTTGTTTTGTTTTTCATATCTTTTAAGGGAATGCCAAATTGTTCTGATAAGGTTTGAAGAGAAATATATTCCATACGCAAACGTAAGAAAAATTGATGGTGTAATGAGGCCAAACGAAAAGCAAAATAGCTCCTGAAATGTAAGGTAATATTACATATACTTATTTTGTACAATGAAATAGTTATCATTTAACTCATTTGCAGACAGAATATCTCTGGATTTCTAAAGACGTCATGAATTTTTAGCAACATTTTGATAGAATATGTAATGATGTTGCATTTTAAAAACTTATTATTACTATTATCATCATCGCTATTGTTGAAAATATTTATTTATAAAGTAAATATAACAATGTCAAATGAAAACTGCTTAAAAAGTTTTTTAGAATGTAATAGTTTAATTTTACATTACATACTTCTATTGAAACATTTGTGTTTGCCAATGTGTTAAGCTTTAAGCTACAATAAAACAAAATGCTGCAAAAAAATAATTTTCTACGGGCATATTAACTTAAAATATTTTAGACACTTATGTAACTGCAATTAAAACTTAAAAACATTATTAAATATTTTTTCTTACTTTTTGTGGTCCATTTTTAATTTATATTTCTTTAGTTTTAATCCGTGCATTTTGGCTGAATGTGGTAAAATACATAAATATTGTTTACTGTAACATAAAGTCTGAATTGTTTTCCATTCAAACATTTCCAGGAGAACAGGTCCACATTGGTTGTCTCCATTATTACGTTCATATAAATTTATTCCTTGGGCACTTATATATAGCCAAATATCTTTTTGAATGTTGTTTTTCAGTACCTGCAAATTAAAGACTTATTTACTAAAGTTCACATCCCCAATTAACAATGCTCATGAATTTGATTGATTGTTGGTTTAATAATCTGAGCATTAGCACTGACAGATGAACAGACAAATTACTACATGATATATTTGAAAATTAAAGTAAGGATAAGTGAAATAATTTTGAAAATGTATTTTTTCTTCAGCTCTGCCATCCATATATTTTATATTTATTTAAATACTGACAAAAACACATGTTAAGACAGACATTAAAACAAGTTTGAAAACAGAAAAGATAAAGAAAATAACAATACCCAAGTAGCCGTGTAAAAGTGTCCTCCATAGTGGGTTAATTTTTGTGCTAGTTTTATAAAATCTTCTTCAGCTCTTTCTGCATCAAGGCCTTTCTTTAATACATGGGAATTAGTCAATTCTTGGTATAAACAAAGATTATCTTCAGCACTATATAGAAGGTTATCTGGAATATAATGTTCAAGAAGGAAATAATCTCTTGTTCCATGTTCCTACAAAATAAAAAACATTAGTATTATTGCTTTGGAGAAAACATCCTACAAAGTGAAAATATCATTACCTTTGCATTGTAATCACCAAATTCTGCTTGAAGTGCTAAACCACCAAGATCTATTAGTTGGCTGTAGGAACATGGTAACTGATGCTCCAAAATTGATCTTCTAAGTTGCAGATATAACAAATGTTTTGCTTGCAAACTTCGAATACCTCGAAGATTAGGTAGAAAAAATCGTACTCGTATAAATAATGTCAAAGCATTAGCTACGCCATGTGAGTTGGAGGTAGACATAGCTTTACAAATAAGTGCATCTGATGGTAGGAATACAAAATCACCAGTTATCAAAGCTGATAAGCCCAGCATAAAGTTTTCTTCGATGTGTTCACTTTGGATAATTACCTACAATTTTTTGATAAGTTTTATATAAACAAAAACTTTTAGTGTATAGAACAATATAAAATTCGTACACAGTAGAAGATAATTTAAAAATAAACTACGAATTGAATAATAATTAATTTATAAGAATATTCTATTTGTCAAACAATTTGCTCAATGCTTACTGAACAATCAAAAACAATTTTTAACTTGTAATACAGGATTTTTCAACCTTTTCAATGCGCGGCACACTATACAGGGTGTCCCAATTATACACTGCCAAAAAGTAGGTGCATATTCCTGAGTGAAAATGATGACCATTTGTCAAATATTTTGTTATCCGAAAATGCTTCCTTTCAAAGTTAGAGACCTCCAAAGTTGCAAAAAAAAATATCAAAAAATCGATTACGTCCTAGCCGTTGAAGCTCGAGCTATCAAACTTGGCCGAAATGTTTAGGTGTTTCCCATTGACTTTATGGGATAATTAGAAAGAAAACACGTAATTGGAAGTATGATTTATAGTCAGGTCATCCGCTTACCAGACGAACAAGCTTTAAGTCACTTGTGTATGTTCTGTGGCTTTAAGTCAAGCATGACATTAGCCAACTAAGTTTAGTAAAAAAAATATTTGAGGTGTATAAACAGAGTTTGTCGATGCATCTTTAGCGGTAATTTTCTCGAAAACGGCTACGTTTACAGCACAAAACAAAGAGGGACGAATTTTTTCCTCTTAAGTCGTACTTTCTTATGGACGAACGACATTTTCAATTTTATTCCAGAGAAAAAAATTCTGAAGATGGTAAGCGGTTGACCTGACTATAAATAATACTTCAAATTTACGTGTTTTCTTTCCAATTATACCACAAAGTCAATGGGAAACACCTAAACATTTCGGCCAAGTTTGATAGCTCGAGCTTAAACGGCTAGGACGTAATCGATTTTTTGATTTTTTTTTCTTGCAACTCTGGAGGTCTCTAACTTTGAAAGGAAGCATTTTTGGATAACAAAATATTTGACAAATGGTCATCATTTTCACTCAGGAATATGCACCTACTTTTTGGCGGTGTATAATTGGGACACCCTGTATGATGTATGATACATTATAATTGTATTAGTATTTTTGATTGGATTATATTAATATAGCATACTAGTTAAGTCAGTCTTACAATTTTATTGCAGAAACAATTTATTTATAAATAATTTCTTTTCCGCAGCACATCTGAAGGATGCACACGGCACACAGGTAGAAAAACACTGATGTAATACTAATACATATTAACAACACAGAAACTTTGTATAATTCTGAGGTTGTTTTTAAATACAGTAAAACTACAATGTAACCTACTTGAATATTTTGAGGCAAATGCCACTTTATTTATTAAACTGCACGTTTTAGTTTACACCTGTGGTTAAAAACTAACAAAACCAATGTTGAAATTTTAAAATAGACAAAAATATTGTAAGGATTCAGAATGTCAAGATTAAAATCATTGCTAAAGTTCCTTATTTTAATATTTTATGTTTGTATATAGAGTATCATGCTGCTCATCCTTATCCTAAGATAAGGATGAGCAGAACGATGATCTCGCTTATTATAAGACATAAAGCAATTTAAATTAGAGAATGTTACACATTTTAGTGTCTAACAAGAACCTAAAATAAAAATTGGGATATCAACTCCTCGTTACAATATTATGCGCCCTAGCTTTGACATTATTGGAACACGTTTAATTTTATGAGGATTTGAAAAGTCTGATCTAAAATTTTTTATTCGCATTTGTTTCTTCATAACATATACTAATGTTGTAATTTCTCGTAGATATCATTTTTTATTTTGACGTCATCGAACTGCATTTTTATTACGTTTTCAACGACACATAATAATATAAAAACTTGAAAGGTTATTAAACGAGCAAAACCACGGAAAACTTATTTGTGACATACACACATTTATTGCTTTTGTTTGTTTCATAGCTGTCAATTTTAAAAGAGAGAAAAAGCACATCAACTACAGTGAAATTTTTACATTGTGATTTATACTGTTAGAAAGGTAATGAAAAATAAAATTCAATGATACCATAACCAAACATGATGACGATATTAAATAACAAAGTGTTTGTTCTGAAGGAACAAACGATGATAGAAAATTTTAGGTCTTAAAAATCCTTTTTGAAATGTCTTTATGACAGAAAAGGCTTGAAAAATAATATTAAATACATAAAAAATCTATTTAAAAAACCTGACACTTCGAAGATGATATAATTTGACTTAAGTTTCTTTACAGACATATGCAACTTCTCACTAATTTAACAAACTTTGTAACTCTTATGATAAGCGAGACATCCATGTCATTATCTTTATCCTGGAAATCCTGTATAGATTATTTGTTTTGAATTTAGATAACTTGAATATTTGCTTTATGTGTCTCGCAACTAACTAAGCTAATTTATATTTCCGTCACTCAAACAATTATTATGGAAAGAAAGTCAGAGCTTAAATATGTAACAATATTAAAAGGCTTTCAATAGATTATCATTAAAAATTCAGTACCGACAAGCTGCTGTTTATAATTTATTGTAATTAAGTTATACACAGATATCAATAAATGGTTTAAGTATACATTACTGCAATTTGTTTTTGTTGAGAATAGGAAAAATACACAACTTGAGGTGTGTATAAAAATTAATTTGATATTTTTCTAACATTACCCAAAAATGTAAAATTTAAAACATGATAGGTACAATGAGAAATTGAGTTTAAAAAAACAGGATAAACAAAAGTGAAATAAAAAAATGTCTGGATATAACAAATTAAACTAAAGAAAATTGTACAACAAATCAAAATGTATAATAGGAAAATTAAAAAGCAATTAATAAAAAAAAATATATATATATTTACCTCAAACAACTGGCCTGCAGTGGTTGTGTTAGGATTACACGAAACTTCTATTTTTTGTCCATTTAACATTACCACAGTGACAGTTTTCTTAACACTTTCTTTGGAATTCGTCATAGACAGTTGTTTACATGATAATAGAGCTCTAATTACAAACTCGGGGCCTACACATTGCTTATTTGTTGAAGTACTAGCATCTAAAATTGGGTTCGATTCACTTGTTGCTCTGTACAATCTCGATGCAGCTCGTTGTACTGGTTGACGTCGTGTTTTTAAACTTTCTCCACCTGTCTTTAGAAAGGTTTTCATATCATTGTGTCTCATTAACTTTGGTCTCGTACGACTTTCCAGTTTTGATTTTTGAAAAATGTCGTGGTTGTCCGGAAATTGAAAGCGAATATCACCAAAAGCATCCCATTTGTCTAAAGCACCAGCGGAAGGTTGCAAATGAGATAGACTTTTAAATTTATTCAGATGTTTTGATGATTCCATTGTATAAATATCACTTATTAAAAAGTCTGATTTATAAGGTTGCATACTTGAAGGAACGCATATTGACTTGGGTCGTACATTTGTTCCAGGAAGTGATGGGAAATTCATAAACTGGTGTAAGTCTTCTATACTGGTGCTAGCTTCTTTAGTAAATTTGGGTTTTTTGGGTAATTTGGAATTGTCCATCCAACGAAATGGCATTGACCAAGTGTCTGTGTTATCAGCAGGTTCTGACTCATGCCTGTGTTAATACAAAAATGAATCAGTTAATATTCATTCCACATTTGACATTTCTATATTTTTGACTCTTTTGTGTTGTACAGGGTGGTCTATTTTCGATGCCCATACAGGGTATCTCGGTTATTAGCAGAGATAGAAAAAAACTAAGTATGTAGTCTTTATTTATTTTTTCGAGAGAAATTCATTGTCCTAAACAGATTTTTGATATCTTTTTTAATTTTCGAAATATAGCCAAAAACCGACTTTGGCACTTTTCAAAAATGTTAAATATCTCGCTTAAACGAAAAGATAAAAAAAAACTTTAAAGACATTTTTGGCACGGTATTTTGTCCTTAATAAGATAGCAATGTTTAATTGTTTTTTACTCATATCAATACCGACATATTACACCTAACTTTCTTATTTTAAATGGCAACGATAAGCAAATTATATATTTTTGAAAAGCGCAAAAAATAAGCTTTCAATTCATGTCAAAGCCAACTATGGTTGCCAGGGCCGGTCATCTATATATCAAGGCCCGGGTGCAAAAACTTTTTTGGGGTCCCCTATAAAAATTTCATTTGGAATATTTTTACATTGCACTAATAATATTTGAATTATCAGATATATCCTATATCCAATATTCTGGGTTGGTATTTACTGCAGTACATAATAAGTTTATAAACGAGAATTAAGTTTTTATTACAACACAACAAAACCACAATAATTTAAATATTTTTTTTTAACTCTATGAGACATCAGTTTTAGATTGGGCATTGAACAGCCCATTTTTTAAATTATATCTTCAGTTTGTCATGAGGGTACATACAATAGACCAATAGGTTCGCAGTACAGGAACCCGAAAGGGGACCACCTCCGCGGAAATAATAAGTTTGTCATTGTAACTTCTGTATTTTCGATGGATAATATTGCTAAAGAATTACGTTTCTCCTGAGACATTGTATATCTGAGGTATGTTTTAAACAATTTTAATTTACTAGACGAGCGTTCTGCACTGACCACAGTGACCAGAAGTGTTAAATAAATTCTAAGTTCAATGTAAATCTTGGGGAAAACTTTATGACAAATATTTTTTTTGTTAAATTAAATAAAGCAGATTAGTGGTTTGATTTTAAATGAGGTTTTATTCTATTATATTTAATATTAAAAAAGTTCGTTTGTAACTTTTTTCTCATTTAGAACATCCAAAATTTTTTTGTAAAATTTATTTACATATTTTTTTAACAATTCAGACGAGCAAGTTTTAAGTATTTTATATTTTTGTAAAAGTTATGGAACTAACTTAAATCATTCATATTATATTTGAGAAATCAAGATGTCTATCAAGCCATAAAACAAAAAAAAATCTAATAATTTGCTACAGGGTCATCTAAAGTTTGACCAGTACCTATCTTATCGCAAAACATTTTTATTTCACATATACTATGGGTAGGAATTTTTGCACTTCCACCTAGTCCTTAATTCTTGAAAAATTATTTAATTTCTCTTAATGATTTCTGAATTCAATACTTTTAAATGTTAAAGTACGTGTTGCTCTGACTATAAGTTAAAAATCTGATTCTAATGTCATGTCTTTGAAGGTAATTATTTATTATTATCTTCTTGTGTTTATTTTGTTTTGATTTCTTTATTTTTGCTTTCCATTTAAAAAACGATATTATGGCTTGTACAATTTGAACAGTTTTTGCCCTTTTTATCCACTGTTTTAAACAACTGTTTCTCCTCATTAGTTTTAAATTTTTATTTTGAAAGTTTTCATTTCATTACAACTGATAAATAATTTTTTATTGATTGCCATTTTGGGGCCCTCTACGTCGGGGGCCCGGGTGCATTGCACCCACTGCACCCCCCACTTGACCGGCTCTGATGGTTGCCATTTAAAATAAGAAAGTTAGGTGTAATATATCAATATTCGTATGAGTAAAAAACAATTGAACATAGCTATCTTATTAAGCACAAAAAACCATACCAAAAATGTTGATAAAGTTTTTCTCTATCTTTTTTTGTAAGCGAGATATTTAACATTTTTGATCGGTGCCAAAAATGGTGTTAGCTATATTTCGAGTACTAAAAAAGACATCAAAAATGTTAAATATCTCGCTTAAAAAAAAAATATAGAGAAAAACTTTAAAAAACATTTTTGGCATGGTTTTTTTGTCCTCAATAAGACAGCGATGTTCAATTTTTTTACTCATACAAATATTGATATATTACACCTAATTTTCTTATTTTAAATGGCAACCATAGTTGGCTTTGACATGAACCGAAAGCTTATTTTTTGCGCTTTTCAAAAATATATAATTAGCTTATGGTTGCCATTTAAAATAAGAAATTTAGGTGTAATATATCGGTATTGGCATGAGTAAAAAACAATTGAACATCGCTATCTTATTAAGGACAAAAAACCATGCCAAAAATGTTTTAAATGTTTTTCTGTATCTTCTTGTTTAAGCGAGATATAGATATTTAACATTTTTGAAAAGTGCCAAAAATCGGTTTTAGGCTATATTTCGAAAATTAAAAAAGATATCAAAAATCTGTTTACGGCAATGAATTTCTCTGGAAAAAATAAATCGAGACTACGTAATTAGTTTTTTTCTATCTCTGATAATAACCGAGATACACTGTATGGGCATCGAAAATAGGCCACCCTTTACATTAGCAAATATAAATTAAAATATACAAGTGACTGTAATTTTTATTGCGGTCAAAAACCTCTTTATTCCAAGACAAATAAGTTCCAATTTTAGAAAAAAGCGTCAGAATTGAAATGGGATTAATGTTAGGAGGGTTGGTATGAGATCTTGCAAGTGGAACATAACGAGAGTTATAGAATTTAGAAGCATATTTAAGAATCTTGAACAGCTCCAACACTTAAACTTGTATAATACGTCGAATAAAATTTCAATATGTAAATAAAATCAGACAAATCGTCTATATAATTAATTTTTGAGTTTTAAATCTTCATTTTTCTTAGCAATCTGTCTTTTTTGCTTAAATCAATGGAGTTCTGGGGCACCCCATTGCATTAAGGACTTTATTGCCATCGGAAAAAAAAAATCGACTTAAATTGCGCGTCTTCGTAGATAATAAACTTCATTGCTTGTAATACGTATTCTTTCGTACCTATTTTTATATCTCCCTCTGAATTCCCAAGGACTACTGAAGGATATTTCTAAGCCTGCAGCAGCCTCCTGATGTAAATTCATGACGATATGCGAAAACGGCCGATTCTGATGTTTTCTTTTGCAATATTCAGATATGACCTGCAAAAAATCGTTTTGTTAATACCATTATAATGAAATAAAAGGTTTTCTACAATGTTTAATATTAAAAATATATGTAAAATAAGATAGATATGGTGTTATAAATTGTGGTATCGTAGATCAAATCACAGTTTAGTGAAAGCTCTTAACCAACAGTGCTTTAAATCTGTGATGCACGTGTAAGGAAGCAAATTGTTTTTTTTCTTCAATATAGTCGTGGTCTTAACAAAGATCTTTGAAGCGCGTATGTTTCCATCAATTATATCTGTTTCGAACTCTCTTGTCGCGCTGATTTTCCACAACCTAAGAAATTATGGATAAACATACTAGTTTCAGGAATAAACATGTCGATGAGTTGATGCGTTGTTTGTTATGCAGTTTGTGCACAAATCAGTGGCGGAATTACAAAGCGGCGAACCCCGCAACGCTGGGGGCTCAGAATTTTAGGGGACTAAATCTTCTTTGTCTGTACTTTCTTTACCCCTATTTACGCAATTCAACAGGCGAAGAACGTTTGCATAACCTCTCTATACTAGGAATTGAAGCGAAAACTGTCAAAAATATGGAAATAAAAGATGTTATTAGAGATTTTGCAGATTTCAAATCCAGGAGAAACAATGTTTTAAATTTTAAATATATTTTCTTTTGAAAATTTTCAATTGTGTTTTAAATGATGGATGCAATGTTTTATCTTTTATGTTACTTTCTTATAAAAATATCTAGATAAAAGTTTTTCCTTTGTGGTAGGGGACCGAATAATATTTTGCGGGGGTCCAAAAAAATGTCACCGATGACAAAAATAAAGAATATAGTATTGTAGAGTCGATTAAATAAACAAACATGTGAAGAACTCATGAGCCAATTACAAACTTATTTTAACAGTTTACATACGATAAACTTGAAATCTAATTTTTGATTTTGATTATGTCTTTTACTTTTTAAAACAATTTATCGAAAATGTGAACTTTTTTGTTACGGAATGCGAGCTATCGAATGGTGCGCCATTTTTTAAATACCTCTTAAGTTATTGTCAAAAAAAGTGGCATATTACTTTTGATTTTAGACATTGTAGTAACTACTACTGTTTTTGTTAGGTTTGATTAAAGTAGCAATTGAAAACAAAAACAAAACATTACGTAAATAAACGATCTACTTAATAAAACACATAAAAAATTAAAAACTTAAACAGTTCAAGATATTTTTTACATTTCATAATAATTTATGATCTTACACCAGTGCTCTCCAATCTTTTGTGGTAGAAGATTACTTTTTCTATTAATTTTTTTCCGAGATCTACTTATTAAAAATAATAAAAATAATGGCGAACAATCATTTTGTTTATTAAATTATTAAGTATTTAACAAATATTAATATTTTCCAAAAACTAATTATAAAAAAATTATGAAATTATCGACTAATTAGGAAGTCGCGATTGACAGGTCGATCGCGATCAACGGGTTGGAGACCACTGTCCCTCACTAACTATTACTATTAAATCTAAATTGTAACTTCCGTTCTCTATGGGCAATACAAATGTGAGATTAGCTGTTTTAAGAACAGTTCACCAAATTAAAAAAATATGTCCAGGAAAATATTATTTTCTTTAAAGCGCAGATCTCACATTTGTATTGCCCATAGAGAGAGGTCTACACTTTGAACGCAAGCTATAATTTAGATTTAATGGTAATAGTTAGTGAAAGATCATAGGAAAATCTAAACACGACAGTTGAATACAATTGATAAATCAAGATCTATTTTAGGGACAATTCATCAAATAAAAAGAAATATGCCTTGAAATACATTATTATCTACAAAGTGCAGATCTCACATTTGTATTGCCCATAGAGAGAGGTCTACACTTTGAACGCAAATTGTAATTTAGATTTAATAGTAATAGTTAGTGAAAGATCATAAATTATTATGAAATTTAAAAAATATCTTGAATTATTTAAGTTTTTAATAGTTGTTTAATTAAGTACAGCTAGTTTATTAAAGTATTTTTTTTTCAGTGGCCACTTTGATTGGACTTAATAAAAACAAAAATATTGTAATAACTTAATTATTTTTAAAGATAAACCTAACATCAGTGAAACAAGAAAAAATTTTTTTTTTTTATGAACCCATAGCCAACTATGGTTGACATTTAAAAAAAGTCAAGTTTGGCGTATATCTCAAAAATCAAGTGTGCCATATTAAGATATTTTTTTTAAAATTCTACGCAAAAATATCTACATGAATCATTTCACATATTGATTTTAACGTAGGTGGCTATGGAATAATTTTCAGTTGAAAAATTCGTGTTTTTAGTTTTTTAAAAACAGTATTTAAAAAAGTTGAAAGTGTAGGTCGAATGTCAAAATGGCATTAAATTTTTCTCAAAATTCTGCCCAACTTTGTTAATTTAGCCGACCATGTAGATTATAGTCACCCTGTTTATTAAATTAAAAGTTATTAATAGTAATTTTTAACTGATATTCCTAATAAATAATATTGATATTATTACTTATAAATGTACCAAAACTACGGCCCGCTGAGTATGCTAAGGCGACTTACAATTGTGATTAAAAGATTAAAGCAATACAGGATATTTCAGACCACCCGTACCACTTTTATTCAAAAATGCGACGTCTGACAAAGATGGGGGGAAAAATGTTATCACAAAAGCGCATATGTAGAATTGACTGACGCTATAGCCGTTTTCGTGATTAAACCGGAAGTGATCAATCCGGAAGTAATTTTAAAAACATAAATGGAACCATCCGGTTTTTATTGCATAGACTAATTTGAAAGATATTTAATTAAAAAAAAAAAATATATTGATAACGTTGGTTTCTCCTGTTTCTTGATTAGGTTAACTTAAACAAAGGTTTGCTGGTTTTAAAACAGGTTTATTCCTTATAAAATTCTTTTTTAAAAAGGATCCTACATGTTTCGCCGCATCTGTTTTATCGGCATGCTCGGGGATGTTTTCTTAAAATATTGATGAAAATTGTTTTATAATGTTGAATTAAGAGATGTTGAAATTTGTTGAGTTTGAAATGATGAATAGAAACTTAAATTAATTTAGACATTGTATTGTAGAAGATTAGCACATTAGGGAATTTAACATATTAAAAATTGTTATAGTACTACAATATTTTTTAAAAAACAAACACAAATTGTACGGCACGTTAAAAATTTTACTGGTAAATGAATTGAATCTCGTTCAAGAAAAAAGGCGAAACATGTAGGATCTTTTAAAAAAAATAATTTTATAAGGAATAAACCTGTTTTAAAACCAGCAAACCTTTGTTTAAGTTTTGTATTTAATTATATGAAATTTTAGACACATTATATATGTATGTGTAAAAACCCCGATTATTCAAATTGTTTCACTTCCGGTTTCGACGGAAATGACCCTAAGTTTGTTATTTCAAATTAAACACCATGTATAGTTTTACATTTTTGGTAAGAGGAAGCAATTTTGAATACAACTCACTATTTTGTATAATGTTTATAATCTCAAATAATTTTTGGCCGAAAATATATTTTTTTATTGAGTGCGAGTCATTTTTTTTAAACGGAATGGTAGTGATACATTGATCTAAATAGTGCAGTTGTATTCAAAATTGCTTCTTCTTTCCAAAAATTTAAAAATATAAAGGGTGTTCCATTTGAAATAACAAACTTAGGGTCATTTCCGGAGAAATCGGAAGTGAAACAATAGTGTACATTTGTTCAAATAATCTGGTTTTTTACACATATGATACGTCCAAAATTTTATTAAATTAAATACAAAACTAAAGAAAAATGGGGTGTCCAGAACTCAGTTAGGTATATGTGAATATGGTTTTAAAAGTTGTTATGATTTAGGTCGAATGTACTGATAATCAAAACATTTTTTAAGTTAAAAATGTTTTTTTATCAAATATCTTTCTAATTATGTAATAAAAACCGGATGATTCTTTTCAGTTTTTAAAGTTACTTCCTGATTTGGTCACTTCCGGTTAAATCACGAAAACCGCTATAAAAAATTTTCCCCATCTTTGTCAGACATCGCATTTTTGAATTAAAGTGCTGGTACGGGTGGTCTGAAACACCCTGTATATTAATCGACAGTTATGTTGCTTTATCTTTCTGCTGTATTTTCTTTTAATAAAAGATATACATAGAAAGCAAGGACACAGAAAAGCAAAAACCATTCGTCGACAATATTTTGCTTATTACGCAATTCTAGCAGTTTCCTTCTCGTTACTGTACATTTAATGGTTACCCACTTTTAGCGCCTTCGTAGCTTTTCTACATCGCATAAAGCGAGAGCAAGGTTAAAGTAAAAATTATAACTCCGAGATTTTTTACCCGTCGCTGGCTGCATGCACTTTCCTGTAATCGAACTGGAGCTCCGTTTTTAGGTAGGATTAAGCCGCGACCAACTCGACTTCGCTTTTCACGTTCGCGTCCTTTGATTTTCAACACAATATAAAATTATCCTCTTTTCCAGAGTTAAATGATCAGGCAAGAGCAAATATTTCTATTGTTTTCGCATCATTAAAAAATGTGCTGTCAACGACATAAAACGTATTTCGGTAACACAATAAATTTATTTTCATATTTTCATTTAATGGTTGTTGTTTTCAAAAGCACCAGTGAAGCATATTTAAAAATGGTCTTATTTGATAGAATTCAATTATTATGCAAGGTCCACAACTTCTACAAGTTGTTTTGCATTTAAAAACGATATTTGGAGAATAATTAAATACGTTAAGAGGAGTCAAATATGGATTGCATAATGAAAAACACTGGTTTCGCCGGTTACAAAAGTCTTACCCTGGAATGTGTAGGTGAAGGTTTAATTAATTTTATTGCGAGTGATAAAAATTAAAATCCTCTGTCACAATATATCGCACCAGGGTCGGCGCCCCAAGCATCTTACTTGGTTTGCTCAAACGTAACGTCTAGTGTTTATTTTTATCTGCAATAACTTCAAAATTTACACGATGTGGTCAAAAAACAAGTGTCAAAAATTAGTAGAATGTTTAATAATGTATAATAAAAATAATAAACTTACTTTTTTATTTTATGAATACAGAGTATTCCAGTAAGAACTTTCCAACCCTGTAACTTCTTTATTTGAAGAGAAAGCTCTGGTGTGTTTTTACAAAGTATTTAGAAGTTACGAGTACTTTTTAAATGTTAGATTTTATTTGTATAGAATTATTTTTGATTTATTTGATTTTAAAATATTATTGTTCCGTTTACTTTTTTTTGCTTGTAAAGAGTTTTATTACATGAGTTTAAATTTCCTATCGATGATATAATTCAGTTATTTTAGGCGAGAAGCTTTTTAATAAACAAAAGCAAACATTACATTAAACAAAGTAGCCTGTGATTTTAACGATAAAAGGTAGAAAACAGTAATTAGAATTTATCGATATCCTATTAACGAAGAAAATAAGGTGTACTTAAAAGTAATATGGAAGAAAGTGTCCAAAACAGTTCAGTTTAACGTTTTATTTTAATTTTTTTAAACGGCACTCTATATTTTTTAAAAACATTCCTTGAAATTTCAAATCGAGAAAACTGGTAAAAACGTAGTACAAACTAGTGAAGTTTAAGGAATTAAATATTTATTTGAGTTTTCGTTTTATTGACTGCCGTGAAGTTAGCCAATCTAGATTAAATTAGCTATAACTAATTAATGGGAAATGGACAAACGAAAATTTGTGCAGCACAGTTCGGTACAAACGATTGCCACCGAAAAATGTAATATCTGCCGTGAACTGGATGGGTACGAACAAAAATTTTTACGGTATAAGCCGTTTCAAAAGCGATACAAACCTAGTTATAGTTTTGTTTGATTTTGTAGAGTGGGGTGGGGGTTAACTTCCCGGATCTAACATCTTTTACCGTTCACTAGCTGATCAATTGTACGTTTATAAATCTTGTCATTGCATCAACGTCCATCTTAACCTTGATTTGCAAGCCAATCTAAAAATGCGCGAAGTAATAGCGTGACGCAATTATGGAACAATGATGTTAATGAAAATTGGGCTTAAGTTTACTTTAACGGACTTTGTCAGAAATTGATAAAATTAAGTGGACTAATAAAACTGGACGTCCTGAGCTCAAATCTGTTAAAATTATTTGGCGCTCTCAATTACTTAGCGTAAAAATTCATTATAAAAGTTCCGTTTGACAGTTAGGTTAGGTTTTTTAATTCGAATTTGCTCATGTTAGGATGGCTAAATTGTCTGTGTAAAGTGTACAAATATGATTATAAGACAGACATGAAACTATATTTGTATTGATTTTGTGTTAAAATAAGCTAAAAATAACGTAAATCTTATATAAAGTCCGTTAAAATAAACTTGTTCCGCTTTATTTTTATCCGGATAAATTTGCGTTGCTACGAAAGTTTGGTTGCTAGGAAACTCGACGAGACAAAACTGTCTGATAAAACTGTCTGACAAAAGGACGAGTCCGTAGGACAAGTCGTATTATCTTTGACAGTTGTGGAATCAAGAGTTGCCTAATAGCAACCACAACCTTGAGTTTAGAAAAAGCAAGTTTGTCCAGGATAAAAACAAAGCTCGAGTGTAATTCAGTACGATAACTGCACAAATAAATTATTATAACCTAATAAAATCTAAGAAAACGTCAAAATCTTTTAATGTTTGTACTGGTCATAAGTCGGTGGCATGGTTACAAAAGTTATATGCAAAAATGCAAGTGGATATTTAGTTAGGTACCTTTTTATCCGCTGTCATAACGACAAAACATGACGTCATTATGGAGAATTTAACATATGAGTGCAGTTACGAAGTTAAACCTATACCATTGGATTAGTGATAAAATTCAATTCGGTCAGTGTTAAACTGAAAATAAAAAGCAATTCAGACATTTGTACAAAATGCTTGATTATTTTTTTAATTAAAAATGCATCGTGTAGCCATGCGTACCTATTAATTTCTTTCGACAACATCGTTAAAAAAATATATTTTATTTTTAATATCGTTTTTATTTAAATCACAGCTTGCAAATTAATAAGGCTTCTCTGTCGCTCTATCAAATTTACTACTGTATACACTTTACAAAAAGTGAAGATTGTTACGATATGTGCATGAACATATACACATGTGTATGTGTATAATAGTATATTTATTATGACAACGCAATTGAACCCTAAAAAACAGTTTTAAAATTCGTATTAAGAAATAATTTGCTCTTGCCGATTATAAAACAAATACAATCTCATAGTCATTTTGAACAAAATAAGATGCCTTTTCCTTCCCCTGTATTATGCTGTTATTTATTTATAATGTTAAAAGACACTAATATTAAAAGACACAATTTGAAGCTAAATAACGTACTAAAAATCAACGTTCAATTAAAAACATTTGAAGAGAAAAAACGAAAAAATAAAATGAAAAAATAAGTTACAAACGAGTTTGTTAAAATTAAGGCGAAGGCTCTAGAGCAGCGTTTCCCAAACAGTTTTGTTTTTGTGATCCGGTTATGCTTATACTTCTCCTTCGTGATCAACTAAAATAGTTAATACCTATACTGGCCTATAGCTAAAATAAAACAGATTTGAATGTACATACAGTTTTAATATACTATAATAAAGAAGCATTACCTCTTACAAAAATGTAAAGAAATTAAACTTAAATTAAATAATTTGTTATTGAAAAGTAAAATGCTGTTTCTTGTTGCGACCCAACATTTTGCTTTTGTGGCCCGGTGCCGGGTCGCGACCCACCATTTGGGAAACGCTGCTCTGGCGCATAACTTAACTAAACATTTTCTGTTAAGAGAGCGGCGCCTTCACCAGATATTTCACAACAGGTTTCCTGATGTGTGTATCTCATTTCACAACATATTTCTTTACCGTTTGGACGTTATACGTAATACTCTAATACTACGTAAGATTTGCCGTTCTTTTTACAAAAAAGGCGATAAGCGAATCACAAAGTACAAACAAATTGTGTATTAACAATTAGAATTTCTGTGGCGAATGCAATAGACGAGTATAACGGTGATTACGATTTAATACGAGAGTTTAATAGTGGGCTTGCGGTATGAAGGAAGATTAGGGATGAAAATGCGTGAAACCAACCAGCCAGGATAATTGCAGTCGTATATCACATACATCACATGTATCTAGGTTCAATGAACCGGAATAGGGTTTCATGGCATTTTCTTTTACCTCTGATTTAACTTAATTTGCACAAAAAAAAACTTAGTTCAACAAAATATAACAAAAATAAAAGAAAGTAGTACTTATAAGTGCAGAGCATTTAATTGACTTTTTTTATTTTATTAGTTGACCTATAAAGCATAAAGCTCGGTTAAAGTTAACGAATGCATCAAAAAACGTTTTCGTAGTAACTACAATGATATTGCTTAGCTATCGAGAGAATCATTCGTTAAATTTTTATGCAGCTTTGTGCAACCGAACATAGGATTACTCAAATGCTTTAAAATCAAACTGTTTTTACAGCACAGGGATATGATAAAGTGGTACGTTTAAAATCAAGGGCATAATAAAACCAAAACAATCTAGTGATAAGCGAAAGCAAATCAATAAAGCAATAAAATATTTTTGAAAGGTTTTCTTTCTATTTTATTTTTACAGACCAAGCCTTGAGCAGGATAAAGTAGGCTTGGGGCATCTGATGTGTGATTACAGATGTCTTGGGTGTTTTGTTTTACTTTAAATATAAATTCAAACAGAAACTTTCAAGTTTCAGACATTTTTACTAAATTAATATTCATTTAAAGCAGAGATTCCCAACCATTTTTTCAACATTGACCCCTTCATACTTTTTTTTCAATAGACATTTTTTATATTCTATTATTTTATTATTCTATTTTTTTAAAATTATAATGCATAAATAGCGCCACGTATCAAGTTGCAGTTGTAAGGACAACGTAACAAATATACATACAGGGTGAGTCATTAGTGCGGGATCGGTCGATTGTGGCTAAACGGTTTGAGATAGAAAGTTGATTCAAACGCTATATCATACAGTTTTTTCTTCCGAACACGATAAAAATATTTTCAAATATGTATACGTATATAGGGTAAGTCGCCTCTCTGATACTAATAGAAACTTTTATATTTCAAATACAACACCCCATTTTTTATTTAATATTTTTGACCGCCTTTATTTTAACTTTGCATCAATATAAAATACCACAGGTTTTTATGCGCCGTTGTCACTTAAAAAAAAAAAAATTTCAAAATTTTTCAAGGTTTTAAGTCTTTATTTAAAAAATTCTCCTGAAGTTATTTTTCGAAGTACCTATAGAGTTGTAATTTGGTAAGGACATGCAGAAAACATTGCTCGATTCGCTCGATACGAAAAAGTTTGAATCACACATACAGGGTGTTCATAAATACATGGCAACTTCAATGATTTTCAAAAGCTCGTAACCCAATTTTTTGAAATGCTTACCCCTGTATTTTCTTATGTCATCTAATTTGTCTTTAAGAGAGCTTCATTTTTAGTTAATTATGTCCTAAGCCCAAAACTCATACTATTCGAGTTATTCAATATATTTTTTTTAAAATCGTTATTGAAGCAAATAGAGTGTTGTGTAAATCGAAAAAACTGACTGTTCACTTGACTACCGTCAAAAACTTGTCATTTATATCTTAAATTATTGTATTTCCACAATGAATTTTACTTTACAAGAGCTAATTGATATGATTTATTCACCATTTCGTGTATTTAGTTACTAATAGTAGGTACTTAGCCTTGTGGTTTCACATAACATAAGCAATAAATAAATTGGCAACCAAATCAGTTTTATTATTATTATCAACTTTACTACTGCTTCTAAACCTGGGGGCGCGCAATACATCAAAGGGAGCACGAAGAAAGAGGGGAAAATGAAGGAAAATTTATTTATTGAAACCACAAAAAAAAACATTAAATAAATTCTGTAAATAAAATAATAGAACATAAAAAAATCATAACTGTATGAAATCTAGTGCATTGAATAAACAAGTTAGCATATAAGTGCATATTAATCAAAATATACGGAGCAACTAATTAAAATATACAACACCTATGCAATCTAAAAATTAATGGCACCCTTATGCCTATCTTGCAGAGCAAAGCTACTCACAAAAAATTCATTGTGGTAATGCAATAATTCAAGAAATAAATGACAAGTTTTTGACGTTAGTGAAGTAAAGAGTCAGTTTTTTCGATTTCCATGGCACTCTATTTGCTCCAATAACGATTAGAAACAAAAATGTCGAATATCTCCAAAAGTATGAGTTTTGGGTATAGGACATACTTAACAAAACATGAATAAAGACAAATTTGATGACATAAGAAAATACAGGGGTTTGCAATTCAAAAATTGAGTTACGAGCTTTTGAAAATTATTGAAGTTGCCACCTATTTATGAACACTTTGTAAATGTGATTCAAACTTTTTCGTATCGAGCGTATCGAGCAATGTTTTCTGCATGTCCTTACCAAATTACAACTCTGTAGGTACTTCGAAAAATAACTTTAGTAGAATTTTTAAAAAGACATAAAACCTAGAAAAAAAATTTTTTTTAGTGGCAACGCCGCATAAAAACCTGTAGCATTTGGTGGTCAAAAATATTAAATAAAAAATGGGGTGTTGTATGTATTTGAAATATAAAAGTTTCTATTAATTCGAGAGAGGTGACTTACCCTGTATATTTGAAAATATCCAAAAAAAACATATCAATTTGCTCTTGTAAAGTAAAATTCATCGTGGAAATGCAATAATTTAAGATATAAATGACAAGTTTTTGTCGTTAGTGAAGTCAACAGCCAGTTTTTTCGATTTCCACGGCACTCTATTTGCTTGCTATTGGTTCCAGAGAGGTAACTTACTGACCCTGTATATTTAAAAATATTTTTATCGTGTTCGGAAGAAAAAACCGTATAAAATAGCGTTTGAATCAGCTTTCTATCTCAAACCGTTTAGCCACAATCGACCGATCCCGCATTAATGACGCACCCTGTATACACATATTTTATTAAACAATTTTACAATTTTACTTTTTAATTTTACAAAAGTTATAATATAATTTTTTTAAAAATTTAATGCGATGGTTGTGGTCTATGTTTTTCATAATACTCTTGATATCAGGTGTAAAATTAGTTACCACGTCGACTGCCAAGTAGGAGATAACTCGTAGTTTGCGTTCTTATCCAGGACGCCGACTACGAGATAACTCGTGGTGCTGTTGCTGTTTGTTACTAGTCATTTTCGTGCAGCTACGATTAATACTCGTAGATATAAGCGTATTTATGGATAAGTGGCTTCTGGGAATAGATAGAAAAATCAAGGCTAGCTTACACGAACTGAAAATTTATTAATAATATTTTAATTAGAGTTTTGAATAATATAATATGGCTTCTGCGAGCGGAATCCCGAAAGTTGCCTTGGCAGTCAACGTGTTAATAATAATCGTAAATTGGCGCGTTCTGTAATATTTAATTTATTTCTCGTTTTTTTTTTTAAAATAAATTATTAAGGTGACTAAATCCTGCCTCAACCAAGTAACAACTAGGAAAAGCTAAAAATAATGGTTCAGTGATGGGTTATGGCTAGTTCACACGGGGACATTAGCGTCGCGACATTAAATGTCACGACATCGCTTGACATTCGGTGTCGCGGCACTGGGTGTTCACATGTAAAATGATTTATTTGAGCGTCGCGACATCAAAATAAAAATGGCCGCTCTTGCAACTGCAGTAACGAGCGTTGTAGAGCAACTAATTATTTTGAAGTCGCTATATTCGGCAATAGATTTGTCCCATAAACAAGGATATTGTTGATAATGCTCTAATATCGTTGGAATGTCTATTGACATGATAAATTGGTAATCGATGACAAAAAAATTTATATTATTTGTCTATTATGACAAATACGCCCTGTCAAAGTATGGTGAAGTACAGCATTTTTATTATAAAAAGTTGGCAGTTCACGTCAGTGTCACGACATCGCTAGTGTCATGGCACTAGCGTAATGACATCGTGGCATATCGCGACATTAGGCTGTTCAGAGGACGACATTTGATGGCACGGTACCCATCGAATAAAAAGATACTCCTATCTTTTAATTCAATGACGGTACCTAGTGTCACGACGCTAGTGTCACCGTGTGAATTACCCTTTAATTGTGCGTATTTTTTTGCGTATATATCTTTACAATTCCAAAATTTATCATAACCACATTTGAAAATTGACTTTATCTTCCAAATTTTCCTTCAATTTAACCAATTCTTCAATCAATATTGGTTGTGTCGCATTACAAAAGCGACATGACATTCTACTTTAAATTAAAAATAAATAAAGCGTGAATCACACCGCCTTATCATAAGGCCCTTATGCATATCTATATTATATTTGTGCATGTTAAGACATGTATCATTATCTAATAATTACGTTCAATAAAAATTTAAAAACAAAATTAAAAATCGAAAAATTTATCATCAATGGACCCCTGAAATACATACTATCGACCCTTTTTAAACTTAGATAGACCTCCTAGGGGTCCACCTAGACCACGTTGGGGATCCTTAATTTAGAGGATACTGTGCGAGTTGTAAAGAAAAATATTTGTAGTGGTTTTGACATATTAATAAATAAAAGACTGCTGGAGTAGGACGTGTCACAATATTGCCACAAAAATATTTTTAAGATTACTAGTTGAGATCAATTGAAATAAGGTAATTTTGCAGTGATTTTATACATCTGTTTTATAGTAACGTATGGTAAAAGTTAAAGTACCAAGTAATAATCTTTTGTCAGGACAAGATCACTGTCGAATTTCTGGAACACGAAATCAATATTTGCTATTTTAGTAACATGAAACTCAACTGTAATATCAAATTAAGCAAAATGAAGTACGCAAATATTGACAATGGGTATGTGTTTCCACAACGTTCGACACATCCTGCGATTATTACAACACAGTAATTGTTCTGTTTTGATGTAGCGTGTAGTTTAAGCGTTTGAAACATTTCAAATCATGTTATGCAGAAATTTTATTCATGTCTTGGATTTTTTAATTTAGAATAAAAAACGCGATGCGTTTTACGTGTAGTATTCTCTTAAATATCATGTCTAAAAAATATGGGTTATAAAAACACTGACCGACATATCTTATCGATTTTAAGCCACGTAATTGAGCCAGAATTGATCACAAGCGGAAAGAGAAATCTGGAAACTTTTTTGACCATATATTTTAAGGGTATTTAAACGGGTTATTTCAACATGAATTATTAAAAGTTAAAATTTACAAAACAGGGTGCGCCAATGGGTAATAAACCTATCAAAAATTGTCAGAACCAATTGGCGCACCCTGTATAAATTATTTTCTGTTTAATGGCAGATTGGTTCTTAAGAGCATTTTGATCTATTTTCAGACAAAATATTAAATTAAATATGCAAACCAATATATTTTTAAAAAGAGAGAAAATATAATCTGTTTAATTAGGTATGTATACTACTATGTTTATTTAAAAAATTCACTTTTGTTATTCACCCCAGATCTATGCCATGTTTAAACAAATGTCTGTTGATGCTTTATTATGTTAATGTGTCCATAACTTTTTCTCCTGTAACTTTTTCCTGTGAGCAATTGCAACGGAAGTATTTAAGATTTAAACAAAAATAATTTAAGTTTTTCATCGGTATTTAGTGGGCCATGGATATTTACAAAACAAATGCAATCACTGCCGTTTGGAAGATCCCTATAATGTCCCACCTATTTGGTTCACGGTATATATGTCTCGCTGAGTTATAAGTACCGCTGAAATACTGAGTGCCACATCGATTATTCTCATCCGATATCAATAGGTTAGCAAGTAAATATAAGTAGCACATGATGTTAAGCCGTTTTGCGTTTAAAGCCCGTGTTAGACGGTGTAAATTTCTGTATAAAATTTAATACAAAATATCTTGTATTGTTTTTCTTGTACAGGTTTCAGTACAGAATTCCATTCGTTTTTACAATTTTATGTACAAGTTACTGCCCATGCACATGCGCCTAAACAGTATAAACACAGATATGCACTCCCTCTAAAACAAGGTATTTATCCCTTGTAATTGCGATTTTAAACAATAACAACATCCTGCTTCGGATTACCAAGAATTAACTGTTAACAGGAATTTCTACTGTTTACATTTCCTTTAGCTGCAGATGTTCAAAATCAGCTGTTAGCCGCCATTATCCACGAACTGAATGCGCATCTATAGCACGCACTTTCTGTATCAAAACTTGCTTGCAAATAGAACACGCCTCATTGTATTTTCTGTACAAGAAACTGCATGGAACGCTTGTACATGCAAGAAACTATACAGAATTTTGTACGAGAAACCTGTATGACACTAGGTAGGTATTAGGGTTTCTTTCCCGGGATCCCGGGATCCCGGTCCATTTTAAGCTATTTTATATTTCCCGGGAAATGCTTTTTGTCCCGGGAATTCCCGGGATTTTAAAAAAGTGTTGTTTTCGTTTATTTTGTGCTAAGATCTTTGTAATACTATTATAACTTATCAGAATGTTATGCTTAAAATGTCTTTACTAACAGTAAATTATGGAAAAACTTCAAAATAATTTTTCTCTTTTAGTATGGCGCAAAGAAGCCCGGTCTCCATTACAAAGTTAATATCTTCAAAATACTTTTACAGTTTTATTTTTGTGTACCCTGATAATTCAAAGCAAAATAGCTTATAAATGAAATTTTATTGATAATAACGAAGTTTCTTTTCTGCTAGATGCGCTCAAGACAATTCACCTACATCAATAGAGACAGAGAGCATTTTATGCAGCAGGACTTTTTGTTAATAAATTAAGAAAAAGACTAATTGACTGAAGCACAGATCACCTTCGTTTTCTTAAATCACATTACAAAAATTCATTGTAAAAATTATATTATTGTATTCATAAATATGAAATTGCAATAGAAAGGTTATAATTCCCAAATGTATGTTTCTCTCACCAATATTATTAAATTATTTGTAATAATCATAGAGCAAAATGTATTACATATATGACTTGGAGTTGTTTTTAAGTAATAAACCGCTGCCTTAATTTTTTGGGTTATTTATTTAAAAATATTGACATAATTTATTACATCCCGGGATCCCGGGAAATCCCGGGACAAAGGCCGATTTCTTCCCGGAATCCCGGGACAAGCAAAATGGTCAAATATGAGAAACCCTAGTAGGTATATAAGATTTTCTGTATAATATTTGGTAGAAATTTCTATACCTACAGAATCTTTCATCGTGTCACACGGGCTTAATACTTTATGCAATGTGTACTTTATAAAGTTTTTAGTGAGACCGATAACTTACAGGTTACGACTTGCGCAATATTTGTTTGTTTCCTATTAAAAAATTAATGCTAGATACCAGTTGTTGCATTGTTGAACCTAAATGTAAATTATTAAATAGAGTGTGCATTTGTTTGTGCAAACGCGAGAGATCTGGCATGTAAAGTATGCATTATTTTCCTTTTGCTTTAAATCGTTAGGAGAAAGTAAATAGGTGTTACAAAAAATATATTAGAGCGATAAAGTGTGAAAACCGATAAAAGAATTTATATGCGCCTTGAACTATGTCGTAAATACGTCACGGAAGTTAATACACGTAAAGCTTCGTCACTTCGTACAGTAAATGAGAATTCTGTTTGCGTTTATTGGTTCTTCGATGTTTTTATATTGCATTACAAAGCGACTTAACGTCCGTTATATGTAACAAAAATATGCGATTATAAACAAAGCATACTTTATTAAGGTTCCTTATTTACATAAGCTTTGTGGTAAATAATATCTATTTGGCCAAAAACAATTCTTCTACTTTCTACAGAGCAGCTATAGAGTTATGGTTATGTAACAACTCTGTGGCGCTTTCATGCTTTAAAATAACAGATCACCTATCAAGGCGACAATTCACTCTTATTATTCTTATAAGTTGAGCCACGAGCGGCGAGTAAAGTGTTAAAGTCCGGTTCTGTTTTAATTTTTTGGATTAACTAGAGAAGCGCATTTGTGAAAATAAAATCGTTTTTATACCCATCAATGTAACAAAACCAAAAAACTACATATTATCGGGCAAAAACGACTTTATGTTTTAATTATTGCATGTACTTCGAAAAGGAAACAGTCTGTCCAATCAACATCAAATTGATCCAGAGTATATCTAAATATATGTATATTTAGATGTAAAGTTATATAGCACGTGTTGTAAAGGGAATACACGTGTCGAAATTACCTGAGAAACTTCAAAAGCTGTATTGATACATTCCTTAGAAACATCTAGAAAACCGTCTCTAACCATATTATAGCTGACAGGCAGGCACCTATTGGCAGCGACATGGCATCGATACTGCCTGAATGTCTGATAGTTAAATGTGTCCCAGATATTCATCCCTTAGATATTACGATATAACGTTCCGCAAAATATGCGAGGTATATATTTTTGTTTTCTGAACATAATATAATAAATTCCATCTTTTAACGTTTTACTTCCCTCATGAATTTTTCACATATCCAAAACAAATGAAATAACTTGTGTTTCCAGTAATAGACAGAATAATACTTGTTAAAACATTTATTAGGGATTTAAATAAATAAGAATAATTAACTTTAATGCAAAATTATTTACACTTCGTTATTTCCTTTTAAAATATTTTTATCAAACTCTAAATTATTTATATTACAGAAATATGTTTTACTGCCGTTGTGATAGTGGCGGGTTTTATGCTTTATTGGCGCTCTTAAAGTTATCTGGTGGCGGTCTTACGTACAAACGCTTAAATTGGAGCTTTAGTGTAACATAACGTGTAAGAAAATTGAACGTAATCAGTTACGAACAGCGATAACCACATAATCACCATAAACTACAAACTTTGAATATTACACATACTTGGCTGGCATCTACCAAACATCTTTGTTAAGGATTTATTAAGAACGTATCAAGAAATGACTGTAATTAATTAATGTTTGTTACTTATCTGAAATTAATAGTGGGTGAGTTAAATTTAAAACGATACACCTAAAACAGAAGTTTGGAAATGTTATAGTCAGAAATGGAGTAAGCCGCAAAACAACAAAACAATGATATTAAAGGTTATCGCAGAATAGTATTGTCCGATTGAACAAACCACGTTTTGTCAAAATTTTAGATATAAAAAACTGTATAGATTTGAACAGATCTACGCGCTTTATCTGGCCATAAATCCAGTCTTTGCTTATATTATAGTGAATTAACGCTGTAAACAGATCATTTTACGCCCGAAGTACAACTTAAACTGGCGTCTCCTCAAATGCGAGAGTGCAATTGGATAAGTAATAAACCGCTGAATTGTTATAAAGTTATAACTGAAGAAAATGCGTCGGCAAGGGACAAGTAAGTTATTATGATTATAGACTTTATATATAGTGTCAAAACTACAACTGTTGAATGTGACAGTACTCCATTCCCAAGAACGGAAGAACTGTTTTCCAGAATTTTGCATCGATGGGAACTTGTTTTAGCGTGTGGAAGTTTAACCTAAAACTATATTTTTTAACGAGACGTACTCCAGATTTGTTCAGTCTGTAGGCTTTCGGTTCGGGTTTTCTTAAAAGTATATTTTTATTTAAGCGATACCTTATATGTTGCGTTCCTTACTCTTGGTGTATATGTGGCGGAAGGCGGATTATTATTGAATTGTGCGCAGTGCCTCGTGATCACAGTTGACACGGTGCGACTTTGATTATAGACAGCTTACTAAAAAGTGGTTATTGAGCACATTAAATAAAAAGATAAAGGAAGGAGCATTTTAGCGATTCTTAGGCGTCCAAAAAGGCTTCTTAATATGGCGGATGCATGTTTCCGCTTCTCAGTGGCGTATCTAACATTTTTTATTATGTATTGAATAATGTAAATATTTGCTTTAAATTGAGCCTGTTATTTACTTATTTATTTCTTGTTTTGTGATTGAGGGAGAAACGACAGCACATTTCATTATTTGGATTGTTTATTATGAGAGTTAAAAAATATGCTGTACAAAAATGCACGCCACTGAAATGACATACCTTTGTGACAAATCACATCAAATTTTCAATACATGATTACACTACAAAATATTAATGTCTACTTACTCATGAATTTTTTTATCTTTAATATTTTTTGACTTAGTAAGACTACATGATTTTCAGCTAACCATTGTAGGACACAAAACTCTAAATTTTTTGACTTTTTGATTTGTCAAAACCGGCAGCCACGAGAAGTCTTTTATGTCGTCACTTCCGTCAACGACAAACTGCAGTATAGTATTAAAATCTCCTTCTTTTATCTTTTTATTCAATGATTGAGCATTGTAATCCTAGAGTTAGCATTCGGTGCCACTGGAAATTGTAGCTTAGTGTTAAATGGTTGCTAATAAATTAGTTCAGCCAAGCGATAGTAGGTATCATTTTTTAAGCAACTTTAGCAGTAGATACTGTTGGTACAAACTGAAGTTTTTCCGACTAAATGCTGTGCAAAGTTTTTATCAAAAAGAACGCAATAATATAACCGTGACGGGTACATTTGACGCAAAAAATTTAGTCAAAAACCATGTCATATGCTCTTTGCGAAATTTACGAACAATAGCAACTTAATTGAATTTTTTTACTTCAAAAATAAAGCCTATTTCTCAAAATATTACGTCTCGTTTAATGATTTTAACTTTTTAAAACTTTGACCATCGCCCATCATACTATAAACATACTATTTTAATGATTTTGTGCTTTCCGTACTACCTCAAGACAGCAACGATTAAATATTAATACAGCTTAAGCTAAATTTATTGAGAATAAAAAACATGCTTATTATTTTCTGAGATTTTGTTTCAAATATGTTAAAAGCAATTTTCCTAAGCAATAATACACTTCACGATTCTTGTTTTCATTCCCTAAAAGCTTTCTTTCGGAATGCAAGCATAATAATTGTGAACGGCAGCATTAAACTCCTCCTCATAGAAAACTTTCTACCCCGCAAGTCCAAAAAATTATCAAAAGTCGCACATTGCCAAGTCAGATGAGTTCTGTGGATCCTCAATTAATTTTATCTTCAGCGTTAAATCGAAAGCTGCACGATCATTTTGGCGCGCAGAACATCGAAAAAAGGAATGCAAGTTTGGTCGCTTATTATCATTTTGGAAAAAAAATTGGAGCCCGCCATTATCGACAAGATTCAAAGTTTAATGGCAAATTCTTACACGCTCTGCTTTTTGGTGATCAGAGGGCTGATGTGGCATAAAACAACCGACAACTTTATTTGAATGCAGATGAACGTGAGAGCTGAGAATCCAATTCTTAAATGATGCAATGTTTTTATCCGGTAACAGTCGTACGAGGACGTCGTCCTGTTATTTTCTGATGCTGAACAGAAATTCTTTAAACGAGCGGCAAATTTTATCCAAGAAGGGCCCACGTCCAGTAAAAGCTGAATCTGCACTAATAAGTGCTTAAATTATTTTCAAAATCGTAATATATTACTATTAAATTGAATATGCTCTCGGGCTAAGTACATTTTTTTCCTTACTTCAACTATTTTAAGAAATTAATAAACTACCTAAGTTCTAGCAAACCTCGTATAAAGACAGATCGAATAAGTACACGTGTTCACATAACTTGTAGATTTCTGTGTTCTATTCATACCAAATATGATTATCAAGTACCTGTGTGCACTAATCCGAATATGCAGGAAAGTTCTTAAGGAATAAAGTATTTATTTGCAGATTATTTTCGTAATTTAGAAGTGAAGTTTATTAAAAAAAAAACAAGTAAGCACAAAGACTTTAATTTTAACCTTTCTATTGCAAAAAATTAATATTTTCAAACAATTACAACATACGAGACTTATTTATTCGAAGATATTTTTTTTTGTTGGAAAGAAACGCAATGAAATAGTGCGCGCATAGTCAAAAAGTGCCGATAGCGTTCAATTGTTTCCATATTTGTACTACATTGCATATCACAAAGAAAGTAATAAAATATATTGCATCAAACTCAAATGTTACAACTTTTTTACTTTTTAGGTTTTTTTTCAAAGAATTTGATGTGCAGGTTACATGTGTTGCATTTAAAGATTCAGCAGTTATTCAACAATGGCGGAAGGCAAACGTGTAAAGTGTGACGTTATGCGGAAAAAATGTCATACATTTTTTATAAAGCCATTCTGAGGATCAAATTATGTCAAAGTAGCGCAAGTTATCTGTCAAGAACCGCCTGAAGAAGTTATTTATTTATGTTCACGAACACTTGTAGTAGAAACATCTTACACCAAATTGACAAGATTTTTTTAAGTAAACAACTTGGTGTTTTCTAGACAAAATAAAGGATGCGACATACTAGTTTGTTATTTATCAGACGGGCATGTAATATTGATTATCATAATAGCATTGTTACATATTACATTCTTATATTGTTTTGGTATATGTTTGGATGAGTTAGTAACGACTTTTTGGATTTAAAAACTAAACATATAAATTACTTTATTTAATTTTAACACCAAAAAATCTGGCTAATACTTTCATCAAAACACAAAGGAAGTTTTCTTGGTCCGCTGATAAATTTCTCGGATAAATTATTACGAAACAAATAAAATATTTTTTTCACAATGAAAATAAGAAGATACATCTTATTTTTACTACAAACCATGCTGAAAATTCGAATAATCCCTTTACAAAATACAATTTAGAATAAACGTATATGCTATTGTATAAAAAAAATTCACTATACCTATAATATATATTATATACAGTTTGTTGGGGTTCCTTCTAAAAATAATTGAGGTAATTGCCCTTATAATGATCTCAAGGAAACCCGTTGTTGACGAAGCAATTTAATAAAAATCTATTCGTTTCAAAAAACAAACTTCCGCATTAAATATGAACAGTTTCTTAGCAATTTTAAGACTTTTTTGTAATACTTACGTCTAAAAGATGCATGAGTGATGCCCTCGATGACGCGTGAATCTTTGTCATATCCGTAAGAACTCGACATAATTCTCCACTTAGACGGGACGTCGCAGCATGACTGGTTAAAGTAGATCTTTTGAGGGTCTCTCCAAGTCCATAAATCCACATCTGAAAAATAAAATTTTGAAAATATCTGTCTAATAATTCTACTTCACTGCACTTCAATAACTTTCGAAGCAATTCACCGATCAAGCAGACGACCCTTTTATTATTAATGGTAATTACGGCGTGCTGACAATTAATTAAAAAGATCGATAGACGGTATTCGGATGTTGCAAACTTCGGAGAGGAACAGGAATAACAAAATTTATTAGTAAATGAGCGCGGTCTCGTCGTGTAATTAATTTTTGTTTAATAAAACAATCAAGAACCTAAAAAAGAATGGGACATTCTTCATCAAAATATAAAACAAAAGTTATTGCATCATTACCAAACATTAGAAGTAACATACAAAAACAAAAATTAAATGTTTCAAAATATATAGAATAACATGGCATCTTGGTTGTTATTATCGATATGCAGTAGGTTTAACAGAGAAAGCTGAATAGTTTTAAGTCCTTATTGGCCATCATGGTTAGCTTATAATTACATAAAAGACAAAACAGTTACCTACAATGACTTGAAACGTATAGTTATTACTGTTTTGTAACAAATAACTAGCTGGTGTAGCCACCAAACGACTTTAGCCTACCATTGGGTGTGTAAAAGTAACTTTACAGAATTTAAATCAAAGTTACAGTTTTGCGAATAATACTCTCTACCAAAAAACCTGCGTAGAAATTCTAAAAATAGAGTTGCAAATATTTCCAGACATTCTACCAAACTTAATTTTGAGATTGCCAAAACAAACTTTTTAAATTTAAGAACCTTATCGGACATTAACTGTCAATATGACATTCAGTAAGTGTGATACAAAGTTGCGTAGCAAGCACAATGATTTACTAGCAAGTAGGGATTGGAGAACTGGTTAACCGCTATTTTATTCTTAAGGCGTTCGCGGCCGTTATCCATAATATAATCTTCGTTCCCGGGTTTGGAACCGCGTCTTCTATATTTAGAAGTAGTTGACGTTTCGACCATTGTATCTTGGTCTTTTTCAAAACGACGTCCCAAACCCGGGAACGAAGATTATATTATGGTTAACCGCTAACCGGACCTTTTTTTCGACAACCGATAACCGGTTATTACGTCTCGGTTAATCGGTTATTTAAATATTATGCAATTTTCGTTTAAATTTTGCACTAACCTATGCATTTGTCAAGTTTAGTTACCCAGTAAGCATAAAGTACTTTGCTGTTTACTTTAGTAACTTATTTTTTTTAAGGGTTTTTATACGTTTTGTACAAAGCAGGTTGGTACAGTACTCAAGGCAGAACCGGGCCTAGGGATAATTTCACTTGAGACAAGAGAATACATTTGCGCTCCTATGTATATAGTTTTTTTAAATTTCTAATAAGTATTAAATAAGAATATATAAATAAATGATTTTGAGAAAAAAAAAGATTAATTAATTATTATATAAAAAATGACAGAACGCAGTAATAGTGCAATAGATAATAATAAAATTGCACATACTAAAATTAAAATCACACCAACCTTAACAAAAGAAAAAAAAAGTGTTACACATGAGATGAATTAGAATATTTTTCAGTAATTTAATATAATAATAGAGACAAAATAATATTTAAAAGATAAATCACAAGATGCTTTTTTAAAATATCTGTATCCACCGACTTTAATTTTTCAGCTCTTAAAAATTCGAAATCAAACGAAATCTCATATAGCCTTATATCTCCATCTAAGTTGTGATATTAAATTATGTGTTACTCTCCTACTGTAAATAAATATTTATCATTATAACGAACTGATTGCTGATACTGATCATCTAATTTAATAATTTTGCTTTGTTTGTTTTCAAGATCTGTAGACAATTCCATTTCTGAAGGAGAAGTTGTTATGATACCCAAACCTGGGAAACCAGAGCATGATATAACTTCCTATCGCCCAATATCATTATTATCGATTATATCCAAATTGTTGCTGAATAAACTCAAATTTTTCTTAATAATAAAGTAAACTGAACATACGACAAGTATAATATTTTGTTTCCTAAATTGAACAAATAGATATTAAAATAACAGTCAATATTCATAGTCAAATATTAAAATAGTGCAACCGAGAATTATGCAATTGCTTCATTGATGCCTAAATTACTCTATCGATATTAGGTGTCAAATTTTAAACACTTATTTTTAAAAATGTATGCACATAATAACCGTCGATTAGTTTTGAGTGGATTTTTTATTTATTATGTTTCATTCTTAAAAATGATTGTTTGCATATGTAAATACTGCCTAATGCAGCAATACATTTTTTAAAGAAATTTTTGATTTAGCTACCTATATTTATTTTCTGGCAACAAAAATAAAACTTAAATCATGTTTTTACTTTTAAATAATTATTTCTGCGTATTGTTGCAAAGCTACCAATTCATGATAAATTACATTTGTAGGTATTTCCTATGTGACATTAGCAGCAGGTTTCTTTTTTATAGGCCCGCGGGCCGGATAAAAAATTTTCGCGAATTTTTCGGCGAATTCGGCCCGAGGGTCGTAGTTTGGGGACCCTGGATTTAAAGAGATCAGAGCCGGTGTGCCACAGGGAAGCGTGTTAGGCCCAGTCATTTATTTGCTGTATACCTGTGACATACCGAAGACTAGGGGAGTAACACTAGCGACTTTCGCCGATGATACAGCTCTATTAGCAACTGGCACAAACAATGAAGAAGCAGCCTATAAACTGCAGACAGCAAGCAATGCACTTAGCTCCTGGACTAAAAAGTGGAGAATTCAAATAAATGAAACCAAGTCAATACATATCAACTTCACAAACAAAATAAGACTTAACAAGTATGTGTCAATCAAAATAAACAAAAAGGTTGTTCCCTATAGCAACACCGCCAAGTACTTAGGTATGAATCTGGACGCAAAGCTGAAGTGGAAAGAACATATAAACAAGAAAAGGAAAGAACTCAACATTAGGTATAAAAAAATGTACTGGATGCTGGGAAGAAAATCTCAGATGTCCACACAAAACAAATTACTACTCTATAATCAGATACTGAAGCCTGTTTGGACCTATGGAGATCAGCTTTGGGGTTGCGCAAGTAAAACCAGTATAAAAGAAATTTAAACTTTTCAAAATAAAGTTCTGCGAGATATTGTGTGAGCACCATGGTACGTGAGGAATGATAACCTTCATAGAGACTTAAATATTCCCACTGTTAAGGAGGAAATCAAGAGGCTAGCAAAGAATCACCAAACAAGGCTACTTACTTATAGCAGCAGAATGGTACACCAATTTCTGGACGTGAATGTAGTGAGAAGGTTGCAAAGAACCAAACCTTTCGAGTTGTGTAGGGTGAACGTGTAAAAGCAGAGCCAAGTGGTGCGTTGATAACAACACGTGAAAAAGTGTGCTGTATATATAGAGTCTAAGCAAGGACTAACGGGACTTCTTAGCTAATAACATTTAGGTTGATAAGATCAAACGAAAACTATAGATTAGTCGTTACGACTAGATTAGTTAATTTAATGATTTAAAAAAAATAAAAAATTGCTGCAAGGAATTAGATAATCCTTTTATTAATAAACGTAAAGCTTTAATTGTAGTTATCGTTTTTGATTGCAAAGCTTTGTTTATTTTATCAACTTCTTGTAATATTAAATTCCATGTAGATAACCTAAATCAGAATTTAAAACTTATTTGTTGCAAATCGTTACTTTGCTTAAAGTATTTGACGTACATTGCAACATACATTTGGCTTTTTTATTTTGCAATTTATTAATTTTCATTTTTCATTAATTTGGCACCCTTTACCATTGTTCACCTGAGGCAAGTGCCTCGTTCGCCTCACCCTTGTACCGGTCCTGACTTTTAAGTATGTTTCAATAAGCAAAGGATAATTCTCGGCCTTCATAAATCATAAAATTGAGAAGCAAAACTTTTTTTAGAAAATAAAAACTTCTACCAGGCATCTTATACTAAATATCTATTGATTAAAATTCATAACATTAAATAAAACTATAAACATTTTGTCTTTGTAATTGAGTAGACTATAAGTAAATAACTTTTTTTTTTAAATTAGTCATGTTATGATTATGAAATAATATATTTTATAACATAGTTTTAAATACGTCCTAACGAAGAGTCTTGTGATAATAATTAAAAAGTTATTTCCAATTTTCGTTTAGGAGTTTTAGCTTAGGGAAGCATTTTAGGTATGTGTTTTTTACAGGGCTTCGAACCGGAACTGAACCGAAAACCGGAAAAAAACGTTATTTTTGTCAGAACGAAAACCGGAACTGAACCGAAAAAAAATATCGGTTTATTACGGTTCGGTGCACGTTCAACAAACTCGCACGTTTTGTTTATATATGTTTCGTTTAATAAATTATATTATCATCATATATTATATATAGAGAACAATTAAAGATAAAATCAGTTGAAACAAAAATACAGGAAAGGCAGCTGGGATGGTTGGGCACATTTATAGGATGAAAGAAGAAAGGTTAACCAGAAGAGCATATGAAGCAAGAACACAGCGAAAAAACAAACGAGGTAGATCAAGAAAAACCTGGCACGACGAAGTTAAAAAAGCAGCAGCGGATAGAAACATCAAATGGAAAGACATAAAAAGGCTAGCACAAGACAGAAAAACATGGAAAAAAATCAGCACAACACAACTCAACAGTCCTACACCTAACAGTAGAAGGACTCATGACTAAATAATAAAAATAATAATATGTTATATACTTCTATTTCCAATTAATATAAGTACCTTATTATACCAAAACAGAACTAAAAAAAAAAAAATGAAAAGTAATCACTCGGAGCTGAATCGAAAACCGAAAAAAACCGTTATTTTTTCCGGAACGAAAACCGGAACCAAACCGATATATATTTTTTTAACTGAACCGGAACGAAAACCGAAACGAAAAAAAGTACGGTTCGAACCCTGGTTTTTTACAGCAAAAGCTCATTGCTATTAAAATGTACCTATAATGCACTTCCCACAGTAAGTATAATTACGAAACGTCAAGTTCATTCTGCAAGTAATGGATATCCCAAGAGTATGGCTGCGGTTACAGTACAGCCGTATTCGCGCGATGGGCTTCGCGCGTATGCGACCGTATACGCGCGAATCAAAGAAACCAATGCAAGCATATGAGAGAGGTTTCGAGCGAATTCTCGCTTGTAGTGTAACCGCTCTTATATGCTTGCATTATTGGTTTGTTTCAGTCGAGCGAATACGGACGCGTACGCGCGAAGCTCATTCGCGCGAATACGCTTGTAATGAAAACGCACACTGTTGTTGCATTATGCTAAGAGGAGGTTGGCATCTACATCTGCATGCACTTCTGGGTATCAAAATCAGCACCATTTCATAAAGCAAAAGAACAGAAAAGTAACGGGATCGTAAAAAAATGCGTATATAAAATTGTTATTGCGGACTCACTTAGAACACTAAAATACTAATGTGCGGTATCACTATCAAATTCGTTTATTGGTTAGCGTAATGGGTAGTAAAGGTCAAGGCAATGTGGCAGTTACGTTGTCGAGATGTAATAAACAAAACAGTAAGACAATGCCGCAATATCCCCAGCTATGTTAACATCGGTGTTGTAGTGGTCGTAAATTTAAAGTTGAATTCCACCGAATACGTTTTGTTTGCGTTTACTCTTGCTAGAAGAGAATATATTTACATTTTTTCCAATTTCACAAAGTATTTTTGGTTGAAAGTCGTGTTGCAAGTGGCGGATGGTATACGAATTGAAATGTGGAAAAAATTACAGCGTTTCTTTAAATAGATGACGGTTTATAAGTTGGAAACTTAATTTTTTTTTTAAACACATATTTACAGGAAAACCAAAATGTACACTTTTAGTTCCAACTTGCATAATTTTAACGCTCTTTGAAAACAAGTAATAATGCAATATTATAACATTTGTAGTGCCATTGTTAATCATTACGTAAACGACACATATATTTGTACACTGTACGTTGATTATCGATTTTCAACTAAACTTTAAAAGTAATTAATATTCGAGTGCAGTACCTCAATATAAAGAATTAATTTTATAGTGCATTCAAGTAATTTAGTTGGATTTTTAAAATTTTTGCATCTTTGGGTTTCCTCTGATATGCTACTTTCTCCCAATGCTCATTTTTTGTTTTATAACTATAACTCGAGATCCGCTGAATTCAGGTGTAGATGCGGATTTCTAAAGTACATAGCATTGTACTAATGGTACAACACGTTGCATTATTTTTAAATTATCAACGAGAAAAAGAAATTATTCACAATTTTTTTTTAAATGAACTGCACTAAAAATTAAAAACTGGAACTAGCATGCTTCGTTAAGCAAAAAATATAACATCTTATTTAAAGCTGCAATAGGTAAATTTTTAAAGACATTAAATATAAAGGCGTAAATGTTAAAAAAAGTTTTAACATGTGAATTATGGACATTTTTACATTTAAAGTTATTTTTCATTAATGTGACATATTTCTTAATTAAATCACATTATTTACATATGTAGGTAAACGAATTATGATATTAAGAAGTTCCAAATGCACAACTTTTATAAACTTGACACTCTAAAACATTCTATTTTTGTAAAATATAGAAATTATTTAAAATATAAGTGTGCGGTTGGATAACACGTTATACGAAGATCATAAAGTCTAACAGCTATGTTTATACTCATCACGACTGTAATTATTTTAATATCTCGAACAGGTCCCATGGTGTAATGGTTAGCACTCTGGACTTTGAATCCAGCGATCCGAGTTCAAATCTCGGTGGGACCTCAGCATACAACAGAGGCTGAATTTTTTTATTTGCTTCGTCATTAATAGAAAACTCATTACTTAATTTGCAGATTTTTCGTGAGTGATATAATACCCTTTGTCGAAAAATCAACGGAAAAGGAGAATTTACTAGCCTGTTATTTTGGATTTTGCGGTAACATTTTATGCGAATTATTTTCCTGCTGTTAAAATATCAATTTTACTGTTACGTACATTTTTCATTTATCGTGTACTTTTTTAAAACCCAATTATTGGCAAAAAATGATTTGTTGATTAAAAGTATATTTACAACGTTCCACATTTATTTTTTACTGGATGTATTTTAAAACTGTACTGGATTTGATACGTCCAACATAAGTACTTTATTTATAAGTAATAAGTAATAAAACTGCAAGATATGGCGCTTGTTTGGTAAACTTACCCTACGTTACTTTTTTAAACCAGACCACTTAACACTTCTATTGTGTTAATTGAAATAAAACTAAAATTTAAAAGCTGTGCTAATCAAAATGATTCGACTGTAATAAAAATTGTCCAAACATTGTACAGGGTGGACCAAATTCGAAGGTTTTACGGGGTAACTCGGTTACCGTAATAGTTAGCGAAAATCTGATGTCGGTTTCTTGGGCTATTTTTTTGAGAAAAGAACGCCTACGCAATCAGATTTTTTTATCGCTTTCCATTTTGGCGCTACAGATAAAAATTGAAATTTCGTCGTTTTTGAAAATTTACTGTAACTTTATCAATGTTATTGAGGCTTTTTATACAGATTTTTATGCTTAATTTAAAAACAAAGTTAATATTTTTTAGCGACCTTAACTTTCGAGATATGAAGTCAACTTATATTTTTTTTTAATGGAAACCCTAGTTGGCCATGACTTTATACATATGTGAAAGAGATTTTTTTAGATTTTCACAAATATATACTTTATGTATTTGTTGCAAATAATAACCGAGATATGGCTAATTTTGTAAAAATTTCCTTATCAAAGTTTGCCATGATTTCGTAAACAAGTGATGTTTGCAATTATTAAACAACTAAACGTCATTTCCAGTTCGAATTTGGTCCTGCATATAACCGCAAAAATGAGTTTTATAACTTTGAATGCTTGTTTACAAATTATTGCACGTTAGCAAAGTAAGTGTTGCATCAAAATGTTTCTAATATTCAACGTATTGTATTTGCTTTTCTGCCGTTAGCAATTTTGAAAACTTAATATTAGTGAACTTTGGAGTAAACAGACCTATATAGAAGATGGACGAAGTATTTTTTATCACATCAAAAGTTAAAAAGTTTTTAAAAAATTTATAAAATAAAATAATTCTTAAAAAATGCTTTATTTTTAATCTCTTTCCTTTTCAATGATTGGATAAAGACATAATGTGTTTTTAAGTGAAGTACCAGATCACGTTGGCGTATCACATCGTAGCGGCCTTAATCTCTTACGGTTTCCGAACAATAAAGTACTTACAGTATTCATACATCAGCGCTTGCAAAACGTATTTAAAAGATTCTGTTTTCTACTTTTAAAAAAAGCTAAATAATTTACTTCGTGCAAGTGACGTAAAAGTCGCAGCTATCTTTCACTACTACTCAATTTAACCGCCCCTTTTAAGTAGATTGTGCAAAATTGCGCTATGCGCTGTGAGATATAACCCAATATTATATACTTGCATAATTCACGCTACCGTTTAATTTTAAGCGCGCAGGAAAGACATTCCTGATATTTATGCGTCTCTTTAAGGTCTTTTCGTCTTCCACACTATGGAAAATAGACATATCGAAACAGCGCACTTTTAAAAATATTTGCTTTTAAGCTCTTTAATGATTCGAATTGCATATATTATTTGTCTGTTCTGATATCCGTTTTTTTTATGTTTTTTAACAAAACAAAAAAAAAAACGTAATAACTACAAACTCAATACATTAATAAATCGTACCTAACAGAATAAATACTATACAGGGTGATTCTTAAATATTGCGAAATAATTCGGTAGATAAATCCTTATTGAAAATTAAGGGGGGATTTTATATAATTTTTTTCCCAAGACCTCTCCTTTCGGAGTTAAACCCCCCTAAAGAGGAGCGGTAAAGTTAGGTTTTTATTTCATTTCTCAAATTTGGATAAACGTATGAGAATGATATTTGGTGGATGTTTTTTCTCTATTAAAAGGTTACCCATAGTTATATTTTTAGTCATCTCCCATCTTCCGGTTTTTGCACATATCATATGTCTAAAATTTCATTAATCTAAAATCAAAACTAATGAAAAAAAAGGGGTGTACCACACTTTGTTTACACCCGGTATAATAGAAAACTGTTTAACACGTACGATAAACAATGTTAAATCGAATAGGAAATAGAACGGTAGCAGAAAATTTCTTTGGTAATTAATCGTAAAATAGATTTTTCGATTTTTGAATCAAACTTTACCCAAAATACAGGATATTATTTAGAAAACTAAAATGTTAATCTCTTTCTAAAAAGCCATATTGTTTAAATTACGTTGCCTCTAGAATTATACACATTTATAATACAGTTTTTAAATTCTGCGACAAAACAAATATCGTCTTTACAATAATTAAACAAATCACAACAGTAACCAACGTTTTTGGTTGGAAAATAGAGTAAAAATTGTTATTAAGCAAGCTCCTCCATAAAGACAACAAAAAAGCGTTTCACGTCCATTTCAGTTGGCTCAAGTTTTACGTAAAAAACCTCCAATAAACTTCGTAAATGAGGGAAGTTGTTCCATAAATTAGAAGAATTGATAAGATGAGAAGGTACAGCCCTAGCTATAATTAAAACTGGCAGCGTAAATTTTAATTAAATCGATTTTCTACCAAAGCAAATTTAATGTGTAATTCTAATAAACACCCCAAACAGATTGACATTCGTTTCGGTGAATATAAAAAATAAATGTAAACACATAAATCACGTCCGTACATAGCCAACTAAGCTTCTACTTCATTGATTTAACTGCTTGAAACAGTCGATCACTGTCAAAATAATCTACTTCTTAGTCTGTATTCGACGGCTAGTGCTTTTACCAGGGCGAATCTTTAATTTTCGTATAAACACATCCACCAATTGGTTTAGTTTGCCAGAAAACATATCAGCATGTACTAACAAATGACCGCTGTAAGAATATACAGGGTGTCCAGTTTAAAATGAAGTACATGGGTATCTCGGAAACCGTTAGAAATACAAAATCGGTTAAATGGGGAAAAAGTTGCGCAATTACATGCGTAACAATAATCCACTTTTACATTTTCAATAATTCATACTGTTACGTGGTACCACCATAAAAACCAAAAATGTACATTTTCTTAAAACCTTCATATTACCTTTATTTGAAAAGATTTTTGCGCCAAATTTTCAGGATAGGAGAAGTAACCAATAGGGATTTTAAAAATGACATTAAAAATATTCTAGGCCTACTACTTTTCGCGCGGTCATAGCCAACTTTTGTTTTTCTTATGGACGCCATATTGGATTTTTGCATTTTTGAAATCTCAATAAAAAATGCTTTTCAACGATGTAAAGCACCGGTATGTTTAACCTGGGGAAAATATGAAAATTTGCAAAATTAAGGTTTCACCACAGTAGGCCTTGGTGTCGTAATTAAACAATTGCAACGACTGTTTCTAACAACTGTCAAATAATGCATAATTTTTTTTAGCGCGAACATGTTAGTGATTTTCAAGTTTTCAATGGATCATTTTTCAAATAAGCATAAATATGAAATGTTGGAGTGCTTTATTTTCTGAGCTCAAAAAGGATTGAAGGATGAAAAAAATTAAAAAGGAAGTTGTAAAATGAAAGAAAAATATTGTTTTACAATGAGTGCGTAATTTTATTCGGCTAGATTACGTTTAACCCAGTAAAACTCATTTCCGTGATGTCTCCTAGCTCCTCTTTAACTTGTATTTTATAAAATATTTATGCTCAGTTAAGAATACGATTCATTTTTACATGGAATATTATTCTTATATTCTCGAAAGACGCAAACATCACATGATGACCCAAATATTTAAAAAAAATGATTGCAATTTTGAAAACGCCAACTTCCAGATAATCGATTCCAAGCAAAAATTACATGAACACATAAAAACTACATACAAAAGTTTATTGAAATCGGATGATGTTACATTGTCTAAGCCGAGCGCCCACCAAAGTGATATGACATGTGACGGTGACGGTTTCATAAGAAGCAGATATAGGGAGTCTGTAGAAAAATAAACGACTCCGGAGTCGGTACTTTTTAAATCCGACTTCGACTCCCAACCCTCGACTCCTTTCATTAATTTGGAGAATATTAAGACAAACGGTTAAAACCGGTATTGAACATTTTCAATTTCGTTTCATTTTTAGAACAAAAAAGTAAAATGTTTCCATGCTTTAAAAATTTTTGGTTAATATTGTTATATTTTACTCGTTCTGTTCTTATCTTTGATAAAAACGGAATCATAGAGTCGGAAGTCAATAGTTTTTCCGACTCCTGCTCCTCCAAAAACAAATGACTATTCAACTTCCGACTCCGACTCTCCATCCCTGAGAAGGCACCGATTTCGTATAGAATTAAAATATTTAGCATAGGGCAACTTGTACGTACGTTGTTAACGAAGCCGCATGAAAAGTTGTAACATTCAAATATGGAATATTCAGGTCAAATTTTGAAATTTCTTTTTGAAATTGACTAAGCATTATAATTACGCAACTTTGCACCAATTTGTAACCCTTGACATCCATAAACACGATGTTTTTATCTTCCACTATCTATACGATAGTTAAAACAAAATATAAAACGAAGTGTTTTGTAATTATATTACACTTAGGCTGTTAGGATTTCAGATTTGAACGTTCCAGCGATGAACGATTCCCGTGTTGCGTGGTTCCATCGTTACATGATTCCAGCGTTGAACGATTCAAGATTTGAATGATTGTATCGGTGCATTTTCCAGACTTGAACATTTCATATTTGAATGTTCCAGATATTAATGGCTTACCCTGTTAACTGTCAAGTTTGACGTAAGTCTACTTTGACATTTCTAGGTAAGTGTGATTTTTGCTTACCGTGCGTAAGGACTCACTAAGCATGCAGGATGGGTTTGACGTGAGCCTTCGTTGATAATTTCTTTAAAAAAACTGTGCTTTTTGCTAACCGTGCGTAAAGGCCCACTTACTATGCATGTACGCTGTACAGTAGTCAGAGCCGGTCCTAGGGTTTGCGGGGCCGAATATTTTGATAGTTGATAAAGGGACGAGTTAAAGTAAAATGTTAGTAAAAAACTGAAAAAAACAGGCTGGTGACCTAAAAAACAGCTCCTCGCCCTTATTCCTCTAGCGCGGGCCGGCCTGCCGTGTGCGTGTGTTTTTTATTTGCGCACACGGACCCGCAAACCCTAAACGGCTAGCGCGGAGCCAGTCTAGGCGCGGGGCCGTGTGCGGTGCACACTCGGCCCTGACAGTAGCAGTCATTTACAAGAGCGGTCGTAGAAAACTGTATATTGTGCTACTAGTGCTGAAAGTTGAATATTTTACACAAGTATGACAGTTGAGCCGTCAGGAGAGTGGCTTAGTCATACGAGTGTGAAATATTCTTTCAGCACGTGTTGTACACTATGCTTTTCCGACGACCAGTTAGACATAATAATTAATTCTGCATAAAAGTGATAAAAATACAATTTTTTTGACGTTGATGACACTTGACACTTGTGTAGATATAGTAAAGTTAGATTTGCTTCACGCAGAAGTTTGCGGCGACGTTAACTTCATAGCGCGTTTTAGCATCTGTAAAATAGCGTGTGTAAAGCACTTTGTACACAATTTCCGGTGTCATGCGCAATTTGTCATTTTCAGTCGTAGTAAGTCGTGCGAAATTGCTCGCTTTACATAGTGGTCGTCGGAAAACAAATTTTGGAACTTAAGCAGAGATTTTACTATGCGTGCTTGTTTTATAAACATTTCTTTAATTGCATTTCGTAGGATGCCATTTGGCAGTTGAAATAGCGCAGTTTACGTTCCCTCTTAATATTGTTGGCTATGAGTTGGATTGTTATGACACAGTAGTGTTTACAATTATTTTTCGATTTTAGTTTAAATTAAAATAACAATGCCATTAAAGTAAAACTTGGAAACTTTGTATTTTGAGCGCTGCATGAAATAGCAGTTTACTAAAATTAAATGCGTTTTATTGCAGTCGTTAATTCGTGAAATGGAAAAATTATTTCGCAGAGGCCATAACAATTACATGTGTTGTTGTTTTAGGGATTTCTTAATGTGTTTTCGCCTAAAGTGTTAACGTTTATTGCGTTGTATTATTGTTTGTAATTATTTTTGTTTGGAAAAGCACGGACATGTAAAGCACTCTTTAGTTTACTTAACATGAAATGTATAACCTTACAATTGTCCCTTTAAATCGTTCTCCTATTAGCACTAATAAAAAAAAAAATACATCAAATTAACTCTGAGTACAATGTTGTTACGCAATAAAAGACAGTAATACGTAAACATGAGCATTACCTTATTTTGTGAATTGTTTACTTCAAGCATAAAAATAATATCGTTTCTCATATAGTTAAAATACGAAATTGTTTAATGTTAGTGTTTCTAGGGTCGTTAATGTTAATACAACTCTATTACGGTCAGAAATTCATTGAACAGATAGATAACTGTCGTTAGAAGTTTCAATAATTATTTTTTAATATCTAGCGACGCAAATATTACATTTTGTGAATCGTGATTTATCAATAGTTTTAAATAAGGTTGTATACTAGGGTAGAGTCCTGCAGTCGGGTCGGGACCCGCAAAGCGGGTCGGGTTGCGGGTCTTTAAATAATGAAGTTTGCGGGTAGCGGGTCGGGTTGCGGGTATAACATACTGAATTTTGCGGGTAGCGGGTCGGGTATCGGTCATTCGTACACAATAAAGCGGATATTCGTTCTGATACGTCAAGACGGCAAAAAATGACAGTTGTGTACTTGGGTATGTTATAAGATTTACGTTATTTTAAGCTTATTTTAACACAAAATCAATACAAATATAGTTTCATTTATGCCTTATAATCATATTTGTACACTTTACACAGATAATTTAGCCATCCTAACATGAGAAAATTCGAATTAAAAAACCTAACCTAACTGTCAAACGGAACTTTTATATTGAATTTTTACGCTTATTAAATGAGAGCGCCAAGTAATTTTAACATATTTGAGTTCAGCAAGTCTAGTTTTATTAACCCACAAAATTTTATCAATTTTCGACAACTGCCGCTAAAGTGAAGTAGTTTAAATAAAATGGTACAGATCAAGTGAAGCGAGTTTTTTATGGAATTTATTACTATTTTTAAATATGAATGAACTGTATAATATTATCGCCTGCTTATTATATTTATTACCATGTTTAAAACAACAAATATATAATTTGGAAAACAAATATGATTAAAAATGTATACGAAGCAAGTTTTATGTATTTACACGAATACTATCGTACAAACGCACAATGAACAATACAAATACGAAGTGCTTTGTAAGCAAGTCGAACATGCTGTTTCGCATTTAACTCATTAAAGCCTGCCACACACAATCTAACGCGCGATTCAGCAAGATTGAACCGATTTGGACGGCAGACAAACAAGTCTGCGAGTCGGGTGAAAGTTAAACAAATTACAATAAAGCGGGTAGCGGGTCGGGTACGGGTAGCGGGTCGGGTACGAGTAGCGGGTCGGGTACGGGTAGCGGGTCGGGTGCGGGTAGCGGGTCGGGTGCGGGTCTAATAACTTAGAATTATGCGGGTAGCGGGTCGGGTGCGGGTCTATTAAACCAGAATCGTGCGGGTCGCGGGTCGGGTGCGGTATCAACATCAGCTTTGCGGGTCGGCTGCGGGTCTGAAAAATTGGACCCGCGCAGGACTCTATACTAGGGTACACGAACATGCTTGTCTAATACTTTATAGTTGTACCTAAATAAAGTGGTATAAAATAAGAGATTTGTTCGCTATTGAAAAACATTTTTGTATTAATGATTAATAATCAAACTGCATCATCTTAAGTTGTAGAAATATTTATATTGCATGTTACACACCAATAATTTTAACTTTATTATATACATGGAAACTATAACAGTGCTAATTATAAGTTAAACATAAACGTGCTGATGGTTAAGTCAAATAACAGAACGCATCTTGAGATTTGCAACAGTCTAAATCTCAGAATATATTTCTATTACCATTCTCATCCTAATAAAGTTATTATTTCACACGGTTAATAAAGGATCGCATTGTAAAACAAATTTTTCTAGTAAATTCAAATTTTAAAAAAGGGTCTTAAGAACACAATTTTCGATAGAACTCCCGCTATTTAACAAGTAGGTACATTATTATCTGACAAAAATATCACTTTAACCTGCAGTCAACTACTCCCAGAATATTAATGCATTTAATATGCTAACGTGACTATGATTGACGTAAGCTTCATTTTCAAGATCAAAATTATAAAGTACTTAAAATTAGTAACAGAATTAAAAGGTTACCACTGTTAATCTGTTTTACGTGAAAATTTAGTTTTGAATGAAACTTAAACAACTGTTCAAGTTAACTAGCGCGTATTACAGTAAAATGAACGTAGGTAGCCTTTTCCTGGTTGCAGTTTAGTTTGAAAAGTTGCATATAAATTACCAATCGAATTTGCAAGTTTCATTAAAAATATATCACATGTTCGCGTACATTATCCATAAAAATGTAAACGCAAGCCTACTCTAATAACAGCTACAGCGAACGATGAAAATAGAACGACCTGAAAATGTATTTTTTTGTGACTTCCTCGAAGCATACGTATAAAAAAATGTCTAAAGGTATATTGAAAAGTTGCTTACAAAAGAGGATAAAGACATCTGAAGCATTAAAAAGTGTACCTTTTCTGTTTCTGTGTCGGTGTACTGCTTGCTGGGACAGTATTCTGGAGCGAGATAATTTGTTAAGTGAGCTGGAGGTCCACATCCTGAGAGTAGCGGATTCTGATTCAACTTTACACGACCTCTGCTTGATAATAAAAGAGTTGTCGGAGATACTAATGGTATGCATGGATTTTCAGAAGCACCATCTGTAAAAAAATGAAGAACTCAGTATGAGTGTTGAAAAATTACACTTTATTCAGCATGGCTTTGAAAGCCCTTTATAGAAAAAGTTCTACTACAATACACCGATTACACCCACTCTAATTTTCGTTGTTTAGGTTGATTCAATTTATTTGCTATACAGGCTGATTATCTTATACAAGTTAAAAACCGAGGCTACAGGTAATATTAGAAAATAACGGGAGACGTAATTAGTAAAATATTAACTGATTTCCTTGTTGCATATTTTAAGTTTCCGTATTGCACACGTGTTTTTTTTTTGAGGTCGTTTTATTTATAATTTTGCTTCATTTGTATGGGACATCCTAAGTAAGTTTTTAGGTCAGTTAAGTGTATTGCAGTTGGTAATAAAATGCATGGGCTCAAACATCAGCTCTTTAGCAACTGCTGTTTATTACTGCGATAATTGCAGGTACGAAATAGAAATACTTGTTAAACGTACTAATCTGTCCAAGATAGTTCGACTGCAGTTGGTAGGTATATCAAAAACTACAAGCCAATAAAGTTAGTTAATTGTGTAACAGTTTTAGCTAATATCAACCGGTTTTTAAATTTTGTATAACTCATATCGTCTCCAAAATAAAGGTATAAAATAAGAGCCAACGAATATTTTCAATTTTTAAAGTATATCTTTTGTTTTAAGCTATAATTTAAAAATATTATTTTCCGATAATGGAATGCATACCGATCGCTTTGCATTTGTTTTTTGATATATTTACTGCGATTTACTAAATCAACAAAAAGTTTTTTTTAAATCTTTATTAAACTTAAGCATAAAAAGTTTAATTTTCTATTATTGGAGTGAAAAGTCCAATAAGGCGTGCATAAATATGTTAAAAAAAATGAAAGTTGACAAATCGTAGTATATTTGACGAGCGATGGTTTAAGCAAGGTTCATCGGTTAATTCGAGGAAGGGTTCTCAAATTTCCGACATTTGAAACCTTCGAGATCGGGAACGAAAAATCGTAAAAAAACATTTTTATTTAATTTTCGTATAAAACGAGTAGTAAAAAATAACAAAATAATAATTGATTTAGCAGAGCTAAAATTAGCTGGTCACGTGACAGCCGATGCTGGTGTCGGGCGTGCATGTCTAGCGGCGTTTTTTGAGTTTTCCAGTAGTGCTGACAATGTAACTGTTGGATCGCGAAAATTAGAAAAAAGTTAAAAAAGATACATTGCGCGTAGTACGTTTACTTTCCACTGTAAGTAGGTACTAATAGGTTAAAAGAGCAATCCCGATTACCGGGATATACCGATTTTTTCGGAATATGGGAACGGAAAACGTAAACAATTCCCGAAAAAAGGCGAAAATTTCTTCCGCCCGGAAACACAAATCCGGGGAGTGGTTGATCGAATTCTTATTTAAAGGTTTACTGTATTGTAAAAAGTAATTTGACATTGTTATTTGTGAATACACAACCGACATTTTCGTTGCAGAAAAAAGTAATTGAAATATGCAACTGAGTTTCTCAATAAAAGCTTCAGCGATATAATCAGGACTTCGAACCGGAAATGAACTAATATGAACATAAACAAACCATGGCAACCACCAAAATGAATCGTTTTATATTGGAATATTTGATGGTTCCTGTTACTTATGTTATTTTTTAATCAAAAACGGTAGGTTTAACGAGAAAAACTAAAGAATAAAAACAGTTTCTAAATAAATCAAGCTTTCAGAAAACAAATTTTTAGTTGCAAAATTTTAACCCACTAAAAAGTTCTGATAAAGAAAATAACAGGGGTCGCACTTTTCAGCCCCCGTGAAGGTGGGTTATAGTTAAAAATATATTACTATGGGAAACCTTTTAACACGTTGAGCGCCGCGTGGGCCACCGGTGGCCATTTTGTGACTTGACTCAGGGACCGGGTGGCCACCGGTGGCCACTCGCAAGGTTTAGCTTAAACTACACGTGTCCACCGGTGGCCACGATATGCATTGATTTTCCTATACAGGTCTGTTGTACGGTCCCAGAGGCAAGATACTTGTGTTTGGGTTGGGCAGATTGTGCGACGAAGTAGAAAAAACACGAAGTTAGAAAAATTCTTGAAATATATTAAAAAATGGCTTGGTCCCAGCGACACATTAGCTGTTTTGAGGTCGGCGCTCAACGTGTTTAAGTAAAAAACATCTACTTACCAAATGTTATTCTCCTACATTTACCAAATTTAAGAAATAAAATAAAAACCTAATTTTTCCGCTCCCCTTTAGGGGGGTGTAACTCTGAAAGGAGACGTCTAAGGAAAAAATTGTATATAAAAGACCCCTCTTTATTTTCGATCAGAAATCACCTCCAGAATTTTTTTGCAATACTTAAGAAACATCCTGTATATAATTCGTTTAATAAATTATATTATCATCATATTATGTTATATACTTCTATTTCCAATTATTATACCTTATTATTATACCAAATAAAAACATTAAACAAAAATAAAAAGTAATCACTTGGAGCTGAACCGTAAACCGAAAACCGAAAAAAATCTTTATTTTTTCCGGAACGAAACCGGAAACAAACCGATATATATTTTTTTAATTGAACCGGAACGAAAACAGAAACGAAAAAAATTCCGGTTCGAAGCCCTGGATATAATATTCCACTTTTGATAGGAAATTAATTAAATGTAAATATATACCAAAATTGTGTGTGTTTTTTTTTGTAGCAAACAATCGACATGCGCAAAGTAGTATGATTAAATAGAAATAAATACCATAAATAGGTACTTATTTTATTATCAGTATCAAATAATAATACACGCTTCTCTTTGTGTCACAGTTTTGCCGGCAGTAAATCAAACGGTGGTAAATCAGTTCTTATTTTCAGCCCGCGAGTTTCCTAAACATAATATACAACATTTGAAGGAGTAAAACAGGAAAACCGCATCACGAAGATAGCTTTGTCGCGGTTAGACAAAGCAGTACGTTTCATCGATTGCTTATCAATATAATAACCGGCACCATTTCTCCTATATCAATATGATAATGACTATTTTTAATATCCATTTGTGGTGACCTTTGTTCTTGTACATTAGTGGTTTATCTTTTGTTTGTAGATAAATAATTGTTGACCGCCAGAGTTGCAACAATTTATCTATTCTTACTTTCGCAGTACAAGACAGTATATTTTCTACGGCCGTCGGCGCAAAGTAGGCGTTATGTAACAAAATGACGCTTTAGCACTCAGCGTGCGGTAATTGCAAATACGTATAACGTCTATACTGCTAATAATTGCAATTTTGTGTAACACAAACAACGGAAGAGATATTCCCACACTTTTTAATGTGTCGATTGGGCCATAGATAAATAATATCTACTGGATTTGGCAATATAAAGAGCGCAAAATAGGCACATTGTTGTGGACGGTTTAAATATGACAGGTAATAGTGATGGACTACGCCAGCGGTTTCCAAACTTTTTTGGTCGCCTCAGGACTAGCGCGCACCCCAGAATAAATAATCAAAAAAGTTTTATTGTGGAATTCTTTAAAGTATGCTTTGGTATTAGAAATTATTAATTTACGAATCATCATTTGCACACCAGAAATTATCTAGCGCATACAACTTTGGGAACTACTGGTCTACGCTATGGTCTGTATAAACTACAATAAATTTATTATGCACGTCAGCAGGTCCATAAACAATCCTGGTTTAATGTAATTTCAGCCAATGCTGCCAACTGTCCTGTACACTCAATATAGAAAGAGAAATATATTTTCATCTAGCTTCTTTGGCTTCAATCACCAATCGCTGTGTAGATAGGCAACGCGCAACATACTCAGATAATATTATGTATGTACTATGTTCTATGATATGTACATACACATACAATTATACATGGATATTTATACGAGTAAATTGTAAAACCAGAGCAGAAAGAAAGCTTTGCAATGCGAGGGTTACAATCGCACGATTACTGCAAATACTCTTTCCGCACGAAGTTTTACACACTATTTTTTTATGACTGTAACTTTTAATGGAACAAAATTTAAAACAATGTCGATCTTTTAAAGTTTATTAGACGTCAATATGACATTTAGGTTTACTTAGCATCTATTGGGTGCCCTATTCGTTTCCATGGAAACTAAAATAAATTGTGTAAATGTAAGGATTATGTCGCAATAGTGTGAAAATTTACACTCGCACGACAAAACATCACTTTGCGCGCTTGGTACATAAAACATCTACCCATATACCGGGTGTAACTGAGTTCTGGTACACCTTTTTTTTTTGTTTTGATTTTAAATAAATGAAATTTAAGACATGATATGTGTAAGAAACCGAATTATTTGAACCGTGTACACCAATGTTTTAAATGATACACCCTGTATAATTTTAGATTTTTGGAAAGAAGAAGCAATTTAAATACAATTGCACCATTTTACTTAATTTTTAGACTTGAAATAATTTTTAAACAAAAATTAATTTTTTTATTAAGTGTGCTGTGCCCAGCACATAAATTGAATTATATTTTATTAACAAGTGTCCGAAATATATGAAATTCTGTTCTAAAGTTTGTAGTAATTCGCCTTGGATTGGTGTCTAAACGCGTAATTTGCAAAAATCACGTTTTGTAACATAACATCAACCATTTTTATGTAGGTTTTGTTAAATATCCTAGTTTTATTTGCTTTCCTATGATTGCTACCAACTGTCTGACGTACACCTTAAAAAGAGAGAAAAACATTTTCATCTCATTTCATCGGCTTCAGTCAGCACATTGTGTAAATAGGGAATCCTCAATATAGGTATTTTTACATAATATGCATCTACCGCTAGCAAAAAAGCCCGACTTTACATTTGGACGAAAGAATATAAAACGTTTTGCCCATTTTTTAATACAATATCATGACTTTTAAACACTTATGTAAGTTACTGTGTTGCGTTAATCACATGCGTGCGTTAATCAATTCTATGTAATTTGTAAGTCATCAGTTAGTAAAAAGTTCTATGACAATTATGACAAAAATGATATATAGTTTAATAGTTTTAATTTATTTGATTTACAGATAGGTACTGACGTACACTCGTACAAATACTAGATGTTTAATTACCTAAATTTTTGCCGCGTATAAATTTCCTGACGAGAAATTACAGACCAGCAGTTACCAGGTGGCTCGCCAAAAATATTTGATGCCGTCCACATCTTTCTTTTTTTAATTTCAACATAAAACTTTTTGAACGGAAATATAAATATTAACAAATAAATCACACGCTTTTTAATTTTATTGACTGATACAAAACCATCTCGATGCTACATACAGAATTCAATTCGTTAGAAGGATACAAACGCGTTGTCAAGGACAATAGGGTGCAAAAGCGTAGGCGCTCTTATTTTTATACTAGGCTTGTAGATCGTAGATATAAAAAATAACATTATACGGGCTTTTAAATCGAATACAATTCAAAACAAGGCAGTTTGTGTTCGGTCGCAATATCTGATTTAATTTGTTTCTCCAAAAGCAAGAAATTTAAATGTAACTTTTAAAATTTGTTCTTCTTGTTATTACCCATCTACTAACACACGTTAATAACGTGTAATGCAATAGTATCTACCGTCTAATATGGTTATCTTGGTTATTGTAAGAATTCGAGAGTGGAATAAATTGGAAAAGTTTGACAGAATTGGATATAAAATTGAATGTCACGTAAAAAACTATCCAATGTTGGCAAATTTTTGAGCAAAGTTTATAAAAAAACGAAAAATGGTTTTACTATTTTTAAACGAAAATCTTAGTTACTTTTTTTCTGATTTTATTGGTAAATCGCTCACTATATGCAAAGTGAAGGAGGTTTTTATAATACAAAAATGTGTCGATTTTTAAAATACTGCATAGCAGGCTTTGGAAAAACAGCTCAATTAAAGAAAGAATTTTGTTGAGCGACAAAACTAACTTAAAACAATGATTTAACTTATCCAATTTATAAACATTAACGATTATTATTAATTATTTATGGGTAGTTCACACGGTGACATTTAAAGTCGCGACATCAAAAGTTGCGACTTTAAATTTAAATGTCACCGTGTGAACTACCCAAATTGAAAGTCGCGACTTCAAAATAAAAATGGCCGCTCTTGTAATTGCAGCATCGAGTATTGTAGAGCAACTAATTATTTTGAAGTTGCTATTTGTTGATAATGCTCTAAAATCGTTGAAACATCTATCGGGGACATAATAAATTCGAAATCGATGACAAACAAATGTATATTAGGTTAGGTTAACCTAACCTATTTGTCTGTTATGTCAAAATATAAAAGTATGGTAGGCTTACGTCAAATGCCGGACTGTCAAATCGATGTCGTGACTTTCTTTGCGTGACATAAAAGTCGCGACTTTAAATGTCACCGTGTGAACTACCCATTACAGTGGTAACATGGCACGTTCATGCGCAACGAATGAGGCATATAAGTTTACCTAAGAAGATTTTAGAATGGATTCCAGAATAGCGAATGAAAACAGGATGATTCAATAAAATGTGGAAAGAAAGAGTTACAAAAGCAATGGGTGCTGGAGATCTAAGAGATGATACATAATGGAACAATCGAGTAAAATGAAGGCAAAACAACGAACAACGCTGCAAGACGCTTTAAAACCGATTTGATAAAAATAATGTAATGGTAACATATAAATGAAAATGCATGTATATTTAAACATAAAATACAAAACCTTAGATACTTCAAATGTTCTCTATTTTCTTGTGCGAACAATTGACATTTAATATTTCGTTTTGAATTTTTCTCACAGCGAGAGCTTTGTATTACTTCACTAAACATATTTTATATATCATTTTGTTTTCTTGCGTTCAATATCCTTTGGTTTTTCCTTTTTCACTTTATCATTAAAAGAAATCTTTTATCTGGTTGTGGATTTTCTATACATCTTAGAAATACAATGCAGAAGCCTAATTTGTATTCGTATTATACACAATAAATAAAATAAGCTATAATCTGCATTACATTTTTCATCTACTTTTACCGATTAACATTGTATATTAGGTTTTGTAATTTTTTGTAATATTCATGTTTTGAATATAACGTATTACCATTATACAGAGTGTTTGATATTCAATTTTAAGCATGGGGATCTCGCTTATTATAATAGCAAGAGTATAGGTTTAAATTTGGCAAAGTTGCTAAAGTTCGTGCTTATTGATAATCCAAAGAGAAATTGGAAATATCTCAATCTGTAAGCCTTGGACAGTGTGCAACCATTTTTCAAGCCGAGGTGTATTCTATGCACTTATGTGCAGAAACACTATTAGAAAGAGATTTTGATAATGAAAGAATCTTCATAGTGTCCGACAGCCAAGCAGCGTTAAAAGCTCTTGGCTCGCCGGAAGTAAACTCAGGACTTGTTCTGAACTGCATACAAGCACTCAACGTCCTAGGAAGCAGGAATAATGTTAAACTGGTATGGTGCCCAGGGTACACCAATATACCAGGAAACGAGAAGGCAGATCGCCTAGCCAAAATTGGCAGCGAGACACCTTTCTTCGGACCAGAACCCGCAGTTGGAACATCATATGGAACAGCCAAGCGGTGTCTTAATGACGTACTAATACAAGGGCATAATGCTAATTGGAAAAAAGTTGCAGGACAAGCCCATTCCAAGGCTATCCTGTCAATGGTCTCTAAAGAAAAGACAGAAGAAATGCTCAGGATGAGCAGAACAGACATCAGAGCAGCCACAGGACTTGTCACAGGACACTGTGGGCTAAACAAACACTTCTACATAATAGGGCTCACAGAGACCGATATATGCAGAGGATGTGGTGAAGAAGAAGACTCCTCTTCACGTAATATGCCAGTGTGAAGGATTCACACCCTACCGGCGCAAACTTCTAGGGATGGAAAAAGCCAACCAAGAAGAGTTAAGAAAAACACCTTTAAAGAAAATCCTGGAGTTTTTCAAAAACACAGGACTTCTTTAAGGGGCCATCACCAGAGGGTACAATAGACCAATGGGTCGCAGTACAGGAACCCGAAAGGGGACCACCTCCGCGGAAATAATAATAGGTTTCAATTTGGCAAAGTTGCTAAATTTCGTGCTTATTGATAATCCAAAGAGAAATTGGAAATATCTCAAACGGTATCCGAGTAAATTAGGAAAAACCGGAAAATACGATTTTTGAAAATCGTCTGTAACTCCTTTGGAGTATAAAATATTTTAAATGTGCCCAATCGGATTGCGATCATAAATTTTTCCTAGGTCAAATCGTTTTTGTTTTATGACAATCAACATTATTTTTTCTTATGTTTTTTTCCATATACAGGGTGCACCACGACCCTGAGATTCTTCGATAGCTCCTTTATTAATGAAAATATCAAAAAATGTTTATTACAAATATTGTGCGAACCTATTTTCTACATAACCTAAAATTATTTTCAAATATACAGGGTGTTTCGTTTGACCGGCACATATAAAAATTTAATTTTTTAAAATAGAACACCCTGTATATTTTTACATTTTTTGATTCCTCTTAAAATTTACTTTAAAAAATGTATAAGGTTATATGGGTCTTAAGTCAACCGTTTTCGTAATATTTACATTTTTATGAAATGTTTGAGCAATACAGCACTTTCAATTTTTTTTAACATTAAATTTATTTAAAAAAGCGGTAAAATTTCGTTTAAAATTGAGATTGACAATAGATTAATTAACACTTTGCGCTAGCTACATTTTAAAAATATTATACAGGGTGTTTTTTACGCATGGTCAAACTTGTGAAACTTTAAACATCGATAAGTCATTTTTCTTAAATGCAACACCCTGTATATTTTTACATTTTCTTGTAGAGAATTTAATTGTCTTTCAAAATTATTAAGCATGTCCTTATACCTAAAGTTAATATTTTTCGAGCTATCTCGATTTTTATTAGTATTACTAAGCCAATTAAAATATTTTAAAGTCGGCCATGGACGTAAGTCGTAATTTTTCAAAGAATTTTTAAACAAAAGAATAGAAAGAGCTCCAACTTTAATTTTGGTCCAATAATGTACCCCTTTTCCCCGAAATTTATCGTATAAATTGTTTAAAATTATATCCTTGTTCATGTTTTACGCACAGCCGTAGATGTTGTCTCAAAGACTGTAGCACTCTTGATAACATTTCGGGGGTTATACCATTAAAAGCAACACAGCAAGTAAAGCAGTTGCCGAACACAGAATATCCTAATAGATGGATAGGGCGAGGTAGATCAGTCTCCTGGTCACCTAGGTCACCTGATCTTACCCCTATAGATTTATTTTTGTGGGGACCCATAAAACAGGTGTATCAAGACCCCCCAACAACTGCTGAAGATGTGCAGAACAGGATTCGTGTTGCTTTTGATGGTATAACCCCCGAAATGTTATAAAGGGAGCTAGAGTCTTTCAGACAAGGTCTACCTACGGCTGTGCGTAGAACAAGGACATAATCTTGAACAATTTATACGATAAATTTCGGTAAAATGGGGTACATTTTTAGCCTAAAAATAAAGTTGCAGCTCTTTTTATTCTTTTGTTTAAAAATTCTTTGAAAAATTACGACTTACGTCCATGGCCGACTTTAAAATATTTTAATTGCCTTAGTAATACTAATAAAAATCGAGATAGCTTGAAAAATATTAACTTTAGATATAGGACATGCTTAATAATGTCGAAAGACAATTAAATTCTCTACAAGAAAATGTAAAAATATACAGGGTGTTGTATTTAAGAAAATTGAGTTATCGTTGTTTAAAGTTTCACAAATTTGACGAAGCGTAAAAAACACCCTGTATAATATTTTTAAGATGTAGCTAGCGCAAAGTGTTAATTAATCTATTGTCAATCTAAATTTTAAACGAAATTTTACCGCTTTTTTAAATAAATTTAGTTTAAAAAAAATTGAAAGTGCTGTATCGCTCAAAATTTTCACAAAAATGTAAATTTTACGAAAACGGTTGACTTAAGACTCATATAACCTTTTACATTTTTTAAAGTAAATTATAAGAGGAATCCAAAAATTTAAAAATATACAGGGTGTTCTATTTAAAAAAGTTAAATTTTTATATGTGCCGGTCAAACGAAACACCCTGTATATTTGAAAATAATTTTAGGTTATGTAGAAAATAGGTTCGCACAATATTGGTATTAAACATTTTTTGATATTTTCATTAATAAAGGAGCTATCGAAGAATCTCAGGGTCGTGGTGCACCCTGTATACAATCAAATGGATTTTTTTTTCTGAATTCATTGATGTATCACACTTGGTATTCTACATCTACATTCATTGTCAAATTTGAAAAAAGCGTTTTGGACAACAACCACCATAAATCAGGCAGGCTGGTCGTTGTAGTTTATGTCGTTACCATGACCACCATAGTAACAAATGGGTTTTATTATAATTTAAACATAAAACTGTAATCTCAACAGTTTTAAAAAGTGTTAAATAAAATTTTAAAGCGTTTTCGTTGTTTATTGTTTGGTGCATTTAGTAGATAGGAAATCGACAAATGTAACAGTACACAGGTTGATATTTGCTAACCTACATTCTCGGAAATAGCAGAGATATAAAACAGTCTAAATGAAACAAAAGACTTATTTATGATGACAGTTTAATTATGCAACGATAATTTAATAGGGTCTGGAGTTAAGCAGAATATTTATAGTCCGCTAGATATCTAGGTAAATGCATTTGGTTTCTTAAATTTTGTAAAATTGCATTTCTTTGCCTGTTAAAATTGCATTAAACTGCACATTGTTTTTATAAGTTAAGTTATTAATTCTAATAGCGTTAATAATTTTTCAAGAATCTGCAGAGTCTAACAGTTAAAAGAAACTATATTGTACTATAACTATTGACTATAACTTAAAATTATTGTATAGGCTTTCTTAAATCGTATTGTGGCAAACTTGGGATTAAGGATTTAGTTCGTCTGTGTTTGTAGCAGTTTATGAGTAGTAAGATATTAAATTAATATTTTTAAAGATTATTATGTAGTGTATTTTTTAAAGAATTTTATCAAACACGTAATATTTTTTATGTGAAAGTATAATCAGTGTTTTTGAGACATATTTTTTACAGCATTTTTATTTTGTAAGACTACTCTAATTTAGTTGTTATGGTGTTTCGTGTAAGTACTGTGATAATTGAGACTATTTATTATATACTTATTAAATCCTTTTTTTGTGCCTTTCGTATATACAGGGCGGTCCACATAGAAGGGCTACTATTGGGATCTCGTAAACTTTAAGAGCTACAAAGAAGTTTAAATTAGACAAATTGTTCCCCTTTCTGAGACCTATTCAGTTATGTTTTAATGTTTCAAAAAAGTTACATGGCACGCTAGTTAATAATCAAAAATCAAAATGGGAATTTTCCTAAATCGTTAAGGACTCGGTTATACTTTATGGTACAAAAATATTTTTGGGGAAAAAGTTGTAGATTTTTTTACGCACTGTAAAATGAAAACATTCATTTGTTTCGATATTGTTTAAATTCATGGCACTCTTTGGCTTCATAGGGACTTTTTAATGAAATTTATTTGTTTTGGGCCTAAATGTAAAAATAAATACATTGTATTATTAAAAAGAGGGAAAACATGCCTTTTCATGAAATCATAGCCAACTATGGTTTCCATTTAAAAAAAAATTCTAGTTTGTAGTTAACCTAAGAATTTAAACAGTATTGAAACAAATAAATATTTTCATATAGTGCGTAAAAATATCTACAACTTTTTCCCCAAAAATATTTTTGTACCGTCAATTATAATCGATTTATATTAACGATTTAAAAAAATGCCAATTTTAAATTTATTTATTATCTATCGTGCCATGGATTTTTTTTAAAACTTTAAATCATCACTGAATAGGTCTAAAATAGGGGAATAATTTGTCTAACTTAAACTTTTTTGTAGCTCTTACTGTTTACGAGATCCCAATAATGGCTCTTCTGTCTTCATGTTGACCACCATATGTTACCGCTAATGTCCGAAATTGCGTTAATGTTAACATCCCCTAGTTACTCTGCATTACCTTTAGGATTAGGTAATAATGAGATTAACTAGGTAATGTTAACTTTAACGTAATTCCAACTCTAGCGATAACATATACGCGTACAGCGTGGGCAAATTTCGATGTTTTAATAGGGAATCTCGGTAACTATAAGAGGTATCAAAAAACGGACCGCGCAATCTCGATCTCTTTTTTCGAGAAAAAGTTGATGGTGAAAACTAAAATTGGTTATCGTCTTTTGTTTTCGACTACCACAACAACAAATTACAAAACCTTCGTAACTTGTACCAAATGAGTTTTAAAAGATTTTACACCTTGTTTTGTTTTTGTTTTCACAGCCTACTATATTTTGTTTAAAAAAAAAAATATTAAAAAACCTTCGTAACTTGCGTATTATTGAATATAAATACATCAACCCTTATATATTTGGAATGACAAAAAAATAAGGAATTTAAATAAGTCTTAGCCAACTATGGGTTCTATTTAAAAAAATACAACTTTATGTCACAACTCGAATTTCGTTTTTTTTTTTGAAAAATTATCTACGCCACTGCATTCTTATCAAAAAAGTGCTTGTAGAACGTCAAAGCAAGCGAGATACAGTGTGTTCAGAATTCAAGGCTCACCATGGGTAACTTTTAAACCGTAATAGATACAAGGTTAGTTAAATGGGACAAAAGTTAGCTATTTAGGGGTGTATTTTAAACCAGATCTTGTTTTGTTTAAAAATTCCATGGCTTGCATGATATAACGAAAAAACCGAAATCGATCAAAATTTTTAAACTTAAATATCTCGGGTATAGTTTGCGAATACACAAAAACGCCATAGGAAAAATATTTTGTAGATTTTGTTTGTTATAAGATGGTGATAGTCAATTTTTTAAATATAAATTACCGTGCGAGATATTTGACAAAACAAATTTTTTTTAAATAGCAGTCGTAGTAGGTGATGACAGATTTAAACATTATTTTTTTCTCTTTGCAATGATATAATACTTTGCATGTCTATTTTCAAAAATAAGCGAAATAACCTAAAAAAAAGGAAAATCTTAAGATAAAAATCATGGAAAAAACACAAAAACCGACTTCAATTGTTTCATTTCGAGCTTTGCTTATCTATTATGTCACTCTTTAAACAGGGATATTACAACAAATGTAATGTGAAATTAAAATAATCATATTAATAGTCATAACATGAATGTAGTTTATACCTCTTACTAAGACATTAGCAAAAAAGGATTTAAAATATTTACATATGTCGTTTTACATTATTTCCAGTTAACACAATTATTATAATAGACAAGCAATAGTCCAAATAAAACAAATGCAGTCGTTTATTGTTTTTTCTCCATGGCAACCTTGATTTTTATCTTAAGATTTTGCATTTTTTTAGGTTATTTCGCTTATTTTTGAAAATAGACATACAAAATATTATATCATTGTAAAGAGAAAAAAATAATCTTTAAATCTAAGTCATCATCTACTACGACTGCTATTTAAAAAAAAGTTATTTTGTCAAATATCTCGCACGGTAATTTATATTAAAAAAATTGACTATCACCATCTTATAACAAACAAAATCTACAAAATATTTTTCCTTTGGCGTTTTTGTGTATTCGCAACTATACGCGAGATATTTAAGTTTAAAAATTTTGATCGATTTCGGTTTTTTCGTTATATCATGCAAGCCATGGAATTTTTAAACAAAACAAGATCTGGTTTAAAATACACCCCTAAATAGCTAACTTTTGTTCCATTTAACTAACCTTGTATCTATTACGGTTTAAAAGTTACCCATGGTGAGTCTCGAATTCTGGACACACTGTAGATGCATATTGCTCTCTCTGTCTGTCATAAATGTAATAGTCACAAAATCAAACAAAAATAGGATTGTATATGCAAGTTGCATACAAAACACCAACGTTTAACAGCTCAAAGGTAATTACTACAAACTTTAGAACTGAGTTTCGTATATTTATTGTTTGTAGGTACAAACCATAGTTTATCACTAACATATTTAATACCTACTTTTAATTTTTCAAAACCATTTCCTGCGTAGTGCTCATAGCACTCATAGGTATACAGGGTGGTGCTTTTTTCGATGCTCACCATTGCTATCTTGGAAACGGAAAGATATAAAAGGTCGGTTAAATTAGAGAAAAGTTGCACATGTTTATGGCGATTAAGAATCTGAAAAGAAATCCTGGATATTTTGATTCGTTTTTGATTTATTACAAAAAAACTGAAAAATGTGATTTTGGAAAAATATTATTATCTTCCCTACCATTGACGCTATTTCATTTAAACTTGGTAACTTTATGTTTTTGACCGTCCTGGGTTTGATGACGTCAACAGAAATTTTCTAAGTCTTCTAGATTTCAAGTTGCGATAGTCAACTTTTTTATTTCTTATGGCCGCCATATTGGATTTTTACACCATAAGACAGACAAAAAAAGTAGCTTTTCAGATTGGTAACCAACATACCTTTTTTCTTTCAAAAATCTTGTTGAAATTTGAAAATTTGTATAAATAATCTATAAAATCGTGAAGGTTCTGAAAAACAATTGAAACTATGATATAAATAAAAGCGACAGAACATTTTATTGGTCTAATGATAACGAAATTAAGGTTGTTGGAAACATATTTAGAAGATATGTTGGGCGAATTGCCATTATTAACAATTCAAAATCATAGTTTCAGCAAGGAGCTGGTCCTCACAACGCCCGCATTGTAAAAGGATATTAATTTAGATGTACGCTTTCAAAATTCATGACTTGGTACGTTTGGTCCTGTTCATTGGCCTCCGCGATCGCCATGTTTAACGCCTATGGATTACTTTTACATTGATGTTGTTTATGCAACCCTAACGGAAAATATTGACGTCTTCGCCGTAAAATCAAAAATGCTTTCGACTTTATTCCGAGACAAACTATCCTAAAGGCAGTGGACGAAATGAATTTGAGGACTAACCACTACATCATACATAAAGGCGCGCACTTTAAACAATAATTATTTATCTGGTGTTTTAAATTTATTGTCATTTCTTTATGTTATTAGAACTATAAAATGATTTGTGTCACTTTTATTTATATTATAATTTCAATTGTTTTTCAGAACATTCACGATTTTATAGATAATTTATACAAATTTTCAAATTTCAACAAGATTTTTGAAAGAAAAAAGGTATGTTGGTTACCAATCTGAAAAGCAAATTTTTTTGTCTGTCTTATGGTGTAAAAATCCGATATGGCGGCCATAAGAAATAAAAAAGTTGACTATCGCAACTTGAAATCTAGAAGACTTAGAAAATTTCTGTTGACGTCATCAAACCCAGGACGGTCAAAAACATAGAGTTACCAAGTTTAAATGAAATAGCGTCAATGGTAGGAAAGATAATAATATTTTTGTAAAATCACATTTTTCAGTTTTTTTGTAATAAATCAAAAACGAATAAAAATATCCAGGATTTCTTTTCAGATTCTTAATCGCCATAAACATGTGCAACTTTTCTCTATGTTAACCGACCTTGTATCTCTTACCGTTTCCAAGATAGCAATGGTGAGCATCGAAAAAAGCACCACCCTGTATATATATTATAATGTATATTATTAATTATATTCGTTTTGTTTTTGCCTATATTTTAAGTCTATGATCCACATTTTGTAAACCCCAGACTTATAGATTATTAAAAAAAACATCACAAAAGTTAACTATTAAACAATTTGATTAAATTCCAAGGTAAAGATTTACGTAATAACTGCACGTATTAGCAAATATCAGCAAGTTATATTAAATATTGGATAACAAGGGCCTAATTTAAACAGGGAATTTAATTTGCAAAGTAACCAATGCGTTAGACCGGAATTTATGGGACTAAAATGGTATCGTAAAGCACAATAATACGAAATTGCTTTTCATTATTAAATTTAATAATCGTTGACGCTTTTCATTTTTATTGCCTCGATAATGTTGCAAATTAACTGGATATGATAGAAATGCTATAGATTTTTGATTGGCTTATCATTAAATTCAATGATTTAGAAACTTGGGACCGTGATTATTTTGAATAAATATTGTTTTATGAAAATATAAATGTGCTGAGTTTCCGGCAAAGAATTAAATTTTGTTGCTTCCATATACAACACAAAAGAGAGGCCGCCGTCGTGAGGTTGCCGCATTCAGAAAAATATGGTTGCCGATAAGTCAGTATATCAAAACGCAACAAAGCTATCTGCAAGTATTAAAAGAGAACCTCAACCTTCCGTTATTATTAGAGATGAGTCGTGGCTAGCCTTGAGATAAAGGAAGCAGTATACAGAGTGATTCAATTAGAATAAATTTAAAAACTAAACAGAAAATTATTGCAGCCACTGAACAAAAAAAAAACGTATTTATTTACCCGTTTCAAAAGTTGAAATAAGTAACACATATCTAAAGTAATTTTGCAAAATAATAAGATGTTGTAACAGGCGTTTCGTCTATTTTAGACCATCATCGACTTCATTATTTCTTATGGATATTATATTACATTTTTACATCGCAAAATACTATTAGTAATTAACATTTTATTACTATAGTACAGTTTACATTCGATCAGAGTTTGAAAATAACATATTCAATGATGTATTCTTTTAAATTAAGATAGCTATGAAAACCAAAACCTATCCAAAAAATAAAAATAAATTGGCCACCGTTATGGTAGATATTCTTATTTTTTTGATTAGGTACTTATGTAAACATTTTAACACCCTTGATATTTTTGTCGAGAAAATGTAAGCCAAGGAAAACATTTTCTACGTATAAATGAGAGTAATTAGAAATGTATTTGTTTTGTTTCGAAAGCTGAATGAAATAACTCACTATGAATAATTTTTATTTGTAAGGATTATAGCTTTTGCTTTCATTAATGCACAAAAGTTAACTTCGCTAAAATGTTATTGAAGGGTATGCTGCAATAGGGAGACGACTACATTTTTGGTTACAATTTCATTTTCCAACATGCATTGTACAAAATAAATATATAGCTCTATCGTTTGGCTTAAAAATAAAATAGCTAAACCTAAAAGTTTTTTTGCTTTTTAAAAATATGGTGCATTAAAGAGATAACTTTCTGCTTCCGTTGTTATACAGGGAACTACAGACGCTTCAATTATTAGTTAAAAGTACTAAAAATGTTTATATAACGGCTGTTTGAAAAAGAAAAAAAGTTTTTCGCAAACGTTTGAAATATATAAAAAATTTAATAGTTATTTGTGCTCTTAGGTAAGCCTTTTGTACCTTTAATTTTAACATTCAAAAGACGTCATTATCACAGAAAATTAGCAGTAGATTTAATAACATTGCTATATTATCCAGTATTTTATATGCGCGCGAAAAGTACTTTCCACACGCTATCTTGCAAATGACTACTTTCAACACTATTTTTGATGTAAAAAGGCCTACTTTCCGACAAGGTCGTGGAAAAAAGTAGTTTAAAGTTACTTATGCAGATTTTTACTTTATTTTATTAAAACCAAAGGTTTGTCAAGTTAATTTTTAAATATTAATTAGGTAATTTACGTTGCGTACCTAAATTGAGTTGATGTCTTATCATCATTTATAAAAATGTATATTGAGTCCTTCAACTTCGAAAATGCTGTATGTATTTTTTTAGGAACAATTATATGTATATTATTGTATTTTAAAATTTTGTAGCGATATCCAATAAGCAGTAATTTTAAATTTATTGTGATCCAATTTTGGAACCAAGGGTTAATGATTTTTAGGATAGCAAATAGGGATTGTAATAATCATATATTAAATAATTTAGTATAATTTACGACATGTAAAACGGGCTTGTTTCCGGACCCCGATATTGTAAAACCTCCATTACCCTCCCTATTCTCGGTCGCACTGTTCCAACCCTTACACTTGATGTTTTATACCGATTCGTAACTTAAAGGCGCTTTTTCAAACAGCAAACTAATTGGCCCCACTTTAGCTAATTAGTTAATCAATATTCAAGATGAATGGAAGCACCATAACGATCATTTGATGTATTTTTCTTCAATATTACGTCAAAAAGACTTGCGTTTTGATCTACACTAATATCACAATCAATGGCGGATCCAGGGAGTAATTACCCCCCCCTAAGACTAAGATATTTAAAAAAATTAAGTTTTACAAATGGGTATTTTATTTCCTGCGTTGCCGCTTTAGCTTATAACAAAGTCAAGTGAAGATAGATATAAATGAATTTATAAATTCAATGGTCACGTATTTAAGTAAAGTATTTGAAAAAGACGGTCTAATAAAATTAAACCTTAAATCTGAAATCGATTTTTGGACATTAGAATGGCAAAAGAAATTTCAGTTAAACGAAAATGTACCTGACAGTGCTTTTGAAACGTATAAAAAATGTAACGCCGAAATATACCCCACCTTAAAAATCATTTTGCAAATTTTATGCACTCTTCTGTTAGCGTTGCCTTGGCAGAAAGGAGTTTTTCGGCTTTAAAAAAGTTAAAAGGGTGGTTACGATCTAATATGACACAGCAACGTTTAACGGGATTGTCTTTATTTCATATTCATAAAGATATAGATGTCAACATAGACAATAGGTATAATAAATACATTTGGAGCCAAATGTAGAAAACTTAATTTTGTTATATAAATTTAAAAAAAAAGCATATTTACTATCGCTTATAATTAAATAAAGTACTTTTTGGTTTAATAGAATTAGTTTTGGTTCAATGTATTATTATCTAAATTAAAACTGTACAGGGTGGTCCAAATTCGAGAGGATTACATGGGTATCTCGCATAATAGTCAAGATAGAGAAACAGTTAAATTACCAAAAATGTGTAGTTTTTAGGATAAACTAAGAACCCTTTTCAAAAATATTCTATCGTTTCCGGTTTTCGAGTTATTAAAGAAAAACTGTTTTTTTTGTTATATTTATAATGTGTCATATCCCCCTTATTGTTTTAAATATCGAAAAACTTTATGAAGATTATTCTTAGATATTTTTATGTAGAGTTTGATAGTACTAAAAAAAATTGTTTACGCTCGCCGCTAAAAAGTTATGACAAAAACTCACCTTTTTTAAATGGAAGCTATAGTTGGCTATGGCCTATTTAAATTCCTTATTTTTCCGCTGTCCAAATATATAAGGGTTTATGTATTCATTTTCAATAATACGCAAGTTACAAAAGTTTTTTAATATTTTTAAATATGTGAAGCAAAAAGTAGGCTGTAAAAATAAAAACAAAATAATAAGAAAAATCGGAATTGATAGAATATATTTGTGAACTGTTCTGAGTTTGTCCCACAAACCTTCAGATTTTTGGTAATTTCACCGTTTCTCTATCTTGACTTTATTAAGCGAGATACCTATGTAATCCTGTTGCATTTGGACCTCCCTGTACATATATTACAAAAATAGTCATATTTATTCTAAATTTCCCGTATACTTTTAGCTATTGGCCTGTTTTTCATTTGAAAAATTGATAATTACAATTATTAAGGGGCGAAGCAAAACAATTGCTGATTAAAGTTGAGAGAAAAAAAAATAGCGGAGGCCAATTAGCAAGGGCCAACTGAAAGTTTTAATTACCCCCCTAAGATGGAGGGCTGGATCCGCCCCCCATCACAATTAACATTAGAATAAAAATTGGCCAAACAAAAACCTCCCAGTCGTGTTATTTATCACGACCAAACACTACTATTTATTATAACAAACACCAAATAATTTTCTACAAGCCCAAGCCACATTTCGGCAAGCAGCAGTTGGAAGTCGAGAATATTGACAATTCTTAAGGTTATTTTTTTAGCTTTATTGCAACAACGTCTTAAAGGATGTAGTAAGGCGTATTTTTAGAAGTGGTAGTAGTTCAGTAATTGGTAAGGCTGATCGAGAACAGCGGAAATAAGCAATAGGAAATATATTTTCAACGTAATTGAATGCGAGATTTTTCTTCGAGTATTGCCTGGAATAAAAGAGTCTTCATATGAAGTAGCAATCGCATTGTTTGCTGAATCCTACAGTAATTTGGTACATTTTAATACAATATTTTGTTATGAAAATATAAATGTAAATATGTTAAAAGTTAAAATATGCAAGGTGTTCCATTTGAAACAACAAGGCTGCAGCCATTTCCACAAAACCGAAATTATGTAAAGTGTTCATATGTCAATTACTACAGTTCTATATATCTATATCTAAATATCTATATTTTTTTGTGTTTAAATTAAAATTTATTTACAGGCTTTACCTACATTAAATTTGAGAAATAAGAATTAAAGAAGTCAATTAATTGAGTTTAAGTTAAGCAATACCACGTAAAATATTTTTTTTACAGAAAATTTTACTTCTTAGTTTAATAATCGTTACTTAATCATTTTCTATGCGCGTATCAGGCATTTCAATTATTTTGGAAAATAATTTATTTTATTGAGCAATTGAGAAGAACATTATTTTAGGCTACTGCACTTAAAAATGTTGGTTACGATAAACCGGATGAGCCATGAGGGTTGTAACGGTTTTCTGTGCGTTACTAGTACAAAATGCAATAGAGGGGGTGAGTTTGACTGGTTGCAACTTGTATGATACAGACTGCCATTTCAGCACCCATGACTTAGGTACTTGGTTGGTTAAGCAAAGCGTGTTCGCTGTTTCAGCGCACATTGAAACAAAGTCTGCTATGGCGATATCAATTGGCCGCCCAGATCACCTGATCTTGCGGCACCAAACTTTTATTTTAGGTTTTTTTAAATCGCGAGTTTATCTCAACTAGCCGTATACATTTGAGGATTAAAACATTACAGAAGAAATCAGAACGATAGATAATGTACGTCTGTTTGCAAGGCATCATAAATGACTTTCGACGATTTACGCAAAAATGTATCCCATTTAAGTAACATAATTTTTAAAACTTGAATGAATATTAAAAAATGGCACTTAATAACAACATATTTGTTATTTTTTACCAATTATGTTCACTAATAGGCCTAGATTTTCCTGTCAATAATCGTCACAGCCAATTATTGGCTCACCCTGTATACACACTGGAATTAATTCCAAACTATTTATTACATTAGTAAGGGTTTGGTAAAAAGCCAATATTAAATGTTGCATGTATTCCCGTTGCTACCTACGGTATTCATTAATCACAGCAACGTTATTAATTCGAGAGGGACTTTTATTAGCATTCCCTATACCTTTACATTTTTGGATTTTTTTGATTTTCATCGTGATGCTTAATATTATCTAACGCCGCCATTTTTGAAGAAAAAACGCTTAAATTTAGACCATGCCTAGAAGAAACCTTGGAGTAGGTACATCCTGGAATTTTTGCAATCGATGCATTACTTACAGGGTGTCCAAAATTTAATTTAATTTTAATACAACTTCAGACCACTAAACCTCGTTTTTTTTTAAATACAAACTTTTTTTTCATTTTCTAATGCAAAATTACATTCTGCATCAATCTGTAATATCGTTTCCTATACCTATCTGCAACAATTTTCGAGTTATTAAGAATTTTTGATAAAGTTTATAGAAATTGCAACATTTTTAAATAGTTAGCCTTGGAAATGACAACAAATGCCAAGAAACCTTGGTGTAGGTACATCCTGGAATTTTTGCAATCGATGCATTACTTACAGGGTGTCCAAAATTTAATTTTATTTTAATACAACTTCAGACCACTAAACCTCGTTTTTTTTAAATACGAACTTTTTTTTCATTTTTTAATGCAAAATTACATTCTGCATCAATCTGTAATATCGTTTCCTATACCTATCTGCAACAATTTTCGAGTTATTAAGAATTTTTGATAAAGTTAATAGAAATTGCAACATTTTTAAATAGTTAGCCTTGGAAATGACAACAAATGCCAATATTAATAACTGTAAACCACTTTTATTGCGTGAATCTGAAGTATCCATGAAAATGGAAAATCATGATTATTCAAACACGAATATTTTGAACTTATTTTATATTCATGAAGAATGTCACAAGATTATTGAAAAAACTTGTTCAGTGAGAGGTATCCTCATTTGACTGTAATGACCAGACAGAAATTTCCATGTATAAAATCAATTTTTTTTGCAATTTAGAAGAGTGAAATCTGCAGTATTCGACCTAAGCGTGTGACAAATAATGAAACTAACGAAGTTAACATTCTGGGATATTTTAATGACCACCCTCAGCGGTCAATTCGATTGGCAGCGCAAGGCTTGGGTTTAACATACTATGCTGTACAAGCTACATTAAAAATGCACAACTATTCGTTAGCACTTTCAATAATCTTGTGATATTGTCTATGAATGTAAAATAAATTCAAAATATCCGTGTTTGAATACTCTTGACATTCCATTTTTATGGATACCTACTCCAAGGTTTCTTCTAGGCATGGTCAAAATTTAAGCGTTTTCTTTTTTCAAAAATGGCGGCGTTAGATAATATTAAGCATCACGATGAAAATCAAAAAATTTTCAAAAAAGTCCAAATATCTAAAAAAATGACTGCACTTAGGTATAGGAAATGCTAATAAAAGTCCCTCTAAAATAACGTTTTAAATTCAAATACGCAATAAAAAATAGACTATTGTATTTGAAATAAGAAAGTAGACGTCAACTTCCGGTATTTCCGGAAGTGTCGCCATATTGAAAATACTTTTAATAAACAGATCAGATGCCGTTATGGTCATAACCAAAATTTCAGATCCATACCTTTATTCATTTTTCATATATTTTTAAGTCCCGGTCTCAATCAATCACCCTGTATAATTTGCCTCTAATCCAAAACATGCAACGTTCTGTAATGCAATAAGTTGCAATACAGCTATTGTTAAAAACACAGAAGTGACTATTTAAACCTACTGAAAAGCAATAACCACCTTAAAAATAAACTGTCCACGTAAAGCGGACCTCAAAACGTGCAAATCCGTCAAAATCTCGAATTCGAACGTTTTCACGATCACACTTTTATTATACTGCGTATGGCGAAAGCAATATATAAGTTTATGTTGAAATATGTAAATATGAAAACCACTTTTTTTAAAGGAAAGAACTTGTAAATCTTGAACAAAACAAATAAGAAAGTTCTATTCTTTTAAAACTTTTCAACGCGGAATGAAATAATACAAAAAACATTTAAGTATGCCCTTTAGCGTTTAGTTTCACAGAATGTTCGTCTTATAAATATTATATAAGATCTAACAAACACACAACTTTATCCTGAATTTCCGGTCGATTGATGATGAATTGTGGTTGCTAGAGCTTGAAAATTGCCACGTTGGGAAAATTGGCGAAACGTAATTTTGGATCGGTATCGGCTTATATTTAAGAAATATACAACTAGGATATTTATGAACAGCTTTAAAAAAAAGGAAAAACTAAAAATTTTCAGTTGTTATGAGATAGATTTCTTACCGTTCTTCTAAGAAGAGGGACCACAATACACTAGTATCGTTAAAATTATTTAAACAATAATTACTTTAAATATTCTTTATTAAGTAAATACTCTAAATCAATCAAAAACCGAAACGAGTTTAACTGCACTGTTTTTTGATGCTTCATAATCATTCTATAGTGCGTCCGAAACTCGAACTATTAATATCTTGATAATATAAGATTGCATCGGTTTAATCAGTTAATTAAAGCTATATTAAGGAAAGTCATCCCTTTGCTAAAACAAAAAATATAGTACCTACATTTAATATGGACGAAAATCTAAATTAAAGTAATGTTTAACTTAAACACTTCCGCTGTTGGTGATCAAAGAAAAAATGTTTACAAAAAATTTGTAAATATTTTTATGTTGTTATTCAAATATTTATACGGTACCAATACTGTATTTTTAATATTTTTATACTATATTTTTTAGATGAAAATGTTAGTTACCTTTGCCATTTGCAAAAAAAAATGATTTTTCTTTTTCAATAATGTATAGGTTTGTTCCTACAAAGCGAAAAAAAATGCAATGAGAGTACCTATCTTATATGGTAAAGTATTAAATAAAAATTAAAAATGTCAATATTAAAAAAAAATAAAAAAAACAAAATGCAATAGGATATATCAATACCTACTCATTATTTTTTATTAATCAAGATTTTCAAACTCTAGGGTTTTCTTGACAAAATAATCAAATACGTAATTTCCGATATATTTACTGATTTATAGCGAACGTTTTAAAACAGAAAACCGATTTTTCGGGTCAGGAAAAACAAATTTTGATATCTTAGATCAGTGTTTCCCAAACTTTCGTCATCTGTGTACCCCTTCTATAATTTTCGTAACACTGAGTACCCCTCGTTAAAAAAAATTAAAATAATAAACGAAAAATAAAATTTATTGTTAATAAAATACAAATAAAATAAATAAAAGTTAAATTATAAATAAAATTCATTATAATCGCGTACCCCCACCAAACTTTTCCCGTACACCCAGAGAAACACTGTCTTGGATGATAACTTGGGCTTTAATTTATCTCTCGCTTTAAAGAATATATGTAGGTACTTTAAATGTTTATTTGTAAATACAAGGTTAAAAACTATCTTTTTATATTGTTGTGATCGCTCGTCAAGCGTCAAAGAACAAAGGTAATTATGCTTCCAACGACAGTTATTAAAGAAATTATACAACCTATTAACATTAAAGCTGAAAAAAATATAAATTATTTAACATTCTTATACGCTAATTAGTTATGGCTCAGATAATATGCCTTGTTCTACAGGGACTTCATTCGGCAAATTACATGAAAAAAATTGTGCATCACTGCTCCAACCAACTCCCAGAAATGCATACATTTATTAATGTTCGCCTCAAATTTAATATCACGAGAAGACAATTTTATAGCCGGGCTTTAAAAACTTAAATTTAAAAGTTTCATATTAAAACTTGGTCTGCCATCGATTCATGATTTAAATCGCTGAAATTGTCGGGCTCTAGAACCATAACTAACCTACACTAGTAAATATTTTAATATTAAGCGTTTGCAATGAATCTTATAACTGATTATTTTAATGCGTAGGCAATACAGTTACGTTAAATCATTATGTTACAAAAATCTTTATAATGTTTATATCAACAACAAATTAAAATACCTTCGTAACTAACTTGTAACCCATGAGTTTTAAAAGGTATTACATTGTTTTATTCTTAAAGCTTTCGCGGCCGTTATCCATAATACAATCTTGGTTTCCGGGTTTGGAACCGCGTCTTCTATATTTAGAAGTAGTTGACGTTTCGACCATTGTGTCTTGGTCTTTTTCAAAACGACTAATTTGTGAGGGATGTTGCTGGGTTTATATATCCAGCTTGTGGAGGCGTGGCGTTCCGCTTGATGGGTTTGTTCTGCCTCAGTGATTTTGTGATGACTGGTTTCCAGATGTTTGGGAGTTGTATGCCTGTGTCTCTGTTGTAGTTGTTTGGGTTCTTGATGATTTCCAATGATTCTCGATATAATCTTGGCTAGAAATGGTTTGCGCGGGCCAGTAGTTTTGTTTCTCTGAAGAGGATGTTGTGTCCTGTACCCTGGGCGTGTTCTGCTACCGCTGATTTATCGACTTGTTTTCTTGTTGTTTGTCCTTAGTGTTCTTTGAGACGCGTTTGTATACTCCTGCCAGTCTGTCCTATATATACTTTTCCACAGGAGCAAGGTTTGCTGTATATTCCCGCGTGGTGTAGTCCTGTGTCGTGTGTTCTTCTTAATTTTTGTATTACATTTTGTATTACATTGTTGTTTTTTTCCAGCCTATTATTTGTTTTAAGATCTTCGTAACTTGCGTATTATTAAAAATAATTACATTAACCCTAATATATTAAGAATGAGAAGAAAAAAAAGAATTTTAATTGGTCTTTATTTAAAAAAAGTAAGTTTGTCATAACTTTTTAACGGCGAGCGTAATTATTTTTTTTTTTAAGTAAAATGGAGTTTTACATAAAAATATGTAAAACTAAGTCTTCATAAATTTTTTTGGCTCAGTCACTACTCCGTAACGTACAGATTGTCACGTCAGGAATGCATTAGCAAACAAACTTTTGAACAAGACCTTCTTTCATTTGGTCGGTAAAAGACGGTCAGGTTAAGGGTTGGTTAAAGCTTTTTTATATGCATGCTTGACGCGATTATCTGTACGCAAATTTCGTGTGCGATTTTATCAAGTACGCTTTTTTCACCGAACCTCCGTAACATTTCCTGTTCAAAAAAAAGACCATACTAAAGCATTATTATATATCCAGTCTAATCATTGAACCTCTATATAAATCTATTACTGCGTTATTATGCCGCACACTGTATATCGAAAATAATTGTCATAGCATTTTCCCTCAAATCATAGAGCGTCAAGACTGATACATTTTAGCTGGGACGTCGTGTATAAGTGTAAAGAGAAAACATTAAACACTAAATTTCAATTAAATATACACACAAGTATAAAAAACATCAGTAACAGATGAAGCTAAATTGAGAAGGTAAGAACTGAAGCTGGAGACATTAAATTACCCGGAACTCGGAGTCGGAATCGAAGCTTAGCTCTACACCCACACCTTCAAAACCCTGGAGAAACTAAAATTCACGATTTAAAGCCATTTACAGGTGGCCAAATAAATTGTTGCCAATCAATATCGAATTCCGCACGATTAATGGTAACTGGCGAGGGTTGATGGAAGTGATGATGAAAATAAAACGATTGAGTAACGACATTTATTATTGTCACATTTCAGCAACTAAATAATAATTTTTTATTAGCTTTGTTAAATATTGTTGTAATTAAAAAAAAACTGTTCTACAAATTTGTTTTCACAATAATCATAAATCAGTATTCACTAAAAAGTTAGTGCCTATAATGAAAACTAAATAAAATTTGATTTTTTCAAAAACAAAAATTTCTTTAACAGTTCAAAATAAAATACTATAAGATAAATTTAATTCTCTAGCTGAATCACTAAAAAAAGTACTTATAGGTACTATGTTATTTCAAAAAAAAGTTGACTATCGCCAGTAAGACATATTTCATTGTAGAAAAAACATTTGAACGTCATTTAATAGAGAATTTGCTACGATTTACAAAAATATAAGGTTTCCTCTTAAAATGATAAAGTTATAGGGGTGCGAAAATCAAACTGAATCCCCCGGTATAGTGGATTAAATTTGAAAAGAGCGCAAATTTTGGAGCTCACTTTAATTATTTTTAAAATTTCAGACACCGTATAAATAGAGTAAAAAACGAAAATTCCGATTTTTTTACCATCCTTGAATCCCCTTTGTTTTCAATGATAAATCAATGAGCATTTTGCGTGCAGTAAAATTGCGGCATTTGTTATTCGATAAACAATATATCTTTAAATGTTTTTTATAGGTTTGTCAACTATTTTTTTTTTACTTTAGTAACTAAAAAAGTAAAAAATAAATTTAGTTATTAGTAGGTAATTGTTGAAAAAATATTGAAAACAAATTCCACCATAACATAAAAGTTAAAATTTTCGTTAAAGTACTCCCTAAAAAGTATATTAAACAAAAAAAAAACTTTTTTGTTTTTCAGTTTTTTCAAGAATTTGTGGATTCTTAACAATGTACGTTTTGTGGAAACCTAAATACTACTAATAAACAAATCATAGTACGTTGCGATGTAGTTGTTAAATATTTACATAGACAAATAATGTCAAATACACGCAATCATGGGCGTCCGCAGAAAATTTTCCAGGGGGGGCAAAGCATTGAGAGAAATAAGAATATATATATAAATTTTAATTAAACTTTTTAACGTTTATGATTTGTTTTTTCCAAATACTTTCATACATGAAAATTGAATTCTTCGTCTATCGCTTGCTAACCTATTGATATTTTCGATAACTTTATTTTTTAACGCTTCCTGTTCTACTTTCTTCCTGTGCACACTAAGCATACACAAACCTAATAAACGCGTTTCTGAGATAGTGGACCTTAACCGTGTTTCTCATGTCTCAAGGTGCTAAAACTTGTTTCAATAGTACAGGAACAGTTATTGTCATTCTATAGTTACAATTGAATTAATTGATGGGAAATACTCACAATGTTCCAAAACAATTGATAAAGTTTCAGGGATATCAGAAGGTAAATTTGTCCATTTTTCATACCACGTTGTTGCCTTTATTTCTAAATATTGCAAATTGTATATTTCGCTTATTTTTTTGTCGTTGTTCTGGAACTTTATTTTATCTACTTTTAAAATATTTTTGGGATGAAACTGAAATATTGAAAATTGTATTTCGTTATCCAAAGAAAATTTTGATGTTAAAGATGAAATTAAAGAGTCTAAGTATGGGATAAATATTGATTGCCGATAATAGTCTTCAGGTGTGATTGCAGGACAATTGCATCTATATTTCTGAATGTAACATCGCATCGTATAGGTATATCTAATTTTATTGTTAATTTTTCAGCCATATTTAGTGAAGCATTGGCGTTTTACCCAAATACATTTGAACACAGAATTAATTTGCAGTCATAAAAATCCGAGCTTTTTAAAGATTACCTACGGTTTTACTTTTACGATTATCCTTTGTAAAGTTTTTTACTCGATCCCAGGGGGAGCAAGTGCCCCGTTTGCCCCCCTGCAGACGCCCATGTACACAATGCCCAGCGATTTTCACATATTTTAAATTCGTAACATTTGTATTATTGTTTATTACTAATATACCATATAATAACACTTTATAAAATGATTCGTATGAGATTAAGAGATAATGTATTCTATATTATACATAAACAAACAATATCTACTTTAGAATTTTACATAGAAAAGTTTGAATCGACTAGTTGTGTTTTTTCTTCATTGGGAATAGGAGAAAAGTTTTCATATTTATTATTAAAACAGCAATACAAGTTTACCAACAATTATTTTTAAATAATTTGTTTTTCTGGATTATTCTGAACAATCAGATAAAATTAAAAAATTAAGATTAAATATGACAAAAAAGAGGAAAGTTTTAAGCTCTTTTAAAAGAAATTGTTAAGTATCGTTTTAAAGGTTTTTGATTATCCCAAAAAACATTTTTACATAAGTTTCATCTATAACTAATAACTAACAAAATTTTTGGATATTTATTAAAAACAAACTGGCCTATATCACCTCAAAGTTTGCTGTCACTTCTTTGATCGCTTATTGAACTGTGCAATATCGTTAGAAGCATATAAAATTTAAAGTAATGTACAAGAAATTAGAAAATAAAAAAAATAATTTTATTATTATTACATGTATTACATAATCCAGTAGATAAACTTCGTTAAGACACGAAAATTAAGTTTAAGAGTCGATTTATATTAGTCTTACCACAAGATTACCGTGTCTACTTCTTGATAGCTTTAGCTTTTTAGAGCTTTTTGATGGTTGTTATAAATAGCATTTAGCGGCACTGATTTTTCTGTATAACTTTTAACTACAATTACAATATAATTTTCCTATACACACACCTCAGTTAATTTTGATATAACGATGTTCCAATTAGTATTCATGGTTTGCTCTATCCGTATTCGCGTGGGTTCCCGTTCGTGAGTAGTTTAAATAAAATAACTTTGCTCCCTATTGGTGGAGAAACTTCGATGTTTGTTTTTAATGTGAAATTTATTGTATAAAAGTGTCTAAAAGGTATAAAACTTTGGGTATATAAAAGGACATTTTAGTTAAGAGCTGCGATAATATAGAACTCAACTTTGCAACAAACAAAAGCTTGCTTTAAAGGTGAAATGAAATTGAATGTTCGGTATCCTACACTTACAATCAAGTTTTTATTTAGATATTATCTTCATACATATATTTGCCATTTTTTATTTAAATCTTGAAAGTTTGCACTTTTAAATAAACCATATTTTCATATTTCATATTTTTAAAATTATATGGTTCTAAAACTTTCGCCTAAAATATAATTGTTTACAAAGTTATGCAGTTCTTAAGATAAATACGAAAAAAAAATCGTTTCCTAACCGTTATGCTTAAAAGAGATAAGCCTAAAGTGTAAAACAGTAAAGCAGTATTTTTAACGTTTTAATGTCGCGGCACACTTTTAATAACGCTAAAATTTTGCGGCACACCATATAAACTATTCTATTAGCATTTTTAATTGCATTATAATGTACTGACTTTAATTTATACATACAGGGTTCTCGTTTTTCGCTGGCCACTATGGGGATCTCGTAAACGGTAAGAGTTTTACCACTTCGGTTAAATTGGGGCAAAGTTGTATATTCAGGTGCTTAATAATTTGACGCAAACAGAACTTATCTAGCTCTTTTAGTTTTTGAGATATAGGGAAAAAAGTAAAAAAGTGGAATTTTGTTTTTTGCCCGTAACTTTTTCATTTGATGTCAAATTTCATTTTTGAAAAAACATTTTCATGGCCACTTTTGGCAAGGAATTAAATTCCCCAATTATATTTTCCATGCGACGTTTCGTTTTTTTTTTAAACTATCATCAGGCCAATTTTTTCTTATGGACGCTATATCTGATTTTAACGCCAATTTGTAGAGCATTTTATTCTGAATTCGACATTGTATAACAGTTGGCACTTTTTTTGAAACAATTGTTGTTAAAATGGCAAAAACAAATATTTTATTTAAAACAAATCCTAATCGGCATGGTAAATAATTGTCTTTGTCCCTTTTTCCTTGGAAACAGGTAAGTAAACCACATAAAATTACTAATTAAAAATATAGGTATTAATAAATATGTTAGGAATGCTTTAACATTGTTCACTTATTAACAAATATTTTTAGAATATGTTCTTCGGTTAAGTAATAAATTTCTCTAAAATGTGTATTTAATTCTTATTTGGCATACAATTATTTGTAACAAAAAATAACGAGTTATGCCTTTTATCTGCGTTAATGACTTCTAATAAGCAAAAAGCGTAAACAGATTTCTAGACGTTTTTTTGTAAACAATGACCACATATTATTTGATAACGAACAATTTGTTACAAATAATTGTATGTCAAATAAGGGATTAAATACACATTTTAGAGACATTTATTACTTAACCGAAGAAAATATTCTAAAAATATTTGCTAATAAGTGAACAATGTTAATGCATTCCTAAGATATTTATTAATACCGATTTTTTTAATCAAATCCCTTTAATAGTAATTTCATACGGTTTACTCACCTTCTTCCAAGGGAAAAGGGAGATAGACAATTATTTATCATGCCGATTAGGATTTGTTTTAAATAAAATATTTGTTATTGCCATTTTTAACAACAATTTTTTCAAAAAAGTGCCAACTGTTATACATTGTCAAATTCAGAATAAAATGCTCTACAAATTGGCGTTAAAATCAGATACAGTGTCCATAAGAAAAAATTGACCTGATGATGGTTTAAAAAAAACGAAACGTCGCAAGGAAAATATAATTGGGGAATTTGATTCCTTGCAAAAAGTGACCATAAAAATGTTTTTTCAAAAATGAAATTTGACATCAAATGAAAAAGTTACGGGCAAAAAACCAAATTCCACTTTTTTACTTTTTTTCCTATATCTCAAAAACTAGAAAAGCTAGATAAGTTCTGTTTGCGTCAAATTATTAAGCACCTGAATATACAACTTTGCCCCAATTTAACCGAAGTCGTAACTCTTACCGTTTACGATATCCCCATAGTGGCTCGCGAAAAACGAGAACCCTGTATATTTGTTCAGACATTTACAAACAAAATTTTTTAAATATAACAATTTATTAAAATGCATAACAATAATAAAATATGTAATATTTCAAAATAAATAAAAATTGTATTAAATAAATTTAATGAGGTCGCAGACACACCATACTAGGTTGTATTGTGGCAAACGTTTAATTTTACTACTGTCCGAAATCTCTCTAAAAATCCTGCTTCGCATAAAAACGACCTTAAAAATGGTAATAACAGTCCAATGGCTTTTTCTAAAATTTCTTGATAGTAATTTTTAATTCAATTCAAAATTTGCTAATATTATTATACCCAAAACGAGTGAACAACAACTGGTCGTTGCTGATATCAGCAAATTTTCTTCCTCCTGCAGATTTGATACGAACGTAGCACTATTTTGTGTTGCAAATGGATTTCATCTACAAAAATTTTTGTTTTGTTTTAAGGGACGGATAATTATGTCTAATTTTTATTTCTAGTAAGTGAAAAGTTTCGGTTATTAAACTGTTAATTACAAATCTGTTTTTGGTGTTAAACGAAACGATTCTAGTTTATTTTTATTTACAAATCTTTTCCATACACCTAATATTTCTTTAAAAGATAGCTTATTTTTAAAGGAAAGGGATTTTTCGTTTGATCATGGTATCTTAAAATTTTTAGTGTATTAAGCTGGGCGAACAAAACCGATGAAAAAGTTAATTTGCAAATCCCAAATGTAGTAATTACAGAATAGCTTCATTGGAAAAATATAGCATTTCCTTATGTAGCTCGGATATACGTAAAAGTACATTTATTTATTTATAATTTTATTTTTCGCGGCACACCTGAAGGATGCTTACGGCACATAGAAATAAAGCATAGTAAAAAATATCGAAAATAGCATAATTTCACTAAAACAAAAATGAGTATCGTTGGTCTATATAGAATAATTAACTGAATGCATTTATTGCTATTTTTCGTAAAATATTTTTTTTTTAAACATTCAGTCGGTAACATAAATAACTTAACCCTTAAATGCATACTGTTGTAGAAATACAACAAACATGTTTGACTTTGTATTTAGACTATTTTAATATCTAGGACGATTAAATATATGCCGTTATGTATGTTGAACAGTTATCTTTCGCTAATGTACTTAATAGAACCGTTGTTAATTTTTGGAAGGGCGTCTTACCCTTAACCAGCTGACTATCAGTATCAGTCTCTTTCTACAAGTTTGCTGTTCAGTTTAAAGTGATTTTAGTGCAAATATCAGTTTAAAATAAATACCAGCCAATATTATTAGGTATGTAAATGATGTTTTGTTATATATTAGAAAAAAATAAATTATTATGTAGTCTTGATACCACCAAATATGTATGTTGTAGATATACAACATTATGCAGTTGGCTCATAGTTTTTGCTATATTATATAATATTACATGAAGATATTTCTAAAAAATACTTCTAATTTATTTTTAGCAAATTATTGTGGCAAGAAAATGTTATACCCAAGAGGAACTAAAAGATATTGTCAATTATCTTAGTGATATTAGTGAAATTGAATTTTCTGATAAAAAAAATGACTTTCTTTGAGTTTCGAATGTAAGTTGCCCAATGCCTGTGCCGAGTTGGACAAAAAACTACTATTAAACGTAGACCTACATCCAGTCTTGATTCAGAAGAAATGCTTGCAAGTAAAAAAAGCAAAGGACCAATGCGACATGTTCCTCCCAAAAATTTACGCCTGGATCAAATGGGACACTGGATGGTTTGGTCAACAAGAAAAAGGTGCAAATTTCCAAATTGGACCGGATATTCACAAACAAATTGTGAAAAATGCGGAGTGAACTTGTGTTTTAATAAAAGATAAAATTGTTTTAAAAAGTTTCACACTGAAGTTTGATATTAAATTGGTATAACCACTGCATAATGTTGTATATCTACATGACATTTTTGACCTTTTTAAATATGTTAGAATTGTAAATATTTTTTTTTACATTTTTCCTAACTAAATACAATCAAAATATACACGATATATTTTTTTTATTAATTGAAAAAAATCATGCATTAAAGGGTTAAAACTTGAATTTGTTAATTGTCAACTTGAATTTGTTTAGTGCCAATTTGATTTTGATTAGTGCCAATTTGAACTTGAAAAGGTATAGAATAATTAACTGAATGCATTTATTGCTATTTTTCGTAAAATATTTTTTTTTAAACATTCAGTCGGTAACATAAATAACTTAAAGAAGCACACCATTCCTAAAAATATCTTATTGTTGCTACTAAAAACATTTAAAAACCAAAAGTTAATAAATGCTAAACATAAAAAATAATAACCGTATTTTTGTAATAAAAATTGCGTGGTATATTCGTTTTATCGATGTTTTGTATAACAGCCCAATGCATAACTCTCTGTGTACATATCTTTTAAAAACAACGCAATCGTGGATGATTTTTGTTGTTTATAATGAGGGCACGGTTAATTAGTTTCTGCGCGCATTCAGTTTATTTACTTTTTATTAATTAAAAAAAGGAATATATGGTTCATGTGTTTGATTGGAAAATGGAGAGATTGGAATATTCAAATTCCTAAGCATTACATTAACTAAAGACTTAACGAGTCATAACGACATCACTGTTAAAATTAACAAATGTAAACGAGCCATTAAATACAAATTTATTAATGTGGAGTAGCCACCAAAAAAGACACAATTCACAATTTATTAACATCTTAATTAAAGGTATAACTACTTACGGCTCAAAGACATGGGACCACACGTGCCGCTTTTGGCGGGACAGTTTCAAGTTTTAATAGATTGTGCTGCAAGATTTTAAAAATGTTTCTCAGCGAAGAAAAAAATTAATGTTGGGACTCAACAAAACTTAAAACAGACAAAATATGAATCGATTTATTCCTTTATCGAATACGTACGATTCACGTGATATGGGCATACGCACGTTATGCCAAAAGATAGATGGTCAAAGATAATATACAATTGGACACCACCACGGAAAAAAAGAGAAAGACCTAAACCAACACGAAGACAAGCCATGTATACAAGAAAACTTAAAAAAGAAGATGTTAAAAATAGTATCACTTGGCGTAGACGAACCGAAAATATTAAGGTTTTGTAAACAACGTTTTACATTTGCAATTTTTTTATGTGCACCCAGAAATTAGAAAGATGAAACTAACTTTTTAATTGCTAGACAAAATGTGTTAAAGTATTCGAAAACTTAAATTGATGTGATATTATTAAAGGTATATAAAAATAAAAATTTCGTATATTTAAATAAGGCTTTAGCAAACGACAGACAGTAGCATGGTTTTTAGTTAAAATCAGGCACTTTATTCTTACCTTACTTTAAGAATTTAACATTAATGTTTTCGGAAATTAATTATTTTAGGTTCTCAGTATCTCAAGAAAAACATGAATGTTAGTTGCCAAAAGGCGATTTTAATAAACCGGAAACATTTGAATATCACAATAATGTAGACGTAGAGCATTTAAATCCAACCATTTTTTTTTTAACAGTCCGTTTAGCAATAGAATATTTTTGCGAGTTTCTCTAAAACGCCGCACTTCATAACACATGTACCTAAGTGGTTAAATTTGTAACAAGAATATCTTTAATTTCTAAAAATAGTTTTGTAGAACTAAAGGTATTCGATTAGGTATTGGTATTGGTACATATTTAAATATATCCAAGGCATGTGCGTCGTTACCACTTTATTTCGTTGCAAATGTCTGGAGTACAAATTACTAAATGTTTAAAATACATTACCGCACATAAATGCACAACCACACTCTCACACTCATAATAAATGAAGAGCCTACCTATATATCGCGAATGAATGTAATAGGTATATTCATTAATTTAAATTAAATGCACGTTTAATACTACATATCAAGTTGAACGCAATGATAGAGACAATAATTAGGTAGAAAAAATAAATTATGCAAACGCAATCGCGCTCGTATTTTTCTCCAACATATTGTTTTTGTACATTTTTAAAATTCTTTAAACAAAACTACAAAGGAACAGTTTAAAGTTGAATAAAGTATGTCTAAAATTAAAATTTCCAAAATGTTTTAATGCAATTGTAAGCAAATTTTCTCCGATTAAAAAGTAAATAACGTTTTTAAGGACGTTCTAAAATTAAAGGACTTTTGAAGTCAACTGGTATACAGGGTGTCACACAAAAAAACGTCGCAAGCTGTAACTTCGTTGTTTGTGGTCCGATTTTGATGAACAAAAAACTAAATGAAATGGCTCCTCGAAAACTATGAACTAAATTGGATTCCAATTTTTTTCAACTTCAACTTTTTCAAACGATAGTCAATTTTTTTTTTCAAATCTATTTTTTTTACTTAATCTGGTAGACATTTTTTTTCTGAATTCAATGATGTAATCATAAGTTAATTTCATTGAATTCAGAAAAAAAAATTCTACGAGATTTAGTATAAAAAAATAGGTGGTGCCATTTGAAAAAAAATTGACTATCGTATGACATTTAAGCTGAACTTGAAAAAAATTAAAATCCAATCTAGTTTATAGTATTTGAGGAGCCATTTCATTAATTGTTTTGTTTATCAAAATCGGACCACAAATAACGCAGTTATAGCATGCGGCGTTTTTTGTGTGACACCCTGTATAACAATTTTAATAAATTTAAGTAAATATCAATAATTTTTTACAACTTTTTTAAAATTTAAAACAAAAGGAATGAAACAGCAAACACATATTTTTAAAATTTGTAAACAACAGCCAATAAACTAATCTACATAAATGATATTTTACTTAGATAGTAATCAAGTCTTAAATATCAGAAGGTCTAAGTTATACTTTCTGCTATTAACTCCTTCCTTCACCATTAAGTTTCATTCTATTTTAAGTGTTGGAGGAAATTTCATCCCAGCCAACTAAGGAGACAGTTAGAGATGGACATTTTCACAAAAGGTCGAGTCAACTTTACGTCAAGCTACTAATGGGTTGTAATGTGCAAATGCACAAATAATCAAAAGATTGTATAATTATTAATACGTGCAAAATTAAGAAATCTAACATATGTAATACATTCGGTGACCATCCGTACTGTATTATACAGTACAGTACTGTATTTTAAGGGGGTGTACTGTATAATTTAAACAGAAATAAATGTACTTTATTTTATTTTTTTGTACTGTATGTACTGTATTTTTAATGTAATGAAAATTGTGCTAAATATAACCAAACCTTTTACATAGCGCGAGCCACAAACATATAATTCAATATAATTTCCATCTTCAAAATTCGTGAGAGCAAAAAAATAAACAAATTGCATCCACATTTTTTTGTTCCGTTTTTCCTAAAACACATTTTTTGTTCCGGTGTTCTTAAACAAAACCGTGAAAGTAAAAAAAAAAACGTTATCCACTTTCTGTAGTATTTTTGTCTAGAAATAATGGTCACCGCAGTAATACACTTAATTTTGTTTTGTTTTTAGTACACAACATTAAAAAAGCTATAACTACAAAAATGAATCACAAAAAAGCAAGACGATTATAGCGATTTTCTTTTGTATTTATGGAACTTGAGTGTTACAAGGATTTTTCTGATAAAAGCTTAAGCTAATGTTTATACAGCATTGCTAGCAAAAAGCTTATAAACTGAGAACACAGCAACCAACAGCAGTGATACAGGAAGTTAAAAAAACCTCTATGTGCTACTTCTCTCTCATAATAAATGTCACTACCACACAATAAAAGAGCCAATAAATTAGCTATAGAGGGCGACGTAAAAAGTTTCATCTAATGCTACAGATTTCAAAAATAAATATACTTTTCCAACTTTTAATGTGTGTAATGGAGAAAATGTGCATTTAAATTGGTAAAACTTTTACGAAAAGTACACTTAAAATTTATAATTGCATAATAAAGATCAAAAACACTGTTACTGTAGTTTTATCTGCGCAGTCTTTTTTAATTCACGTTCAGTTAATTCGAGTAATATTTAAATGAATCGCAGTAGTGCAACAAAAAATTGTAAAAGCTTCTGCATGGACTAAATATATCTACTGTACAAAGCAGGATGGGGGTATCACGACAGGATATCCACCGCATCCGTAACATTAATTATCCTGATGTTGTTGTATGAAGCTAATTGGTTCTGTTACTATTCAAGCTTTTCACAAACGAGTAAAATCTTATATTATTTTCAGTTTTTCTATTTTGTTTTAGATTGGTTTATTTGTAAAATAGTATATTTTACAACAAGAGACGAAAGATCAGTTTTCTTCGTTAGGTGAGATTTATTCACGAGCCGCGAAGGGGCGAGTGCGCAAATCTCACGAACGAAAAAAACTGATTTCATCTCGAGTCGTAAATGCTATTTTATCTACGAAATTAAAATTTTATTATAGAACAAAAGTTACTGTAAACGAACTAAATGGCAATAATTATTAAGTATGTATAAAGTATTATTTAATCATTTCATTTCCATAGCGACACCTCCACACTGACATTGACATAAATAAAATTATAATCTGCAAACGAAATACATTTAATATTAATTTTTTTACCATTCTTAGGCTTTTATATAAAATGCTACATTAAAATTAAATTATTTGATAAGAATATTAACGCAATTATAGTTTATTATGAGTTTAAGTTAAAAAAAAATCGTAAATTTTACAATTTGATTTTGACATTGACATTATTTTCGCCACTAGTGATGAAAGTAAAACTTTCATGTAGGGTAGGTAGTGAGAAAATGACAACTTTCAAATACATGAGTAGAAAGACATTATTATCTACAAAGCGCATCTCAAATTTGTATTGCCCATGGAAAGACGGCTACATTTTGAACGCATGTTATAATTTAGATTCAATGTTAACAACCGAAAAATCATAAATTAGTATGAAATATAAAAGATACTTAAATTATTTAAGTTTTTTTGGTTTAATTAGGTACAGCTAACTTATTTTAATGATTTTTGTTTCGTTTTTCTATGGCCACTTTGGTGAAACTTATTAAATACTGAAATATTATAACAACTTACTTATTTTAAAAAATAAACTTTACAACCCATACATCAATGAAACAAGAAAAAAAATCACTTTTAAATGGAGTCACAGCCAACTAAAATTCGAAATTAAAATAAGAAAATGTATCATAAAATAACAAAAACAATGAAATATAGGTTAAAAATTATTGACAAATTTTAAATCTACTCAAAAGTGTCCCAATAATATCGAAAAATATTTTGAGTATGATTTTAAATCAGCAAACATAAATCAAAAACTTTTTTTTTTGTTTTTTATGAATAGCGCAAAAATTTTTTTTACAAAGAATATTTGCTCTTAAATCAAAAATGATTTTGACGTATTTAACCAAGTCTACATCTCTTAAAACATCCTCATGCTGTTCATGATGACTGGGACATTCTGTATAATTTAAGCTATTGTGAAAAGTAAATTTAATGAGAACCCATTATTTCGCCAGAAAACCGATTACTGAATAATCGGCAAAAGAGCCGATATCGTCGATTACTGATTATCTACCTATTAATAGGTGCATTCCTAGCCAAAGACACAACTCAAAAAGCTTTTCTGTATCTATCTCCAACTTTACTAGTCATGTTTTTTTTTTTTGTAAAGTAAAGCAAAATAAAGGTTCAAGGATTCGTCTCAACTCAAACATTCACAAATTCTTAACAATTTTAATTTTAAGCTTTACGATGACGTTTTTTTTGACATACCTACTGAAACATTTCTGTTATTGAGTTGTTGCACTTTTTTTTACCCGGGTGCGATAACTTGGGACACTTACAAATTATTTTTTAAAAAATTCTATCAAAAACGAAGGTGGTAAAATTATTAAAAGAAATTAAAATTGGCTGGCAGAGGAAAGCGCACTAATTTAGACAGAGGTAATTTTAAGTCGAATATCAATAGAAAATTAAATGCAAATAAATTTAATATAATTAACTTTTACGGTTCCATTAAAATAGATAACATTGTTATTTTGACCTTCCTATAAGTTGTAAAATCGTCCAAGCAAGTATCAGTATTACTTCTAACATGTGCTATAATGAATCTGTAAGTTTACATCATCACGAACGCTTGAAGGAAGAGAAAAACGAATAAAATATGTTGTGAACGAAACCTAAAGCCACTGAATCATTACTCCACATTTTGAAACCAACTGTCGTGAGCCTGATAAAGCTCAACAAATGAAAGCACTTACGAGCAACTCGTGCAATTTACTTGGAAATCTGTCGAAAACGCATGGCACGTTCTAATTCCATTATATGAACCTCGTCATTAGCAGGAATGGGACGAATATAGCCGACGTTATCCAAAAATTTACACCTACATTTTTGTCTTTTGTAGAAAGTTAAAGAAATGGTTGTACTTGTATATGATATGATGATAGTCGATTACGTTTGATACCATTTTTTGGTAATTAAGGAGCGAAAATGAGCCTTAATTAATACAAAGTTTGCATGAATTTAAAAAACCTTTTGTTTATTATTCAGTACATAATTCGTTACAATTAAAACGCACCCTCTGTAATTCTAATCGCTATAATCTCTTGGCATTTTTATAATAAACGATGCAGTATTTTAAACCCTTGTCGTTACACGGTTTACAAGCATTGCCAAAAAACACTGAAAAAAACTGTAAAAATATAGATACCTACTACATATAAAACGGTTTCCTTATAAGGAAAAATCAGAGATATAAATAATAAATTATCGCAACCTGAATCAACAAAAACATGTATACATACTATGTAATTTAAAAAAAAAACAGTTGCCTATCGCAGATTTGACATACGTCATCGTAGAGCAGGGGTGTCAAACTCGCGGCCCGCAACAAAAATTTTTGCGGCCCGGCCAATATATCGGCACACAATAATATATAATAAAATAACAAACCGACGCAGAATAAAAATAAGATAGGTAGAATTCGCTAAACGTTTTTTTAATTATACTCTTTTTTTTGCTATTATTAAAAAAACCTAACGTTAAACCTTGTTTGTATGGCCCAAGTTAGCTATTAAGTTTGACACCCCTGTCGTAGAGATAACAAGTGCACATCAGTTAATAGAGAATTTGTCGCCGTTTTCAAAAATATAAGGTTTGTTGCCGTTATTTTCAATAATTAAAAAGTTATAGGGGTGCGACAGTCAAAACTGAATCACCCGGTATAATATTTAATTTGTAGGTAATAGGTATACAAATTTATAAGTACCTACATTATTACTGCTTGACGTTTAATGATTTAAGTATAATTTAAAAATGTGCGAGTAAACATTACTAATCGTTAAAAATAGAATTTTTAACACACTGTCATAAATTAATCTTTTTTTAAATCAAATCAAGTTCACTTTAAAATAAATACGAGACAAAATCTTTAAATTTGGAAAATTTGAAACTTAGTCATTATTGGTAGGTACTATGGTACTACTCATTCATACCTAATTCAATAAGAAAAAAAAATCCTGTGTAAACATAAATAAAAGATAAATTGTTTAATTAACCAAATCTAAACTAAATTTTATTAGTTTAAGCACAAAAAAGTTTAAATTTTACGTAGAAAAATATTTAAAAAATTTGTTTTAAGCGTTTAAATATTTAAACGTAGTGCAAAAAAGTATATTTAATTTTCATTTAATACATTTATGCGATTAACGCGATTAGTAAAATAACATTAGCAAGACCGTCATTTCTTGATTCTGATGTGACAAAATTTTCATGGTTTAAAAAAATCACATTTTTAAAAACACTTTCACTCTTAAAATAAATACATATTTATTAAAATTGCTTTTATTTGCCGTTTTTCAAACATTTAGGTTTATTACACAATTTTAAAATTCAATATATCACTTTTTTTTTGTCAAAGAAACTGACACTTTTATAACCAAGCTTACATTTTAAGTTATAAACAATTGCCTTTTTTGTGCTAAATTCTAAGCCAAAAAAGCAAAAACGTGATGAAAAAAAAATAAAAAAGATAATAATTCAGTTGCTGTAATGGATCCTATTCTAGTTTATTTTGAGTGATAGGTTGTAAACTTCCAGCTAGAATAATTGGAGAAGATATACTTCTCAGCATCCGAGAATGACGTAGAAGACGAAATTGGAAGAGGAAAACTCATTATTTAAATTTAGGAATGTATACAACCGATAATAGCCGATTTCCAGCTACGCCAACTATGCCAACTGCTAACTTGTTGCAAGCCGACAGTTGGTGATTAGTTTAAGTCGTTGTATTGTTATAGTTTTGTGAAACCATTCGAGAACTGTCTTGAATAGGCAATATATTAAATTAACAATATATTTAACACGATTGCATTGCTTTTTTATTTAATACGTATACCTTTCACGCGTTTAACTATCGATTCGACATATATCGTGCTATTTGTTTGGGGATGAAGGGTTAAATTATCAGCTCCATACTAAAATCACGTGCCTTCAAAGCTCCACTTATTTTTTCAAACAAAGGGGTGTGTTGCTGGGACAACGTGATTTCACGATAAACACTTTGAAGCTAGTTAATGGTTATCGACACTGCCTTATATGACAAAGATTGCTGCAAAACAAATGAAAATACCTTAGTTCCCAGCTTGAGTAAAAATTACGATTTTCTATAGCTGCTGAAAATTGTGCAGTTTATTTGTTTTACATTTTAGATCTTGGGACGTACGAGAAGAAAACTTAGTGATGGTACAAAAAATGGCACTTAGGTGAAAAAAAAAGCATATGATTAAAAAGCTTGAAAGCATCAGGCCCACAAAAAATAAAAATATTTAGAAAAAGAAAAACATAGGAAATGTAGTAGAAAATCGCTGGAAGTTTAAAAAAATGATACGATAAAAACGAACAGCAAAAAAAAATATTGATCGAGATGTGATGGTGTAAAGAAATTGCGTACAAATAGAAATTGAATATCAAAACAGCAATGGAAAAAATATAATAGTATCTATGTATATCAACAGAAGTGGAGCATGCAAGATTACAAAAGATCTATATGAATTGAGATGAACCTTTGCGAAAGTCGAGTAGACGCAAGAAGCGACACAAAAACAAATAAAGTTTTAAGAAATGTTTGAAAAATAAGTGTCAGTAGCCAAAGATTTACAAAAAAATTGTTTACGGAAATACCACGAATTGTAGGTATAGGGTGAAAATTATTTAAAAAAAGAAGAAGTTATAACGAACTAAATGAATTTGAGTAGAACAAATCCGCGCAAATTTTATTTCACCCCAGATATTTGAAATTTTTTGAGGAGAAAAACTACTAGACAATTAAAGTTGCGCGTGATGAGAGTTGCACTTTATAAAGTCTGTTCAATTAATTAAAAACTACAAACGGCGAAACTTTTTAGGGTCGGCGATAACATCAAAAGCCAAAATGAAACAATTTAAAACAAATATAATAAGAAATCATGAAAGGTCTTTCAAACACAATTTGGACTCATAAACTTTTAGAATACCTTTAAAAGTTTTGTAGTCAAGTTCTTAAACAACAGTAATTTTTGCATATATTTACATATAAAAAAACTAAAATGTAAAAGATTCAATTTCGCAAGAATATCATTACGACCGCTTGTATTTGTCTATAAATTTCACGCTGCAACTGTGCAGCATCAAAGTCCTTATCGATTCAGTGGACGCCTTCATTCATGGAAGCTTATCCATTTCCCGAGTTCAGGTTTGGGTGTAGCGCAACTCTGAGAATACCGTAACCGATCACCCTAAAGCGTACCGACGACACACCGCTATCCAAGTTACTACCACCTACGTATTTATTGTACGACTGAACCAAATTTCAATATTTGGCATCAACCTCCATCGCATGAATGGTATATTAATACACCAATTTAAATGAAAGCTCTAGTATGTGTGATGAGTAGCCTGTTTGATATGTTCGGACATTATTATGGAGTAAAAATTGCACATTCGCGTTTATCAGTGCAATCTTTCCAATTGTTAATGACATATCAATTTTATTCCAGTACATTTTTGCATCATTTCATTAATCACGATTCAAACTTCATTCGTTATAAGACTATTCGTAAATGCCTGGCATTGGTCAATTAGCAAGGACTGTAAAAAATCTACAGTTAAGTATTTTTAAATACAATTCATGTTTTCTTTAACTATTAAATACGTTAACTTGGCGACATTTTATTGTTTTTGTCAGGTTCATGAACACAAAATTTAAATTAAAAAATGAAACTAATTTTCACCTCAAGCATTGTCATTTTCTGTGACCTTCTTTTAAATAGTTAATGCGTTGTGGAAGTAATAATTTCATATTAAACTTAAATTATCTCTACGAAACTGTATTAAGCATAACAAAAGCTGATTCACATTACTTCATACTAAGGACAAAGCAAAGGGGATTTCGTAGACTTACGACAATTTTCAACATAATAAGGTGAAAAATGATTTTGAATGAGCGTTCTCATTTTAAACCAAAGGCTGAACATTAATTTTGCTCCCTTTACATATAAATTTCTTATCAATTGCACAGCGCTGTGGCTCAAAATAATCGTAAGCTTTCATCACTGGCAACAAAAACTGGATACACTAGAAGCGTATAAATTATAATAACTTTATAATTGAGACAGTACGGACAGTAAATTCACTTTGTAAAATATAACAAAAGTTTCTTTTCGAGACAGGCGGTTCATATACGCCTTTGTGATTCAAAATAAATGAAGGATGTCGGCACAGCATCAATAAATCAGGCAAGAGACAATTTCTTAAGATTTTTTTACAGAGTTGTAAAAATACAAACAAATATAGCAAGCCATTATACGATGTCTCTATAATTTAATCACTTAATTTTCTAAAACTTATAATAAAAACCTCTAATTTGAGGATAGTGCCAAATTGCACAATGTCTAAAGTACACACGTACAAGTATATTGTGCAATATGTATTGTACAATATATGGCGCAATACCGTTTGTGCGATAAGTGCATACACACGCTCAATGTTTTAATTTTGATATTGTACAAGTGTACTGTGGCTGCTTAGGTTGTGAAAACGATGGAAATAAAAGCTTTAACATATATTTCGCTTGGAAAAGCGTTACTGATGAAGAAGAAGAAAATAAATAGATGATTATGGATAATAGAGTGGTATTTAAAAAGGGAAATATTTTTCGATATTAAACTGTTAAAGGAACTCCAAGTATGCGACTACAAGAACTACCAAAAACAAAATACAGTTACGAGAAGTTTACCATGTGCAGCCTACAAATGAACTGCAGATATTGTACAATACGGCCGAACGCAAACACATGTTCAAGTTACAGCGCAATTAACACAGTTATTGATATACATATATTTTGTCAATCTACAATCTCAGTATTATTGCGCAATATTTTTGAAAATAGCACAATATATTGCACAATATTGACGTCACACAAGTATTTTGTGCAATATACTTGTACGTATGTATCCCGCTTTACATTAATACTGTTAACAATTATCAGAGGTAGACTGATATCTAATCGTAATGAGTGACCTTTGGTGGTGTATAATAAAGATTATTTTGAAGCAGTGAATTAAGAAAAATATTGTATTAATCCGTAGAAGAAGTATTTAATTCAACAGACAAGAAAATGAAACATTAATACCATTTTTTGATCCTAACTTTTCATTGTTTTACAAGTTTTAAGCTATATTTGTGTTTGTAAATGCAAATCAATTCAAAAGAACTTTTCCCACATAATTCGCTTGTCATTTAATAGGGTTACTTATGAAAGTAATTGATTTATGTACGCATTTTGATTTTTGCAAGTAAGTAAGTAATGATACTAATCAAGGATGGGGAGTCGGCAGAAAAATTAACGACTCCTGACTCGCGAGTCAGTATTTTTTAAAACCGACTCCGACTTCAGACTCCTTTCAATAAAAAAAGCTGTGTTTTTTTCGTTCCCAAGTGTATTTTATAATGATAAGCACAATTTATTTTCGTATGTTTACTAAATAATGAATTAACATTAAAAAAATAAGTTTTTTTAAATAAAAATATAAAATTTTCAACAATTCGGTTATACCGCCGTTGTAATATAACGCGGGTTTGCGAGGTTGTATCCGACCCGCGTTATAAGCGACTTCCATTGTATTTGGTATTTTACTAAAAGTAATATAATACTGTAATCGTATACTAGGACTGTTAAATGTTAAATGTGAAAAATGAACTCATAAATTTATAATAAACATGCAAATTTTAATGTGAAAAATATGTTATCAAAGATACATATTTTAAATGAATCATAATTCTGCTTTATACCGCAAAATCTGGCGTATAATACGCATGCTTGATTTAGCCCAAAAGTTTCTGGTAGAATGGATATTTGTTTATAAGACGCACCATAACCTTTCATCAAATTGTTTTATGAAACATTTATTATAAAATTGAAAGAATAATAACAAACAGAAATAGGTACGCAATAAATAAAATAAAACACATTCAATTTCGCTCCATTTTCACACTTAATTTTGACAGAAACTCGGCAGATGTAGTTTATTTTCGATATCAAAAATGATGTATTTTTTGTACTTGCGTATTATACGTAACATTTTGCAAAAATTGTGCTCAATACACGAGAGATTTTCGGTACCTAATCCTGTAAAACGGAAATAATATTATAGACAAATTAGCGTCCAATATTGTGCAAATGGGTGCCAATTTACAAAACTTATTTGCAAAAAAACCACCCGTTATACATCGACTTTGTAACTATCAATTTCTTTTTTACTAGGGTTAATTTTACAAAATAAAATTACTCATTAGGAAAGTTTTAACATTAGAACCATATTTCTACATACCCTGACCTTAAAAACTTCAAACTAAAGGCACTACCGGCTATTGAAAACTTTCAAATGTTAACACGAGGTAAGGGTAAAATTAGGTCGACTACAAAACAAACCCTACCGTGTATCACATGAATCATGCGTGTTGTATTATTGCGTTGTTTATAAACCTTTTTCAGTAAAGTTTTTTTTTGCAGATAAAAGTTTGAAGTTTACATTCAAAACTATTTTGTGTTATTTAAACCGTTCCTGTTTCAGTTAAAAAAATCGATTGAAATCGTAATTTTGTTTTTGTTTAATTTTTTTAATTCTGTTCTTATTCTCGTAAAAACTAAATTAAAAAAGAGTCGGGAGTCGGTAGTTTTTTCGACTACCGGCTCCGACTCCCTAAAAAAGGTTCCATCTCCTCGACTACCGACTACCGACTCTGACTCCCCATTCCTGATATTTACTAATGAATAATCACTTAGTAAATAATTGCTGCATGATGTGTCGGCCAAGTTTTGAAAGTTAAGACTGGTTAATTTATCTAGGATAAAAAAATCATAATTTTTTTACGATACTAATATTTATGTACAACTAATTATACTGCAGAGATTCAATCTTACTTGAGACTGTTAGTCTAATCAAAATATCTGGGGATAGGTATCATGAAACAGGCAGCGCAGACCAAATTGTATTACTTTATTAACTTTAATTATAATATTAAATAAAAAACACTTCATCTGAAGGAAAAAAAAGGTATACCTAATAGCATTTTTATGCTACACAACCGACAAAAATAAGATCCCTTATTTTCCACGTAGTAGATCCAACCCATAAAAAACTGCCATAAATTCGACCTTAAAATAAATGTTAGCTGTTTAAAACAAGCTAAATTGATAAAGTTTGTAAACTCATTTTGTTGTAAATTTCCATTTCGTTTTTTTCTTAAGAAACAAAATATTAGTTACTGTGAACATGTTTTATCCCAAATTTTTATGATATGTTTCAATTTATAGCAGTGCAAGTTCAGAAAGTATTTTATATTCGATTGTTGTACGTTTTAGGAAATTGGGCGATTCAATGAATGATTTTTTATGTATACATTTGGTCCATCTTTGTTGATGGAATGTTAAACAAGTCTTCCTAAAATTTACCCGCTTAGATATAGTTTTGAATTTCTTTTTTCTGGAATTGTATTAAATTTTTAAGATCACAAGATATGCTTTCTTAGGTCTAAAGATCATTAATAAATACATAAAGTAAAATAAAAAAAGGAAACTTTACAAAAAGTTCTCTTCAAATATAAATACAGACTTTTATTGGACATTTCTCTCAAGATTTGGATTATCGCTGTGAGGTTTTTGTGTATATTTGTTATTCCACAAGGACTGCAATACTAAATTAAATTTCAAGATTTGATAAGAGATATTTATTTTGCGGATACTAATTTGAGTTTTTTTTAGTGATTTTTTCAACAAAAAAATTAACAATCGCCACAAACTGGAAACTTGTTCACGTAATCATGTACTAACTAATCTAACCGTAATTGATGACTAATTATATTCAGTTTTTATGTATCATACGAGATAAAATTAATGCAACTAAAACAATGAGGTTTTTGGCTATTTGGTTAATATTAATTTTGTTTTGGACAACTTCACTAAAAGAAAAATTGCTACGAGTACATAGCATAGAATATTAACGTAGATAGTTGTTATTTTGTCGACATTGTTCTAAAATTAAATAACGTAAAACCTTAAAAAAAAATATTTTCACCAAACCCTGAGATTCAGTTATTTTGTATTGACGAAAGGTAAAAATATATTTACATTAGATTTAAAAATAAAATAAAATAAAACAATTTTTGTGTTTAAGATACAAAAAATATAAATAGCTTTATAAAACAAAATGAACAATGTCTGTCGATATTTATAAAATATTAAAATCTTTGTAAATTTGGTGTCGATAAAATTTATTTTCCCATAGAAGCCATGATTAATTACCGTTTGTATTAAAAAACATAAATTTGTGTTGTAATTTAAATTCAAAACGGCGGTAACGTATTTGATGGAACTGTAATATTAGAAAAACAAGAAATCTGTTCGTTTATTTTAAAGAAATATATTTATTTTTATATCATTTAACCAATCGTTTATATATTATTGTTTCTAAAATCCCGATAGCGATTAAGCTATTTTTAAGAAACTGTTTGAAGTTTAAATTTTCCGAAATTAACGTAGCTAAAACACATTTTACGCAATGTTAAAACTAAATAGAAAAGTAGTTTATGAAACAGATTGATGAGTTCGGGAACTCACGTTGGAAACACAACGTATTAAATAAATGATTAAGCAAAAGAGGATACATTCTTACCATGTACATTTGGTCATACGGGTACGGGGTACGAATTATAAAATCAGTGTATGAACTAGTTGACGAGAGAAGGGCGGATGTATCCAGCGAGACGGTCAGTTGGGCGTAATGAAGTTTTGGGTTGAAAACTCATTACGAGATTAGGAAATGGGAAAATTTAAATTCAAAAATCGAAATGCAAGAGACGAGGTCATATTTAAAGCGAATTTGCATGATGATATTCGCAAGAGGTAATCAGTGCGCATGTCTTTCTGTTCGTTTGCATTTTAACTGTTTTCCAAATATTCGAAGCAATAAAATAATAAAATTTCTGATACATTTATAAAAAAATCTGTAAAACTGTTTTGCTCGAATTAAAACAGACAACAAACGTAGGTTTGCCAAACAGTAAAGTTAATAATCAAAAAAAGGAATCACAAATGATTTAACCATACATTTCAATTAAGTAAACAACTAGGAGTATTATAATAATAATAATAATAAAAATCTTTATTGTCCACAAACAAAAATTGCCATGAGACAAAAACTGCTGAACAACGCAGCAGAACATTGATAATACATTATACACAAAAAAAAAACAAACACAACATTAACAAAACATCAACACAAAGAAAACAAATTATTTTTAACAAAATTTCAGAGAATTGACACAATCTGTTTTTACTTTGTGCAGAGCATTTTAGCAAATAGTTGGTTTTATAATAATAATAACAATAATAACAAAAATCTTTACTGTTACTATTGAAACACAGCAGAAACATTAATAATCCATTATAAGTACACAAAATATATAACAAAGATAACAACAAAAACATCAACACAAAAACAAAATATAGGTACAAAACTACGTACCATCATATCACTTTAATTAAAGCACCTCTTCCAATAGTGTTGTGTGCTATCAAAGTTTGTTTATTAATTATTTTGCGTGACTTTTAATAGTTTAAAGATTACGAAATTAAATTAATGTGTGTGTGTGGTTCATATGTGTGTTATTCTCGCGCGGCATACCCCCTCTTCACCCGTTAGAGGCACAAGGTGGGTAAAGATAAGGAGAGTCAAGGATGGGCAAGGATAGGTGGAAGTACTGCCACAGCATTTGCCTTAACTATAGAGGAAATCACCTGAATCCTCTACAATGACAGTCGGCGCCCTGAGATTCAAACCTATTACCTCCCGATTGCAAGTTAGGTTGTTAACACAACCAGCCGCCAACGAGCTCGGTTAAATAATAATATGCTCGGTCTTATTGGTGAACTAGTAAACTAATTAATTACTCTACATACATTTTTTTGCTGGCATCCATTGATTTCTTTATTTAATGGTATGCCAAACACAACGGCAAACATTGGGATCTCGTTAACGATAAGAGCTACAAAGTACTTAAAATTGGACGAAATGTGCCTACATCAAAGGTTAAACGCTGCGTAAGTTCGAAAGACTAAAATAAGTATTTTTTACACTGTTAAAATTTTGCAGAGGAAAGTTATAGACATTTTTATGCCGTGTTGCGATTGAAAGTAAACATAGGCGATGTGAAAAGTATTAAAATAACAGCAGAGTGGACACCTATTAATTAATATTAACACGTCACATTAAAATGTTCTGTTTATTACAAATTTGTCTGGACATGATACAAAGTGTAAAATATACAATTCCATAATAAATTAACTTTAAAATTGATTGTCAAATTACAGTTGTACGTTTTTAAATTTGTTTATTTTACAATAGGTTTTAATCATGTCCATAAAATCCAATAAATTATATACCACTTTATGCATCATCATTATATGACATCTGTCCAAGACACTTGTCAATAAACTAGATATACAGCGTACTAAATGATCGGTGCAATTTATATTTAACGGCTCCATTGCAGATATTCAATACTAAAGTACAAATTTTACACGAAATACTTTTTAAATGTATGTATGAATTGCAAATTAATTAAAAAATAATAATTTAGTAATCAGTGCTCATATAACGGCAAAAAAATGATATGTTAAATCGAGTTTGCATAAATGTACCAACATAAAAATCATGCAAAAGCACAACAGACTATCAACATGAATTGCGTATGAGGAGTTACATGAACAAACTTACCAGAGAGAAAAAGATCTTGGAGAGCTTGAACAGCTTGGCAAAGAATAGCCCATGTTTCCGGTTCTGTGAGACCGGTAGGTCGAGCAACTAGGAGGTCTGCAAGAGTGATGCCCCTCTGGTGGTAACTGTCGTGGATAAGATGAGACCGCTGCATACTGAAACAGAAACGACTTTTTAAATTTTGTCTTTGATTAACACATTCGCCAAGAAATAACAGTAGAATGTGCATTTTCATCGTCAAGACATAAATTTCTCATGAATGTATACAAGCAAGAGCTAATTTCTTCTGAGACCATTGAATAATGTCTGAGTACATCAAAAAAATTAAATGTTCTTGGATGTTCTGTAGCACGTGTAGTTTACGTATTTGTTAGCTCATTAACATATTCTGCAAATCGCTGGAGAACATAAGGATGGCCGTGCGGCTTGGATGAAGTGTATCATCCAGATACAGCAACAAAGACGAGTGAATGATGGCTTTTGTCTCTATTGTACGTGTCTTTAGATTTTGACACTGCCTGGCGCACGTTGTGTAGTGGTGCCCAAAGAGCAAGCAAGCGGACAGTTGGATAACTTTGCGAACAAAAGCATTAACATTCGGGGTGAACGACGTTTGAACAAACATACGCGAACATAAACAAATGTCAACGAATGTGATTACTTTGTGAGCGACTTTAAAATGCCTTGTTGTGATCGTAAAAAATTCCAGTTTAAGTATAGAACCGTTCTACAAAATGCAATCTTTAAAAATACCCTCACAGGAAAAATTTCAGAGAGAACAAACTTTATAAAAGCATCTTACAAGATAATTCGCACTTTATATATATAGAATGAGGTAAGAAACGATCCCGTTTTAGCTCTGGGCTATTATTAAAAACTGTTTACAGTACCTACTCATCGAAAGATACGCCGCTAATAGACGAATTAAATTTTGAAGATAAACACTTTGCAAATTATTTTCCCGTCTGTCAATATAAGTTTAAAACGGATATTCTAAACAGAAGGCGCAGAAGTTTAAGGAGAAACATAAAAGCCAAGAAGTGAACTTTGATAGCGGTAACTGGGAGGAGTCCATTTCACAAATTTTAAGGTAGTTAAATTGATTTAACGGGAATACCTAAACAAGACTGTTCTGTGGTTTTACTTATTACCAGGGGTTTGGAGCGGAGCACGGAGCTGGAGGACGGAGCAGTGGAGCAATGGGTTTTTGCCCGGAGCTGGAGCGGGGGGTCTGGAGCAAATAATTTTGACTGCTCCACTGCTCTAGTTTATTATGTAGAATTTAAAAAAAAACTACTTTTTTTTCAAGATCAATAGTTTGTTTTTTCAAACATTTATTTAACTTCACTTGTTTGTTAGGGCCAAATATTGTTATTTTTGCATCCGATAAAATTAAAACTTTGTTAAAAAAATTTAAATAAAAAACTTTTTTAAAAATGATAACAATATTTGGAGCATGGAGCGGAGCTGGAACGTAGCTGGAGCAGCCATTTTAATGCCGGAGCGGAGCTGGAGCGGAGCAATTAAAAAATTGGACCGCTCCAAACCCCTGCTTATTACAGTGCTTTCCTTATGAATTAGTTAAGCCTTATATTGAATATAAAAATACACAATTAAAGATTCATAGCAAACTACAGGGATGCTGGCTGCGTCATAACTTTTCCTGCAATTAATATTAAAAAAATAGTTTTGCTAATAAATCAAACGGACTTATTTATATCGAGAGAAGTTAAGACGCTCACAACGTAGGTTTGAGCCAATAGAATCCGGCCCAGACAATTACAAAAAGTGTAGTCGTTAGTGACTAAGGATCTGTGAGAGTATTATTTACTGACGACTAGCTGTTATTTCAATTTGTTCATAACATAACATTTGCGCTACTCGCACACAGGGCAGTTACTGTATCGCGAAACCCTAATCGTGAGCGACACACATAAATGAAAAATCAAACCCGACTCAAATTTCATTTAAAACAATTTATTCAAGGTTATAAGACCACAATGTTTTGAACGGGCTCTACGGGGCTGGAATTTAATTTGCCACCGCAGCATCTTAGTATATCTAAAGAATTAGTGCAAGAATAATCTGCGTGGCTCAATTTAACCTCATAAAAGTTTTTTATTTTGGTCGAAGACAAAGCATTTTTTCGTAAATGACTTTCACTAAAATTGAATCTAAACGTTTTCTATTATTACACTGTTTTCTAAACTTATTTTAGTTTTATTTTCAATCCCTTTAAATATATTTTTGGCACACTTTAAAGATCAAAAAATTCTGCTAAAATTGGCAGTAGCTAAGCAATCAAGATTGAATTAAACGCATCAACAAATCGTTATAAAAAAAAAAAACGAACAAAAAGAAAATTTGTAAAACAATCATGACTAGCGTAGAAGGCCGTTATGCACGTTAGTAATTTCCTACAAAACAAATTAGCATCAGAATGACATAATTGGGTATTCCAGTGTTTCCAAGCACTTTTCATTAAATGGACAACAATACGTTCACGCAGATTCATTCACATTTACCACACTCAGATGAAACCTATAATTTACAAAATTTAAATTACATTACAAACCAATTAAATGCGCGTAGAATTGGTTGCCATAATCAAATTACCCACCATAATGAATTTACTCAAAAGGACGTGAATTAATTGGACTAAAACAACAAGACAACAAAATTGTTAGTTACAGAATCGTGGGTCTGAGGTTTTTTTTGTGTAAAATTACACGAAAAATATTTTTACAAAATACTTCAGCCCTTTCATTACCTTTTTGTTTACATGTATAAAACCTTTGCTTGGCGTACCTACTAAATAGAAAAAACAATTATTTTGTTACAAATATTTCAACAGGGTTACCTTTTTAATTAAACTCTAGCCCAAAGAAAATGAGGATAAAACTCTGACAGAAAATTAAAACAATTTGCAAAAAAGCATTGTAAAACTAATATTTATTTAATTATTACGTAGTTTAATTTCATTATTCCTAGAAGACAGCCTTATGAGAATTAATGACTTAATTCATGTTGCATTAGCTTTAGCAAGAAAGAAAAGTAATTTTAAATTAAAAAACAAAAATAAGACAAGACACTTTTTTAAACTCTATAATAAAAATGGCGGCTAAAAATCGCAGTTTGTCAAGACTAAGATCACATAGATGCAAGTCAAAGTTCTAAATCTCGTAACGGAAACATTGTGAAAGGAGGCGCCGGTCTACACATTGACCAACAAGCTTAAGTTCAAAGCGTTTTGCGGAAAACGCAACGAAAGGGAAAGGTTTAATGTAGTAACATTAATGCCAAAATGAATATGCCTTTGATTATTTCATGTTGGAGCTGAAAAATGATTGTTTAAACTCATATCAACATTGTATATAATTGATTTGTATCAATCCCTATTATATCAACACTAATATCTTTTCATTACTTCAGATAGAACCCGAGTTCTGTAAGCTGGTATTATAATTACAACAGAGCATGTAAAAAAGTATTTTTTGTGCGATCGTACTAGAAACAGCTGTTTGACGAACGCGTTAGCAACCATAAAGTACTGCATTACCGGCCCTATCCTTAGCAACGGCCGTAAAAGTTACTTTTCAGGCCGTTACCCTTAGCAACGGTCGAAAAAGTAACTTTTATGGCCGTTGCTAAGGAGAGGGCCGGTAATGCAGTACATACGCCGTCATCTGTCAGTGACAGAATGTCACGTAGTTTCTAACCTATAATTTTAAAAATTACTAAAAATTTAAATTGTTTTTAATTCGATCGCACAAAAAATGTAATATGCACCTTGCGTGTTTGCTGGCCTCGACTACGTCTCGGCCAGCAAACCAGACGCGGCCGAAAAAGTTACACTTTTTGGCCTTGATACATTAATAACTATTGTGCCCAAAAAATGTAACAGGAAGGTTTTGTTTTTATTTAACTTTTTAAATTAGGATTATTATTTTTTATATAAAAGGGTGCAGTAAAAATTATCCGCACCCCGATTATACTAAAACTTATTTCTGTTTGCTGCACTGTAACAGTGCATTGTGTGGCAAAGCATTTGCAAATCGCGATGGCTCTGTTTATAAAATAATCCATGACATACTTGGGTTTCGAACAGTTTGTGTGACTTGGGTACCAAAACAAGTCACAGAAGGGCATAAGCAAAAGCGTTTGGACATCTGCAAACAAAATTTGAACTTGAAGGAAGGTGAAAGTATCTTAAACAAATCATTACTGGTGAAGAGAGATTTATTCATCAATACGAGCCTGAGAGTAAACGGCATGGATTGAAATGAAAACAAAAAAAAGTTCAGAAGTCAACCATCAGCTGGTAAACTAATGCTTACAGTTTTCTGGGGTTCCAAGGGCAAGTATTGGAAAAGGTTCAACGACCAACAGTGCTCGTTACAGTGAGATGCTCACTGAAAAGCTGAAACCTAAACGCAGAAAACTGCAATCCAAGGGCGTTGTGATCTTGCATATCCGCACACCTCTGCCCACACTGTCGAAACTCAGCAAAAACTTCGCGTTGAGGTGTTAAAACATCCTTCCTATAATCCTGATCTTGCTACAGCGGACTTTCACATGTTTGGTTCCCAGAAAGCACTCCTACGAGGACGAAGATTTATCTCTAATAAAGAAGTGAAAACAGCGGTGTATTTGTGGCTCGCAGCTCAGTCTAAAACATTTTTTAATGAATACGAAATTGACAGATGGACAAAGTGTATTCCAAAAGCAAATAGATTATGTCTAAAAATGTATTTGTCTTTTCTTGAAGTCGATTAAAATAAATTCCACAGCCAGAGTGCGGATAATTTTTGACTCGCCTCAATAGATTATTTATTTAACTCTTTAATACTAACTATGAAAAATAATATTGGCCAAATGGCCGCACAAATACGAATTCTTTGGTTTGGTTCCCAGAAAGCACTCCTATGAGGACGAAGATTTATCTCTAATAAAGAAGTGAAAACAGCGGTGTATTTGTGGCTCGCAGCTCAGTCTAAAACATTTTTTAATGAATACGAAATTGACAGATGGACAAAGTGTATTTCAAAAGCAAATAGATTATGTCTAAAAATGTTGTATTTGTCTTTTCTTGAAGTCGATTAAAATAAATTCCACAGCCAGAGTGCGGATAATTTTTGACTCGCCTCAATAGATTATTTATTTAACTCTTTAATACTAACTATGGAAAATAATATTGGCCAAATGGCCGCACAAATACGAATTCTTTCAATTACATTAAACATTACATTTTGGCATACTTCGATTTCTTGACGAATGTTGTCTTTCAGCGTTCGAGTTGTTGTTGGCTTGTTCCCGTACACCTTTTTCTTTAAATAGCCCACAAAATAAAATCTGGCGCAGTTAAATTAGATAAACGGGATAATCAATCAATATCATAAAATTTTGACATGATGCGGCCAAAAAATGCATCGCGTAGAATTTGCATCGTAACGCGAGCTGTGTGCGATGAGGCACCGTCTTGTTAGGACCACATATGCTGTAGATCTTGTTGATGAGTTTCAGATAAAAAACCGTTTTCCAACATCGCACGATATCGTTCACCAGTAACTGTAACGGCATTTCCACTACCATATTCGGAAAAAATGGGCAAATGATTCCGCTAGCCCAAATTGCGCACCAAACAGTTATCCTACGAGGATGAAGAGGTCGTTCATAGATCAATTTTGGATTTTTTAATACCCAATAACGACCATTCTGTTTTTTAATACTTCTAGTGAAGTCAAAATGAGCTTCGTCACCTAGGATTAAAGTTTAAAAAAAATTTAGGGTCGTCCATATTCAAACGTATCACCTGTGCACTATTTACGATATCGTTCGTTGTTAATTTCCGGAAAATGTTGAGCAATGTGAATTTTGTAAGGAGAAAAGTCTTCTTTTTTTTTTAGTTTACCATACAGATGTCGATGAAGTGCCGATTTCTTGTTAAACTGAGGTACTACAATGGCAGCAAAACAAAATCGGACTGTTGTATAAAGAACACCTTGTACAACTCTTTTATTAAATAATTCATAACCAACATTTCTGCATGCTCTCTACAATTTTTCGAAATGTTCGAATTTCAAGGATAAAATTAACGTAAAAGAAACCAATTTACATTTTTGTTTATTAAAAACAAAATACTTTCTATCAATTTTACATTTTTAAGTCTTAAGTGAATGAAAGTGACCTAAATAAGGATTAAACAGTGAAGTTGATTAATTACTTTAAAGAAAATGACTCAAGTTTGTAATTGTTTGGTTCTGTGTCTCTTCTGGATTGTACACTGACGACAAAATTGGCGACAGTTTTATTTCTATTTAATGTCTTTCTTGCCAAATCGATTTGAAACAATTCATCAAGACGAGCATCAATCAAGTTGAGTAATCGTTTTATTTCCAAAATAATTAGTCAGAAAAATGAATGAACGGCAGAAACTTCAGTAAACATTGAAAAACTGTTTAATCACACTCTTATTTAAAAAGTATAACAGCCTAAAGCAAAAAAGTGTGTGTAAATTATTATTAACGTTAAGCGCCAGCAGAACACCGGGATTCAATTTATCAATAAATTGTCGTATACAATTTCAAGGATAAATAATGCGTTTACAGCGAAAGTGTAATCGAATAATAAATCACGCGGTGATTCGTCATTAATAAAGATTAAGGGACGATAATTATTTCGATGAAGTAAGATACAGAGCAGGTGTAACAATTTTTAAAAATGTGGAAGGTATAAGAGCGCCCTTAACAAAGCACAACTGAAAATTACAGCAATTTATCAAAACTTAATTATAAAACCAAATAATCTCTGAAGAATGATGGCTTCAATAAGTAGGCCTATTCCATAATTAGTAATTACTTGGTTTGGGAAAAACTAAACCGTATTTTAAACTTGAAACAGAAACTTCAACGTTAATACATGAAATAAATATAATTTTTATTATTATTAAAAAATGCTCTTATATATTTAATCGACTGACCGAATTATTTAAGCACATTTTTCGCGACAAGCTTTATTTAAATTGTTACATGTCAAAGAGATTCTTCCAATCTAACGCAAGTCTCCTGTTTACATATGAGGGTAGCCACACATGCTTTATAATTTAAGGTTTTGTTTTATTAATCTAAATTACAAATTAAATTGCTAACAAATGTTTTAAGACTTTGTAACACAATGCACAGGATTATGTACTATATTTTTCTTGCAACCTCTTAAGTTAGTTCGTAATTATTTAGGAAACACCCTGTATATAACATAACAATTCATTTTTTTAATGTTATTTATAACGTTATGTAACGAAAAAAATAAATAAATAACGTTATACAATAACGTAACGATTTAAAACGTTATTCCATCCCTGAAAATAACAAAAAAATACTTTTTCGGTATTAACTTTAAAACCGGAAATGGTACAATATTTTTGAAATCGGTTCTTAATCGGTTAAAAAAAACTGCTTATTTTTGGTAATGTAACCGTTTCTCTATTTTGAGTATGAAGTAGATATCCATGTAACTCTCCTTTGGTTCACCCTGTACATTGATTTGATTTATATGTTTTAAAGTAATTGAAAATTGGAAGAGTTTTTACTATAAAAATCGTGTGAAAGGCAACAGTTTCTATTTATTTAAAATGACAAAAGTTCCAGAACACAATACATTTGGGAAGACGGCTCATACAACTTACGGGTGAAGTTAAAAAGTTATTTATTCAAACAAAATCAATTTCAGCTACAATACAATGGAACTATGATATGTATCTCTAGTTTTCGTTATTCTTTTGCAAGTCATTCGTACTTTTTTCCTTCAAACCTTTGTATTTCTATTTCTACTCTGGGAATCGTTGTAATAATTCAGCAAAAATATTACTCGCTGTTTAGTACTTTAAAATTAAGTTTTTTGCCATAAAACTTTTTATTCTGATTGGATTCTGGTCTCTTATGATCCCCACTTTTGATTTTCTGAAAAATACATGTATCACTGCCCAAACATTGGAATCTTGCAAATACTTTGAATAAAAAGCAAGTAAAAATATTTCTGCTAGGGACTATTTCAAATAGTATCCCGCTTTCTCACTCATTTTAAAAATGAAATGCCTATCTTTGCGGTATTTTTATTAGTAAAGAGATTAAGTTAATTATTTGAAAATAAATTCTTAACCATTGTGAATAAAATATATGTAGGTATACACATTGTTTAAAAAACTTTATTTCTTTATGCATATTAATGTTAAAATAAAGTTTACGTAAAGAATTGTTAGGTTTATAAAGTGATTCATTTAATAATTTAAATAAGACTGCAACTCGTGAATAGACGAGAGTTTTGAAACTGGTATAGCATTCGACCTAGAGATCTTAAATTTTTTTAAAATTTAAGCCTATTTTAATTCAACTAAAGAATCTTCCCGCAAATGATTTTAATCGCGTATTCAAAAATATGATGTAAGGGTTCAAAGCTGACGATGCCGTAGGTGTAAGAATTCCGTTTCGTTGATTTTAATCAAATTATTACAAAGAGAAGAAAATTGCTGCACGTAATATTTCATGCGATCGCAAAATTCCAGAAAAAGACATTACAGCCACCTAAATGTATTTACCTGTAAACTGTCTCTATAAAGCGAAATAATCTAATTAATTCATTTCATTTGTGTCAGCCTACTTGATCACTTGTGCTTATTGGGGAATAAAAATTATTGCAAGAAAGGTAATTAGGGTTGGAAAATCATTCAATGAAACTGTTACCTCAGATATTTAAAATTTCTTTAGTAGGCATACCTTAACGATAGAAACGCTGTCAAAAATAGGCTTACGTTAAATATAAATTAATTTTAGAATTTCAAATTTATATTGAGACAGAAATATTTTGGTAAGAATTAATATCGAAAACTTGGAAAAATAATTTCCCTACTCTTACATACACACCATTTAGTTCTTTTAAATATGCTATGTATTATCTTGTGCAATAATAAACCACTATTTTAAAAATTTTATTATCTTTTTACTTCTATAGTGTAGCTACTGCAGTCATACCAATTTTTGATATAAAATAAATATCGATTTGATATGCAGGATGTCAAAAAGATCATAGCCAAATACATAATTAACCTCGTTCACTATACTTACAAAAAGCCTCTGCACGGATGGCATAAAAATAAATTTGAAATTTTAATGTGTTTTAACTTTAACAATCGTTTTTCAACTTTTTTTTTTAATACACTAACAATAAGACATTTCAATTGACATATTGGTTACATAAATTGGCTTTAATGAATATTAAATTGTTTTTTTTTTTTAACTCAGTTTTCTTAATGCAACAATAGTGGTTCATGCGGTTATTTAAATTGAGTACTTTCTGATGAAAACAACAACACCAATAACCTTGGTATTCTTATTAAAAGCTGGCATTAAACTTTAAGATTATTGTAAAGTTTTGATTAGATATCCTATTCATTATAGTTGACTACACTTAATAGCAAAACATTTTGTTTCTGTGTTAACCACTAAGAATGAATTAAAAATTTTAGGAACGACAAAAAAATTAAAACATTTAAAGTTTTGCTGAATATACAGTAAACATTTTCGTAATTTTATAAATAAATCCTAATTCAATTATTGGTATTTTTAAATTGTCAGAAAATATTTAAATAACCGGATGAACTACTATCGTTATATCATAAGAACAGAATTTTTGTTAAAAAAAATCGATTTCGTAACCTTCAAATCCGATTAAAGAAAGCACAACAAAATTTAAATTATGCAGGGCACGGCACAGTTAATAAGAAAAATAAATTCTGGTCAAAAACTTATTTGATGTTATGAAAATTAACCAAAAGGGTGCAATTGTAATTAAAATTGTATCATGTTTTCAAATATGTAAAAATATTGTTTCATTTAAAATAAAAACTTATGGTGATTTACGGTTTAACCAAAAATACTTTTAACCTAACAATCCACAGTTTTATGTATTTTACCCCCAGAAAACACCACTCCAAATTTCATAAAGGTAGATAGATGCATTCATGCAAAGGATATCTGGTCATAAATCCAGTTAAACCCGGTATAATAATAACAATCACAATATCAATAGGGTTAAAAAAATTACCTTGACATAATTAAAAAAATTATGTTTTTCTCTTTTTAAAAATAGATGGGTTTGAATGTTTATGTTACAATTTTGCCCCAAAACAAATTTAACTTAATAAAATTTCTCTAACTTTGTTATAATTTCACAAAATCGTATTCATTTTTTATCTTATAAAACATTTTTGTTATCTGTTCATTACGTTTATCTAAAAATACAAGTAGTGACAATAACATTTAAGCTTATTATGTGTGTATGGGCAAAGTTTTTTTAGTGTTATCATCTCTTTTTTATGAAACCAGTATATATTGATATATTGATTAGCAATCAAAACATTTAAATTTATATTTTCAATATCGCCCTAGAGCACAAGCACAAATTGATATTGTTTACAAAGCTTTTAACAAAGTAAACCACTTTATTTTTATTACAAAGTTGACAGCATAGAAACGCGCGATATTTTGTAAAGGTGCAGCATTCTACAAACTGTTTAAAGTGCTACTGTAATGGATGTGAGCCACAGAAATAAAATCGTTTGATATGGCGGAGACGTTTATGTTAACTGACAAGAAATGATACAGCAGCACAAAGGTTTCTTTCGAACGTCAAATTCACAAACATGTCATTTTAAATAAGGATCAGGTTTAAATACACAGTGTGTTGAATTTTTAGGGTATCACAATTTGATTGTATACTTAAAAAGCTGCGAAGTAGCGGGGATGGAAAAAAATCTGACATCTAAAAAAAAATTACCGTGTTTTCTTTTTGAGAAAGCTACTTATAAAACACTGATCCGTGATCAGTGATTGCGTAATAAGAAAAACGTAAATTTAAGCAAAAAAACAACAACGCTTATTAATTAATACTGCCTTATCCGACAAGTAATGAACCTTACTAAGATTTGATTATGCAATTTTTCAAGAGCTTGCTAATGGCGATAGAACTGTATTTCCCAACATTATTTACTTATAAATATATTTTTCCTCTACTCCTTGCAGTATTTTAACCGGCGGTTATCTTATCTAGAACCGGCTGCCAGTGTTAATATTGCAATATTTAAGATTTTTATTTAAAACCCACAGAACTCTTTGGGTATTAAACGCAATTAAAACTTTTTCCTTTACTTTTAGCAACAGTTGACTAGATCCTTCCTCGTAGAAAACATGCAATTAAAGTCATGTTGATCATACTAAAAGTATTTAGCAAAGATATGTAAATGTATTAGCTTTAAATTTAATCTTAACAGCATGAAACTAATGGTAATAAAAAGTTTAAACGGGTCACGTGCGATTATAAGCCCTGTTAATTTAAAATATAAGATAAAAGACAAAAGAACAACAAAAGTAAGCACTAAAAATAACTATCAAGCGGCATTCCACAGATAGTAGCTAAGGCGGCTAATAACTTTAAATTAAATTACATAAATGTAAACAAAACAAAACACTGGTTGTGAAATTATTATTTTATGTTCACTGGCACATAATTTTTCATCATTCATGCATATACAAATAAAAAATAAAAATTCAGACGACTGTTGTTTAAAATTTGTTATTGTATACAGGGTGTCCCAGAAAACATTTCCAGAATGGGAATCTCGCTTATTATAAAAGATACAGGTTTACCTAAATTAGATGAATTATTCCCAAGTATGAGAGGAGCTACAATCTATTTTTAAAAGTAGTACCAAATTCCTCGTACTTCAGATGTTACGGCAAAAATTATGAAAATGTTGATTTTTTCCCTCATTACCTTCTTAAGGTACTTTTTAATGGATAATGTAACTATTATTTTAATTTTTTTATCACTTACCATTTTTGAGATATTACCCCTAATTTAATTTTTTCTCATGGACCGCGAAGTAAGCTATCGAATAGTTAAATGTGCTTTTTTTTCTGTTTTTAATGATATATTATTTGCCAAACCCATTTTTATAAATAAGTCGCAAAATTAAGAAAAATCGTATTTTACCAATCACTTATGAAGTTACCTATGAAAATTGAAACAAAAAACAACTAATTAAATGTCAAATGACAGTTGCAATTTGTTTGCGGTATCATTTATTGGAATTTTATAGTATTGTTGTGTAATTCGACAGTCTTTGGAGCAAATTTGTTATCATATAATTATGGGCAATTTAAAACTAATGAAAAATTTGACATGCTAAGATGCTACATTCCTTGCCAGAAACTGTGTAAAAACAGATAATTCTAATTCTTCATTGATTTGTTTTGGATTTTTGGTTGGTTTATCAAACAAACCATATTATTTTCAATTTATTTCCAAATTTCTGCAATTACGCGCACTTCGTTGCCTTCTCTTAGGATACAACTCCTAAGTATATTTGCTAAGCTTCTACAGTTTATATATCTCTTACCGTTTACGTTTACGAGATCCCCATGCTGTTCACGATAACTGGGACACCCTGTAACTTTTGCAACAAAAACAGTTGCTAATCCAATTACTGTTTTATTGCACAAATTAAAATTCCTTGTCGGCAAAAAGTGTACATAATCACATTAATGTACAGCAATGGGCAACCCACGGCCTGCGGGTCGCAAGCAACCCCCCCAGTTTTACTTTGATTGTCAGAGGTAAATCGTTCCAGATTACATCCGATAATTGAAACTTTACTGTATTTAGTTTTATTTTATAGACAATAACAATTGAACCAACATCTTTTCGTGGGTATAATAGATATTATTAAATATTCGATCTGGAACATACCAATATTGTTTTCAAAATTCATGCGGCTTACCTAGGCTACTATAAAAACAACATAATAAGCAAGTAGTATCATTCACTTTAACATTCATTTACAATATATTAGTGGAACTGTACGTACTGGTTTCTTTTTAGACATGGTCAACTGGTGAACCTCGGATGTCGACAGATGCCACTGTGACGTAGCATTGCAGAGGTTTGTCTTCTGATTCGGGACGACGTCCTGGTAAGTAATATACCAGACATGTCACTCCTATCAGGAATAAAAAGAATATGAACACGAAATCGAACATGATGAGTGAGTTCCACGTCAGAAGGCGCATTACAGAGCCTGTTGATGGTCGACATCCACATGGACCATTACCAAACAAAACACGCACTATTTAAAGTCTTCAGATGTTCAGTTGTTGTCCATATAGTCTTGTTTTATTGTATTAACGGTCACAACACAAAAATATCTTATTAACATGAAAAATAAATTTCTTCGTTTTCGATTATTTTAATGTGTTCATATATTTCCTAAAGCATAAATATATTTAAATTATTGGTAATAGCGGTTTTCCTCAGGTTTGCGAGAAAAGATAGTTTAAGAAATATTACGTTACGCGTTTACGGAAATATCGCTGAAACCGTTATACTTATGATTTCGGTTAGATTTTAGGATAACTATAAACGTACTTTCCAAAAATTAAAAAAAAGGAAGTGCTATTTGTGGTTTTCTTAGTAATAAAATTAGGAAAAAGAAAAAAACTAGTGTGCAAGAAATTTTAAGTAGGTAACGTTTTTTTAGCATTTTTTTTTCTGTCTTTGCATTTAATAACCTACTTTGTACTACTTCAACTTTAAGCGATAAGCATGCACGTTAAAACAATTTATAACGCTCTGTATGTTATAAAGTAGGTGATACATTGTTCCTTAAACAAACTTTCCGGCTAAGTTTGTATAAAACGAAACAAAAACAATCTCCAACTCAAGGATAACTAAATTCACGCTTCTTTCCTAAAAATCGACTTAATTTAAAACGAACTTAAAAGTGTAATGAAACTTTAACATCATTAAATACGTCGGATTATTGAAACAAAAGTAATTATTTACATGCGAAACAAGTCGCCAACTTCGTTGCAATATAGTAGGCAGCGGAAGCGAGTAAATGTAATTACGTTTTCCCAGAATTTTGATCTTGATTTATAGTGCCGTTGTTCAACCATAAATAATTTACGAAAACCTTTTACAAATAAATATATTCCGAAAATGACGTTTCCATTACAGACCACAATCGCACACGGAGTAATTTTAAACAATAACACAAAAATGGAGTTTACATTATACTACTATGAAAAAAATATACAACAAACAGCTTAAAACATGCTTTATTGTACAGAAAACAATAAAATGTGCCTGTTCCATTGTAAGAATATAATCCTGATACAGCGAACTGGAACAAGTAAAACAAAATTAAAATCTCCAGGTGTTTTTACATTTTTCTGTAGGTACAATAAACCTACTTTAAATATTAACATACAAGTTATGCGACCTGTATTAAATTTTGTACGGAATAAAACGCTATTCCCAAATTTTGGGCTACCTACACGTTTTGGACTTTAAATGGTCGTATTGTAACCTGGTAAGGCAAGCTGTGTCGTTACCACTAGTGTTATTAGATCAATGGACCCTAAAATGTCCTTTCATTTACGTGGTCGTGATTTTTGCGGACAGCAGTAATATTTCTGACAAGTTTTACGATCGCATTTAGTCGTACAAATTGTAATGAGGACTATAAATAAAATGCAGGTATGTCGTTTACGAGATTGAACGGTTTGCGAAAGAAACGAAAGCTGGAAAACGTTGACTAAATTGTTTGTACGTAATAGCCAATTCTAGTATTACTATGAAATAATAAAGGCTACTAACACAATTTATCGTTTGTTTAAAGTTAAAATATCTTCGATTTCGTAATTGAGCTGATAGGTTTCGAATTCAATTTCAAAAAAATCTTCAAGGCCTGAAATCAACTAATACAAAAGAGCCATCGTTAAGATAGTGTTAGAATTAAGCATGTGTTTTGATAATAAACATGAAATGATGGAAAACAATACGTCGGCAAGCAACGCCACTTTAACGGTAATTGTTATAAAGTTACAAGTGTCCTGAAGATGTCCTTAATACTAGCCGACGAAACGGCATCGAAGTGGACAAGTTTGTTAAATATCACGAATAGCTCTGCTTGCAACACGAAATTTGCAGTCTTGCTTTCGTTGTGCAGGGTGGACCAAATTCGAATGTTTTACGAGGTTTCTCGGTAACCATAATAGTTAGCGAAAATCTGATACCTCTCTTGAAATATATTTTTGAGATAAGGAAGTCTCTTTTATAAGATTTTTATATCGCTTTTAATTTTAGCACTACAGACGAAAAACGAAATTTCATCGTTTTTGAAAATTTATATATAAAAATAGAACTAAATGTTTGTGTAGGTTTTTATGCTAAATTAATTTTTTTTTAAAATTTGATTTTTTTAATTAAAGATCCTATTAAGCCATGACTGTACAAAAAAGCATTTTCTTAGCTTTTTAAAAATAAACACTTTTATATGTTTCAAAAAATTACTGATTCTCGATGATTTTTTTTAAATCAAAGTTTGCTATGATTTCGTAAACAAGTGATGATTGCAATTAAAAACGAACTAAACGTATCGGAGTAGTCTGCTGCAGCCGCTAGGTTGTTGCCATTTACAATGTTAACCTCTAACATATTAAACTTGTCAAAGTGTTCAAATTAAGTCATCTTCACAATACCACAATATTTAATAAATAAATAAATAAAACGGTTTGCCTAAAACTTTAAAAAACTCCCTTTAGTCGTTTTTTAATTGCAAATATCACTGGTTTACGAAATCATGGCAAACTTGGATAATAAAATTTTCATAAAGTTAGCCATATATCAGTTATGTTTTGAAACATATAAAAGCGTATATTTTTAAAAGCTAAAAAAAAATGCTATATTATACAACACATGGTCTACTAGACTTTTCATGAAAAAATGAAGTTTACTTTAAATTTCAAAAATCAAGGTAGTTAAAAAAAAATAAACTGACTTACGTTGAGCATAAAAATGTTTATAAAAAACCTGTGTAATATTTAGTTCTATATTTATAAATAAAGGAGTCATAGTAAGTTTTCAAAAACGTTAAAATTTCATTTTTCGTCTGTAGTGCAAAAATGGAACTTTTTTTTTTTTTTTTAACTGTATTGTTTTATTGCACCTAGCTACTTTAGCCAACCAGCAATATGTCTTTATGATAGTTCTACTTAAGTTAAGAGTCCACCCGTTGGTGTCTTCTTTTTTTCTTCTGTATTTTTGTTTTCAAGAACGACACAACCGCACAGTGCTCTGCTTTACACTAACTCGCTAACTCAAACGGCTTGGTCCGTTTAAGCCTTCTCACTAGATGTTGGTTGTCCAAGAGCTGCAGGGCTTCGGTGTTGATGTGATCATGCAGCCTTTGTTCATGTTTGTTGGCAAAGTTTTGGATTTCTTCGTCGACTATTGGCATCCTCAGGTCCCTGTGGAGGTCGACATTCCTCACGTACCACGGGGCATCCACAATTGCCCGGAGTACCTTATTTTGGAATCGCTGTATTATTTTAATGTTCGTTTTACCAGCACACCCCCAAAGCTGTATGCCGTAGGTCCATACTGGCTTCAGTATTTGTTTGTATATTAGAAGTTTATTTTCAATTGAAAGTTTAGATTTCCTATTCATTAGCCAAAATAGTTTTCTATATTTGATGCCTAGCTCTTTACGTTTTTTTTTAATGTGTTCTTTCCACTTTAATTTAATGTCCAGGTTCATGCCTAAATATTTAGCTGTGTTAGAATGTGGAATTCTGTTGTTGTTTAATATCACTGGCAGGTGTTCTACTAATCTTTTATTTGTGAAATTCACTTGCACTGTTTTAGTTTCATTTAGTTTGATGCGCCATGTTTTAGTCCAATCGAAGATTTGATTTGTTGCGTTCTGGAGTTTATCTGTTGATTGTTCAATAGTTGTTCCGATGGCTAGAATTGCGGTATCGTAGGCAAAAGTGGCTACTTTCACATGTTGTGTTTGTGGTATATCAGAAGTGAATAGCAAGTACAGTATTGGGCCAAGGACACTACTTTGGGGTACTCCGGCTTTGATTTCTTTGAATGTGGAATATTCTTCATCTTGTTTCACTCGGAAAATCCTATCTGATAGATAGGATTTTAGGATGTCACAATATTGCTTTGGTAGAGATTTGTTTAGCTTGTGTACTAGGCCTTCGAGCCATACTCTGTCAAAGGCCTGGGCTACGTCTAGAAATAATGAAGAGCAGATCTTTTTTTCCTCAAGTGCCTTTTCTATTTCGTGTGTTATTCTGTGCACTTGATCGATAGTGGAGTTCTTGCTTCTAAATCCAAATTGGTGTTCAGGTATTAGGTTTTTACTGTTTATAATTGGTTTCAGTCTTTTCAATAAGAGTTTTTCAAATAATTTAGATAAGACTGGTAGTAAGGATGGATATTGGTCTATAGGACTTAGCATCATTAGGTGGTTTCCCAGGTTTGGCTATCATTATGACTTCAGCGACTTTCCACATGTTTGGTACATGCTGCAGTCGGAATGCAGCATTTATTATATACGTCAGTTTAACTATAGCTTTGCGTGGTAGATATTTTAATATTTCGCCTGTGATTAGATCATACCCTGGTGCTTTTCTAGAGTTAATATTTCCTTTGATTTCTTCGGCTACTTCTTTAGGTGTTACCCTCGGTATTTCTTCTAGTTTTCTATTTTCTTCGTTTGTTAGTTCATATCCATGGTCTTCATTTGGTTGGAAGATCATTTCCAAATGATTAGCAAAGACGTCAGCTTTTTGTTTATTTGATCGTGCCCACTCTCCATTATCTTGTTTTATTGGTGGCATATGAACTATTGGGCGTTTAAGTTTTCGAGTCGCTTTCCATAAGGAGTATTCAGTGTCTTTATAAGTTGTCAGCTCTCTCAGGTATGTTTCTATTGATTCATTTTTAATTTCATTTATCTCCTTTTTTAGCTGTTGTGTTAGCTTATTCAGGGTCACTTTGTCTTCAGGAAATCTAGTAGTTTGCCATTTTTTCCGTGCCTTTCTCTTTTTAGTTATTGGTTCTTTTATTTCTTTTGGGTAGGCATTACCTATTGTTTTTCGCTTTATTTCTGGTGTGTTATTCCAAGCGGTTTGCTGTATATCTGTGACAAATTTTTCTACCTCGTCCTCTAGTTGCTCTTTTGTTCTTAATAGCCCATTTAGTTCAATTTTGTTACTTAGTTCTGTTTTGAATCCTATCCAGTCTGTTCTTTTGTTACACAGTGTAGGTCTATTTTCTTTTTGGATTATGTTTTCACTTAAAATCATAATCACTGGAGAATGGTCTGAATCGAGGTCAAAATTTTCTTCTATTTTTATAAAGTTACCGGGAATTTTTTTGGTGATGTAGAAGTCCAGCAAATCTGGTATCTTGTTTATATCGGATGGCCAGTAAGTTGGCTTTCCTGTTGAGTGGTAGTCGCATCCAATTTCGCTTGCTGCTGCGTGGAGCTCTCTTCCTTTCGTAGTTGTCAATCTTGAACCCCAGATGATATTTTTAGCGTTAAAATCTCCTCCTACGATAAAGTTTTCTCCCATTTGCTGTAGGAATTTTTTGTAATTTTCTCTTTTTAGGTTGTGCCTTGGCGGAATATATACGGCTGCGACTGTGAAGCTGTATTTATTTGTTTTTATGTTTACTGCAGTTGCTTGTATTTCTTCCGTTTCTATTTTGTTATTCTCATAATGATTAATGTTTTGTTTTATTAATACAGCACTTCCACCTCTTGCTGTGTCTGCTGGGTGTACAGTACTATAGACTTTATACCCTTTAAATTTTATATAGTTCTGTTTTGTTAAATGGAACGTGATATAAAAGATCTGATATCACAGTCGTGTTTATTAAAAAAAAACATTCAAGTGGCCGACATCAGATTTTTGCTAAATACTATGGTAACCGAGATAACCCCGTAAAACTTTCGAATTTGGTCCACCTTGTACTTGTTAATAGATGTTCGCTTTGATCTCAAATGAAACGGTAGCTAAGATTTTAACAATTGCTGTGGTATTAGTTGTAAATAATAAAAATTTGACAGTTGTAAATGAGTACATAATTTATTTGTTTATAAAAACATTAAAATATCACTTCTTTATGCATATCTACCTAATTGTTATAAAAATTTGGAGTGTTTATGAAACATTTAGATAGATATAAATGATAACTTCAGGGCATAACAATATAAAAGCACACAGCGAAAGGTGAGCGAAGTTTATAATAAAACGTGCATAGGTATTCTAAAGAAATTGATTTATCGGCAAAACGAATCATATAATAGGGATTGCTCAGTTATTTAAAAAGTTGCGCTACTTTGGAACACAATACATATATCGCGTCACGTACATGTAAATTTCTATAGAAGGGAAGTAAGAATATTTGTAATAAAAATGAAAAATTTCGATCATCATGCGGTCATTGGTTATGTAGTAAAAGGCGTCATGGAAAAAAAAATTGAATACGTGCCCGAGACATTGACGGATGAGTGCTGCGATGGATAGTGGCGCTTTCAAACGAACAATCGTAAGCATAGCAACAAAGAATTATACAAATCCGATCAATTTTAAACTATAGTGGTTAACGACAACACCGAAAGTTGTTTCAACAAGTAAGTGCATGAACAACAAGGTTTTTGCTACTTAAAAACTGAACGTGCTATTGAAACGAGAGAAAAAACAAAGACGAGGGTCGTAAACAAACTAATACCGTGCGGAGTAAAGCTATTTATCAATGCTTATTTAAAATTTTACAGATTATTTAAAAGTGCGCTTCTAGACCTTATGTACAGATTGTTTTATTTTAAATGGAAATGCAGGGTAGACCATGACGTTTTTAAAACAAACAATTTATACACAGGGCAAATTTCTTTTATAATTACTACACCAACCTCAGAAATTAAGAGGAAAAGAAGTCAAAATAAATGAAGTTATCAATATTTGAGAAAATGTCAACGCCTTTCAGTTTTTTTTTGCAAAAATGAAAGTTTTATCAACTTTTATACATTAGAAAAAATTGTAAAAAAATCAGAAGTAAACTTATTTTTACTTTTTAAGTTGTAAAAGTGAAGAAGATATAGTTACTTTTGTGGAAATTTAATTTTCATAGTAATAAAGTGCAATAAAAAGATCATGTTTTCTGTCATGTCAAATACCTACATACAGGGTGGGCAAATTTCGATGTTTTCATAGGGAATCTCGGTAACTATAAGAGGTATCAAAAAACGAACCGCGCATCCTCGATCTCTTTTTTCTAGAAAAAGTTAAAGGTGAAACTAAAATTGGTTATCGTCTTTTGTTTTCGAGTTTTCGTTTTATGACTATATTTTGCTTGTTTATGAAAATAAACAAAAATAATTTTGACGTAGGCACTTTTTTGATATGAATGCAGTGGTGTAGACAACTTTTCAAAAAATATTCCGAAATTCGAGTTGTGACATAAAGTTGTATTTTTTTAAACAGAACCCATAGTTGGCTATGACTTCTTTAAATTCCTTATTTTTTTGTCATTCCAAATATATATGGGTTGATGTATTTATTTTCAATAATACGCAAGTTACGAAGGTTTTTTAGTTTTTTTTTTCAAAAAGTGCCTGTAGAACGTCAAAATTATTTTTGTTTATCTTCATAAACAAGCAAGATATAGTGATAAAACGAAAAGTCGAAAAATCGAGTTATCGGCGATAACTCGAAAACAAAAGACTATGGCCAATATTAGTTTTCACCATTAACTTTTTCTCGAAAAAAGAGATGGAGGATGCGCGGTCCGTTTTTTGATACCTCATAGTTATCGAGATTCCCTATTAAAACATCGAAATTTGTCCACCTTGCACATACAGGTTAGGAAGCTTATAAAAATCTGGCATACCTCGACATACATTTGCTCTAGATAACGATAAATTCAAGAAGAGCACAGTCAACGTAATTCCCATTACGCTAAACTTCTTATACGATCGTTCCAATAACAGCAGCGCAATATGGATATAAATGACCCATATCAGTTACACGGCCAACTTCATGTATATTCCGCTCTGCTTCTAGCAAAGCGAAATCTGAATGAAGTTGGACATCATCAGTTCCATGACCAACTTCATTCATAATTCGCTTCTCTACTTATAGCCATGATCAGTTCTTAAATTAAACGTCATTTTTGGTAAAATCCGCCAAAGTTTATTGAATGGAAGATTTTACAACCTGTGTATTTACAAAAGAAAAATGTATTTACTTCATACCTCAAGATTTTTGAAATAAAGAAAAAATGCAAACACTTTGCATGTTTTTTTCTGTAAAATAAGATGGTGTATTAACATTTTAATCTTGAATAATAAATATTAAAATATACCGTTTTTGTTTATATTGCAATAGCATGATGGTTGTTGGTCTTCAATGACAAAGCTAGGTAATTCGTTTTTTATTAAAGAAAGATAATTTTCCTCTAAAATTAAAAAGACATCAAATTCTTTATCAAGCAAAGAATTTGTTTAAAAAAACACCCGAAAACGTTATTGCTTTATTCATTCAGTTGTCGATATTAAATACCTCGCATTTATATGGCATATAGAGGTAAAATGAATGTGATCTGCAAAAATGTATTATACAATTGACATTACGGCTTTAAAACATGAACTGACATAGAGGAAAAGCTGAAGGACGGCTTTCAATAATAGTTAGAGGTGCAAAACAAGCGATGCGCTTCGTTACTGTCGTATACGACGGAAGTTGTATTAATTAGTTCATCCCTAAAGTTTCCGAGCAAAGGGTTTTGCGTTTATTATCCTAAAAACGGCTACCGATCGACGGTAAATTAACTCGTTTAATTATATTAAAAATGTTGTGTTCAAAATGGGTTAACGTCCGTCAATTACTTGTACGTAACTCTGCATAAGTTTATAACTATCGGAGACAAGGTCGAGAACTTCGGAAGAGATTTAATAGGTAAATGTTCAAAATTGTTAAAAAATGATGGTTCACTTTAAAGATTGTCTTTAAACCTTGGTTATTTGATAAAAAATCATGGGACGATCTGTTTTTGTTGAGGACCAAACTCAAACCTATTTGTCACAAGGATTAATGTGAAGCCAGCCCAATGAATTTATCGCACACCATGTGCTGTAATTTACTTTTTAATTTTTTAATGAATACAAGTATTATATACTAACAAACTTATTTAAAAAAATTAGGAAACTGTACAAAGTAAAAAGCAGAAGGAAAGGTGATATTAAAATTAACCTCGGGCGTGTAAACTTACTTGTGTCATTAAAATGTTTTATGTCTGTTGCAGTCTTTGTAACATTCTTATGCTCCCCGAAGAAAATTTTGAGAAACGCTGATTGGTACCGAAGTACAGAGTATGGGGCTATTGTAATTCTCCATGTTACAATAAGAAACTTGTGCTACAAGCGATTTCGATGCAAAAATGAAGTAAAGTTCAACATGAACAATTGTGCACCTAGGCGAAGAGATAAATGGATGTTAAAAAACAGTTTTGTTATTATTATAATATACAAAGAATATCGTGGATATATATTTGTAAGAAAGATTCCAACTCCAAACAGTGTTCAGGAATTAGCTTTACGATTTCAGGGATCAAGGATAAAACGGGATGTAAAAATTCGAACGAGAAAATGTGTCGTGAATAGAGAAAATTTCGAGGAGAGAAAGCTAAGCTCAATTAAGAATCGCAAGACAGCGGCAAACCTTGGCGAGAGTAACAACACGAAGACAATTAACATCAGGGCAATGTTATAAGCATTTTACCTAAACGTGTCACTAATTAAAAAAATTAATTTAATATTCTTTTTAATTAGTAATCAATAAAGCACACGAGTAATTCCCCAAAGGATGACCTAAGTGCAACAAAAATAATATATACAAAAGTATTAAAATATACTTGTTGGTAATTCCTCGGCGAAAATGTCCCTTAAGGAATCATTTCTAATATTATACACCGTACAGGGTGGGCAAATTTCGATGTTTTCATAGGGAATCTCTGTAACTATAAGAGGTATCAAAAAACGGACCGCGCATCCTTAATCTCTTGTTTCGAAAAAAAGTTAATGGTGAAACTAAAATTGGTTATCGTCTTTTGTTTTCGAGTTATCGCCGATAACTCGATTTTTCGACTTTTCGTTTTATGACTGTATCTCGCTTGTTTATGAAAATAAACAAAAATAATTTTGACGTTCTACAGGCACTTTTTTGATAAGAATGCAGTGGCGTAGACAATTTTTCAAAAAAAAAAAAACGAAATTCGAGTTGTGCCATAAAGTTGTATTTTTTTAAATGGAACTTATAATTGGCTATGACTTATTTAAATTCCTTATTTTTTTGTCATTCCAAATATATAAGGGCTGATGTATTTATTTTCAATAATACGCAAGTTACGGAGGTTTCTTAGTTTTTTTTTTAAACAAAATTATAGTAGGCTATGAAAACAAAAGCAAAACAAGGTGTAAAACCTTTTAAAACTCATTTGGTACAAGTTACGAAGGTTTTGTAACTTGTTGTGATAAACATTATAAATATATAAAAATAAGGAAACAACGATAAAGTCGGAATCTGCAGTAATGTAGTTTATTGTAGTTTATCTTATGTTCAAATATTTGTAATGTTTACCACAACAACAAATTACAAAACCTTCGTAAATTGTACCAAATGAGTTTTAAAAGGTTTTACACACTGTAACACTCAACATATGTAAATATTTCCAGTATTTAATACTGAAACAATTGTGAACAAAAATGTGTTAATAGGGTTAATACATACATTTTTAAATGAAAATTGCTCAATTTATATAACACGGTCAATCATCGATTTTGGAATGCGAATAGGCGGAAGAAGTGTCTTGATTTTAAACTTTTACGTAAAATCTTTACCAAACGTGCTATGTCACAGTATCACAAATTTAATGCCAAATAAGGTACGGAAAAAAAAATTTGCCCAAAAATCGCCCACCACCGTGCTCTAGCGCCATGCAAATCCGATAAATGACCACTGATAATTTAAAAAAAAAAAAAACGCCTTTTAACGTTCTAAATTAAAATATGCAATGCATGTCTCAAGCGCTCTAAAAAAATTGTTTCCTGGAATAACAAACATATACCGTATTTTACGGACTATAAGACGCACTTTTTTCTTCGAAAAATTGCCTCCAAAATTCACGTGCGTCTTATACTCGAAATTAATATAAAAATGTACAGTGTTTGATTTAAAATTCCCGCCAGTCTTAAAAATGGCCATATATTCGATGCCGCGGAAAACCTATCTCTATCTGGCAACATTGGATTCAACTGGCAGCAGCAGTTCGGTTTTATAAACTAAGAATATTTTTTTAAGTCTGGCTTTGCAATTTAATAATAAAAATGGTAAAAATGTTATTTTTTTAAAAAATTGCTTAAAAATTAAGGTGCGTCTTATAGTTCGTAAAATACGGTAATCAATTTCGTTTTAATAAGTAAAACAAGTCAATTACCTGTTGTTATAACAACATTTTTGGCCCACCCTGTATTTGCATTTGAAATAAACTTAACTTAATTAATTTGAAAGCAACGGCAGAATTCCATGTGACATTTAAGATGTTTAAAAACTCAAAGTTTACAGAATTGTCGACTTATTTGACTGCAACCACTAATTGAATATTTTAACCTTAAAAGGACAAAGTGTGTTGAGTTTGTGTTTGTATTTTAAAGGAGTAACTCAGAATAAAAATGTAATTATACTAAGTGAAATGTTAGTAACGTTACTTATCCCCTGTGAATTTCTCAACTTTGTTGTTGTTAAACATTGAATTTGCCCTAATATAGCGTCTGAAAAGTTTCTTAAAATAATATTATTGTAACGAAAGTTAAATTTCTTCCGGTACTAACGATTTCATGCTAGAATTTTCTCGGGAGTATTACAAATAATGATATATTCATAAATTAATCAGCGGCTCCCAACCTGATTTACAGGGGCGTCGACAGACGTCACCAGACCCGGGGGCAAAATCTACATGGCCTTACGTAAATAAATTATTTAAAAAGTTTATTTAATAAAAAAAAAATTGTGGGCTGGTGATTTATGCCGAGTCTACGAAAATTGGAAACTCCTATGTTGATCATGTTTTTTTCATATTTTATCGATGTTTTTATTACTTTATTGAAAAATATTTACCAGGTTACATTGCCAATATAACAACATAAAATCACCGTGGAAAATGTGTCAGACATATTTTATATCAATACAATTTTCATTAATACTTGTTACATCAAATAGTTACAGCACATAAATCTACTTTAATTTAAAAATTGTTGCAGCATATCAAAAGGATTTTGATATAATTAATTAACATAAAAATTAGCAACTTTGTCTGTTTAATTTAAACCTCTATCTCAAACGATAAGAAAAGTCACCATGATTGTTCTCGAATTTGAATTAAGATTGTGTGTACATCATTTAAAGAACGTTAAATAAACAAACCCTAAAAAGGAAACTTATTTAAAAATATTTCCTGGTTTATGGGAGAGCGGTGGACTGCAGCAAATGGTCGCCAGTGGAATTTTACTAATAATAATAGAATTACATAATCACAAAAAACTCAAGCTTGAATATTGCTTTGACGAGAAGGTACATATTTATTTTAACATTGCTTTAACGTAAAACTTGAGACACACCGGCACGTGAACAAGTAACAAGCCTTTACAACATTCTGTTGGTTTTAAATTCATAAAACACTGACTTGACTAAAAATGTTAGCTATCAAAAACAGCAATAATAATTATAATTTAGTTATCTTTAAAATATTTTTAAACCCAGGGTACGAAATGTATGCTTGCGTTTCATTAATCTCAGATATTTATTTGACAATTATGTAGATACCCTTAAAAATGTTTGAAGAAAGGGACTCTAAATAATAACGATTACTAACTTTGATCACCATAATGCAAACTTGAAGTTAAATTAGTTATTAATTGCTCAATAAACTGACTTACGCATAAAAACGTTTATTAACAAATCCTTTTGCTTGACATTTACTTAAGAAGATGTAATTAATAGATATGTTGTCAGATATATTTTAGGGCTTTTTAATTTGCTCTGTTTCATACTAAGCTTCAAAATTTTATTCCAAAAACTGATACTGTATTTATTAACTTAAAAATACTACATATACAGGGTGTCCCAGCCAAGACGAATTCTTTGATAGCTCTGTTATTAGTAATAATATTTAAAAAAATTAAATATAAAGGTTGTTTGTAATCATTTACTACATAACCTAAAATTATTTCCAACTATACACAGTGTTTTGTTTTTGCGCTCTGATACTAAACATTGTTTTTTTATATGGAACACCCTGTAATGTTTGGATGTAAAATTAATTTCTCTTTCAAAAATATTATAGGCTGTTTATGTCTAAAATGAACCGTTTTTGAGTTATTAACGTTTTCTTGAAAATTTTGACAGATGCAGATCTTTATAAAAATATTTATACTTATTAACATAACAACACCAGAGCAATTTACTCTGGTAATTTATTAGACAATAGTGTCATAGTGATTGTTGACTAGTTACATTTTTAAAATAATATACAGGGTGTTCGTTATACTCGGTCCATTTCGCTAAACTTTAAACGCATATAAATCTTTTTTTTTTTAATGGAACACCCTATATATTTTTACATTTTCTTGTAGAAAATTTAATTATCTTTCAAAGTTGTTAAGCACGTTTTATGTCTAAATATAATATTTTTGTTATTTCGTTTCTTATGATTATTTGCGAGTATTTTACCTAAAATATCGGTAGTAGCCTTTGAAAATTCAAAACAATTTGAATGAACTGTCAACCAGAACAGTTAAACGGCACAATTTAAACTATTATGCCACTAAAAATCCATATTTTTTAAGAACTGTAGATACACAGCATTCTGGTGTTATTTGCTGCCATTTATGCTGTGTATCTACAACTCTTAAAAAATATGGATTTATAGTGGCATAATAAATTAAATTGTTCCGATTAAGTGTTCTGGTTGACAGTTCATTCAAATTGTTTTGAATTTTCAAAGGCTACTACCGATATTTTAGGTAAAATACTCGCAAATAATCATAAGAAACGAAATAACTCCGAAAGTTTTTTATTTAGACATGCTTAATAACTTTGAAAGATAATTAAATTTTCTACAAGAAAATGTAAAAATATATAGGGTGTTCAATTTAAAAAAAAAGATTTATATGCGTTTAAAGTTTAGCGAAATGGACCGAGTATAACGAACGCCCTGTATATTATTTTAAAAATGTGACTAGTCAACAATAACTATGACACTATTGTCTAATAAATTACCAGAGTAAATTGCTCTGGTGTTGTTATGTTAATAAATATAAATATTTTTACAAAGATCTCTGCATCTGACAAAATTTTCAAAAAAACGTTAATAACTCAAAAACGGTTCATTTTAGACATAAACAACCTATATTATTAACTAACTTGCCATAATTTCACTCAATATGAACCAAACAAACATAAACAAATCATGGTAACCATCAAAATGAATCGATTAATTTTAGAATATTTAATGGTGCATGTTCTCTTATTTTAATTTTTACCTAAAAACTTAAGGTTTTGCGGGAAAAGTTAAAGAATTAAAAAAGTTTCTTAATAAATTAAGCTTTACCTATAGGAAAAATGACAAAATTGCAAAAATTTTAAGCCTCCAAAAAGTTGATAAAAAACCAACAGGAGTCGCACTTTGCACAGCCCCTTGTGAAGATGGGAGATGATTAAAAAATATTTCTATGGGAAACCTTCCAAGAAGTATAAAATATTGACCATTATGCCATTCTCCTACACACCTGTAAATTTGAGAAATAAAATAAAAACCTAATTTTACCGCTCCCCTATAGGGCGGTGTAATTCCGAAAGAAGACGTCTAAGTGAAAGAAATTATATAAAAGCACTCCCCTAAATTTTCGATAAGGAATTACCGTTTGAAGGTTTTCGCAATATCACCCTGTACATAAAACATAATCGTTCATAATTGTACTAACTTAACCTACTGAGTTTTTCGTACAATAAAATGAAAAATTTTACACATGAACAACCATTGTAAGCACAAACGTGCAACAAATTAGAATTATTAATCATTATACAGAACGCTTCGAACTAGAAATTAATAAATGCATTGTACACTGCGCTTATACTAATTAACAAACAATTAAGACAGTGATAAATGAGGGTTTTCTAATCAGGGATATTACCAATGTATTTCAAATTGTAAAACCAATTAATCTTTAGTTTATTCGCCAAATAACAAACTAGAGCGTATGAAACTATGTAAAATGATATGCAAAATATTGTTTTATACTAAGCTAAGAGCTAAGAAAAAAATAGATACAAGATAAAAACGTCAGGTAATGTGAAATACATGTATATTTGAATAAACGATGTTTAATATACAGGGTGATTGATTGGGACCGGGCATTAGAAATATATAAAGAATTAAAAACGGTATTAAACTGAAATTTTGGTTATGACCATAATGACATCTGATCTGTTTAATGAAAATATTTTCAAGATAGCGACACTGCGGAAATACCGGAAGTTGACGTCTACTTTCTTATTTTAAACACAATGGTCTATTTTTTATTGGATTTTTGGATTAACCACGTTATTTTAGAGGGACTTTTAATAGCATTCCCCTTATTGAAGAATTGTCATCCGTTTGCTAATAAAACGCATAAATAAATACTTTTGTGTATACTTAAATAAAATAAACATTGCACAAAAATTTACTCTAAAAAAAAAAGCATTGACAAGCCGTGCAGCAAATCAGTTACTATCTGTTTTAAAAAACATAAATTTAAAACAATGTCGTAAAAAACTTTTATCAAACCGCTTTCTCTTAAACTTTTTAAATGAGGTATTTTCACAAAGCATGCACACTTTGGTAATCGCAGAGTCGTTAGGAAGTGTTGATATAAAGAAATTAGTATGCAAATTATTAAGCCGCAGTAATTGAGTTTATATTAGTATTGTTTTCCGTGATAATAATATTTAATTTGTTAAATAAACAGTTCCCACTCGAGTATAATTTTGAACAAAGCGAATTATATTGAAAAGGCGATATAGCTAAGAGTTTAAAATGTTTCAGTATGAAAATTTGTATAAACTGTAACTTCATTCACTTATTGCAATTCCGCGAAAATCTATGTATACTCACTCCCGTTATAGACTTAGATGTTTACAATAGTTGATTTAAATTTATTGTTTTCTTACGTACCCAGTACTAACACATTGTTACCAAAACGTCTGGTTTTATGCAACCTAACAATATGTATCTTAACCCTTATGTCAAAGACAGAAATTTACAACGTTGTCTAATAACCTGTAAGGGGGTATACCCGGGTTTTTATCATAAACTTATGCTATAAGTTTTTTAAATAAAATGACAGATTGGTCAAATAATTCAGTTTTCAACTTCAAATTCTAAAGCCTGTAATAAACATCCGAAACATTTTATATACTTTTGAATGATTTATTAAACAAATAGATACAGTAAGCTCGCGTTATAAGCAACCCACGATATAAGCAACTCGCGTTATAAGCAACACTCGATATAAGCAACTATTGTATCAAAGTACACGATATAAGCAATTGTCAGTGTGACAGTTAAAAATACAAATATCCAAAATACTATTGCAGATATAACAATGAAATTTTGTATTTGAGCGTTATAGTATTTTTCGGATTCGATGGAAATATTAAGGTTGCAATGCGACTTCCGGTTCAACCGGAAACGGATTCAAACTTTGAAATTTTAAATAGAACATCTGTATATTTTTACATTTTTGGATTTCTCTTAAAATTTACTTTAATAAATGTAAAAGGTTATATGGGTCTAAAGTCAACAGTTTTCGTAAAATTTACATTTTTACGAAAATTTTTAGTGATATAGCACTTTCAGTTTTTTTTAACATTCAGGTTACTTAAAAGGGCAGTAAAATATCGTTTGAAAATTAGAGTAACAATAGATTTTTTAACAATAATTATTTTATTTTTAGGAGATTATTAATATATAGCGTCATTCAAAAAGTCTGCAACGAATGGAAAAGTTTTTTATGATTTTTTTCTCAGAAAATTTTATTCTTGATAAAAGATTGTGCATGGTCTAAAACTAATTTTAAGATAAAAAAAAAAGTTTGATAAAAAGTCATATGCCATTAGATATTAGCGATTTTTGAAATATTTGCAAGAGTAAAGTGCCCTTATTTTAAGAGATACAAAAAAAAATTGTAGAAGTGGTTTTTAAGAATCCCAAAATAAGGCTAGATTTAAATTTTGACGGTCAAATTACAACTTTTATTTTTTAAGAAATTTTAACATTCAAAAAATCAAAAAGACACTAAAATCTAGTGTCATATGACTTTTTATTAATTTTATTTCATCTTAAAATTAAATTTAGACCATATACCAACTTTCATTAAGAATAAAATTTTCAGAAAAATCGATTATAAAGAAACCAACCTTGCAAAGAAAGTTTTTTAAATTGCAAAATTTCAACCCACCAAAATGTTCAGATAAAAAAAAAAAACAGGGGTCGCACTTTTCAGCCCCCTGTGAAGGTGGGAGATGATTGAAAATATTACTATGGGAAACCTTTTAATAAGTATAAGACATCTACCAAATATCATTCTTCTACATTCATCCAAATTTGAGAAATAAAATAAAAACCTAATTTTACGCTCCCCTTTAGGGGGGTGTAACTCAGAAAGAAGACGTCTAAGAAAAAAAAATTATATGAAAGACCCCCCTTAATTTTCGATAAGGAATCACCACCTTAATTTTTTCGCAATATTTATGAAACACCCTGTATATGTCTAAAATGTAAAATCTAAACTATAGAGAGAAAATGAGCTGTACCAGAACTCAATTACACGGGGTCCATAAAACACCACTGGAGTCCTTACTGTATGTTGTTGTGGTACCTTGGCAACCATGTGGCATTAAAAATTTTAATTATTAAAGGGTTCAAATGAACTAATCCGCTACTTGCCATTTTACGTCGCACTTTTATGATAACGTTGAAAATGCTTTTAATTATATTAATTTATTCCAAGAGATGGATATTTAAAAATGTTTTTATGAAATAAGAGATTCGTTATGAGTAAGGCCCAACGCCTACTAAAGATACAATAGTGACGTGATATCTTAATGCAGTAATCAGACTTTTGAACACTTAATACAGAAAATTATACTAACAATAGATGCTAGTTAACACAATGTGCTTCTTTAATGATAATTACTAAACGTTTCTACTGTGTGTGTTGTGCCCCTTCAAATGACGTGACATATTACATCACTGTCAAATCGTTTCAGCGTGAGCTCGGCCTAAGTTTGTATATTGAATTATAATATCATTTATTTATTGAGTTTTTTAAGCTTCTATTTCTAATCAGTTTTACAGCCTTTACTTTTTTTGTAGTTCTGAACATTTTTCGTTTTTAACTTTTTACCTCTGACAAAGTAGCGCAAAATATTTAAAAAAAAAACGACTAAGAAATTGAAATGAAGCAAAATCTGAGTTTTAATTAAACGCACAAAGTTGCGTAATTGAATTTAATTGCGATGTAGCGGAAACTGGAGTGCCTTAATGTTAATCTGATGGATGTAATAATTCTATATATTAGAGTGGAGACACCTTCATGTCAAAGGTTTCTGTACCTAACTAGAAAAATTATCACGAAAAAAGCAGTGAAATAATGACTCTATTTATGTACTTCCACACACTTCCTTTAGAAGTTATTAAATTTGATTAGTGGTGTTGTAAATTGTTAAGTTGAAGACACAACAAATATTGTAAGTTAAGTTTTGGAAGTATTCTCGATGCATTTTAAGATTTAGTAAAATACATAAATTAAACTGATTAATAATTTTAATTAACGCTGTTTATAATTTACAAATATATTTGTAAGGTAGTGTTTTTGTGTCAGCAAATAGTTTAATTTCATGACTTATTAGCAGGGCCGAATATAAGGGTGTGCAGAGGGTGCACCGCACACGGCCCCGCGCCTAGACTGGCCCCGCGCTAGCCGTTTAGGGTTTGCGGAGCCGTGTGCGAAAATAAAAAACAGGCCTAAAAAAAAGCTTCTCGAACGGGATTCGTACCCGCGCTAGGATCCGGCTAGGTATTTCTTGGTATGGACAAAATGAGTGCGAGGAGCTTTTTTTTTTAGGTCACCAGCCTATTTTTTCAATTTTTTAGTAATTCTGCTTATTAGGTATGTATGAGTGAAAATTCGTCTATAAACTAAATAAAATAAACTGGTGTGGTCACCAACTGACTTTCGTCTGTGTGATTGTATATTTGTAGGTATAAAAGGTGCCACTCCACACGTTCTAATTAACCTAATTTTTGTAAATGACGCCCGTCAACGGGATGTAAATGACGTCTGTCATAATGACGTTTTATTTTTTATGAGTTACCAAGTTACTTAGCTACGTAACCAAGTTACATATCATAGTGATCGTGGATCGCCACCGCGCCGGTTTTTCACGAGTTCAAGAGGAGTGAGACAAACGGCATTTAAAAAAATAAGCTCTACAACGTACTTAAGTTTAAAAAAAGTTCTTGAATCCGTTTACAAAAAAAAATATTGGAATTTTCGAAATCATTTTGTAAATTTCACCCAAAAAACTTATTATGGTTTATAAACCTCAACATATACAATTTTCCTACCTAATCAGATTATTTTATCTATTACCGTTTTTTGTAATTTTAGATTAGCTTTACAACTTAAACAACCTGTATATGAGTTACTTTATAAAAATTCAACTAAACGCACAATTTTAACGTCTGGCACACACACGCACGCACGCACTATAATCTAAAATTAAGATTTTTTTTTCAACCTCTACACATGGTCCACTAAATTTTATCCTACTTTTTAACTTAAAAATTTTTTTAACGAAAAGTCGGCACTTTTGCTGTAATTGGTAAATATTTATATCATAATGTATTTCAGCTCCCGTTTAACTAGCTTCATGTGATGTCTAAAATATTATACTTTAAACTCCTACAATTTTTATGGTCATGGAATCGTTAATGAAGCCAGCGTACGTACGTACACATAAGTGTATATGTTTAAAGCAAATTTTAATTTGTGTTAACAAATTAATTGTCCGCACTGGGTATGCTCCGTTATCTGCACTTTGATAGAATAACATCTGGCACTTTAGCTGAAACCAATGTTTACCGCTTTTAAATCAAAATGACGGTTACATTCTACTGTAAAACCTGAAGATATTAAGAATGGAATGACGAAAATATACTCTCGTCAACGTCATATGCGGTATAAAGCAAAAAGCATCAACACCTTGGATGAAAACGTTTTTATGTATTTTTTTTTTATATTAAAGAAACGAATCTCCGAAGTGCGACATTTCCAAACAGCTTTAAAAGTTCACAGCACCTCAATGTTTTAAAACAAAGAGCATTCACTCACATTTAATTGGATTTCACATTCAAATCGGTCGATATGGCAAATAGAAACTAATTAAAACGATATTAAATCGTATATATTTCATCAAATGATTAGGAAGATTTTATGAGTAACTGTTGATTTATTAAATTTCTGGAATTCACGAATAGGTGATAGGTTTGTATCGCTCTGTGTCTGTTAATGAAATCGATTATCTGTCGCTTTAACTCGCAAAAGGAGCTGCGATAAAAAAGGACATAAATCAATTAAATCATAAGTGTTACGATCCGATAAATCCACTTGTTAAGTAGTTTCTTGAAACCACACGTCAGGGTTTAATTTAAAAATAGAAAAATTGCGATTGGCAGCGCGCACGGATTACTTACTACATGAAGACGAATGGATATCGTGCTTCGACCATAAGTTTATTCAATTCGATAGCCGCATAATAGATGGCATTCTTTTAAATTTTTTGTACACTTCGTTTGTCGATAGAACAATCGGGGATTTCGAAATAAAACTTTATTGCAAAGAAAGATTAGCGATTTCTCTTTTAAATATTAAGTATAAAAATTGTAAGGTTGTTGGTGGCTGAATTAAGCACCACTTTTAGTTTAATTGTGTTAAAAATTAAAAAATTACCGACTGTAAAACTTGGAATGAGATCGCTAAAAGCAGTGCTGCTCAAAGTATGTTGCGCGACGGGATAAGTATCGAAATTGATAAAACGCACTGAGAAACTTTTAAGGCAATCTAATCGCTACTTCACTTATAAGTTTTTTGTTTAGTTACGATTGCGGAGCGACAAAAAGTTACAAGTGTAAAGCCCGTGTGACACGATTAAAGATTTTGTATAGAAGTTTCTACCAAATATTATACAGAAAATCTTATATCGTGTCATACAGGTATCTCGTACAAAATTCTGAATAGTTTCTTGCATGTATAAGTGTTCCATGCAGTTTCTTGTACAGAAAATACAATAGAGCGTGTCTATTTGCAAGCAAGTTTTGATACAGAAACAGCGTGCTACAGATGCGCATTCAGTTCGTGAATAATGGCGACTAACAGCTGATTTCGAACATCTGCAGCTAAAGGAAATATAATTAATAGAAAATCCTGTTAACAGTTAATACTTAATAATCCGAAGCAGGATGTTGTTATTGTTAAAAATCGTAATTACAAGGGAAAATACCTTGTTTTAAGAGGGAGTGCATATCTGTGTGTTTATACTGTTTAGGCACAGCTTATTACACAGCTCGGGCACTCTCAGGCGGCATTTTTGATCTGGTCGTTTTCGATCCACTAGCGTTAATTCTCTCGCACTGAGAGTGTGCTGAGAGTAAAAGTCAGGGCCGGACTCAAAATATTTGTATATTATCCCAAGTGAGCGATAACAGCGCAGTATTAAAAACTGATGTCCACGTAACAGATTTAACTGTATAATGATTTAAATACCACCTCTGTGTTGTTTTCATCTCAAAGGCGGGGCTAAAAAGTGGCGCGTGTGGATCGGCGCAAACCGTTCTCGCAAAGAGAGTGCCCGAGCTGAGTGTTATGTTAAGCTGTGGTTTAGGCGCATGGGCATGGGCAGTACATACTCGTAAAATTGTATCAGTGTCACACACACAGTTTCAAATAAATGGAATTCTGTACTGAAATCTGTACAAGAAAAATAATACAAGATATTTTGTTCTAAATTTTATATAGACATTTGCACCCTGTCACACGGGCTTAATAGCGATTCACTGTATTACTCTCGTAAAGGCACATATTTCACGAAAAACGCGTCTAGTTTTTTTATTCTTTTTTGTTTTTTGTACGTAATATTTATTCTGATGATATTTACAGAAACAAAATTGTATTTAAAAAGACCTTTTGTTGGCGTCATTAAATGAGGTAATAATGTAAAGTTCTTAAATAAAAAGCAAAAATAAAATGTTGTTACATATCTAGAAAAAATTTAAATTCCACGTTTAGCACGTTATTCTTTATTGTAGTTCATGCTTTTAAGTATTGATATTACTCAAATAAAGCACATTGGCATTAATTCAAGACGAAAAATATCTTTTACATCTTAAAAGACCATTTTGGGAAAAAATGTGGCGTCAATGTTGCCACTGGCGGTACCTATACAATTATCGTGAACAGCATGGAGATTTCGGTAAGAAATACAGAGTTGGTTAAACGGGTCAAAATGATCTATGATTTAAGAGCAACTATTCTATGAAAAAATATCTTTAATAAAATTTATAGTTTTTGCGCTATTCATAAAAAACAAAAACATGACGTTTTCGATTTTTGCTTATTTAAAATCATACTCAAAATATTTTTTGACATTATCGGACACTTTTTTGCGTATATTTGAAATTTGTTAATTAATTAAAAACTTTTTAATAAATTATACGTAGGTACCTATCTTCATTTGTTTTTATTATTTTAATATCTAATTTCTTATTTAAAATACGGGTTGTAGTTGTCTGTGATCTGTGATACCATTAAACTTTTTTTTTCTCGTTTCATCGATATACCGGGTGTAAATGAAGTGTGGTACACCCCCTTTTTTTTCTTTAATTTTGATTTTAGATAAATGAAAATTTAGACATATGATATGTGCAAAAAACCGGGCTTTTTGAGCCCTTGCACACATTTGTTTCACTTCCGGTTTCGCCGCAAATGACCCCAACTTTGTTATTTTAAATGGAACACCCTGTATATTTTTACATTTTTGGAAAGAGGAAGTGATTTTGGATACAAATGCACTATTTTGGTTAATTTTTATAACCTCAAAAAAATTTTTAAACAAAATTTAGTTTTTTGTTAAGGGTGTCGTGACCTGCACAAATTGATTTTTATTATGTCAACAATTGTCCAAAAAACTTTTTTGTAAATTTTAAATGACATTTAGGTTACTTTAATCGGCTTTGAAGGTTGCGGAATCGGTTTTTTGACAAAAAGTCAATTTTTTTAAAAAAAATTTGAGGTTATAAAAATTAACGAAAATAGTGCAGTTGTATCAAAAATCACTTCCTCTTTCCAAAAATGTAAAAATATACAGGGTGTTCTATTTAAAATAACAAAGTTATGGTCATTTCCGGCGAAACCGGAAGTGAAACAAATGTGTGCAAGGGCTCACAAAGCCCGGTTTTTTGCACATATCATGTCTAAAATGTCATTTATATAAAATCAAAACTAAAGAAAAAAAAGGGGGTGTACCACACTTCATTTACACCCGGTATAGCTTGTTAGGTTAATCTTTAAAACTAAGTTAGTTATTACAATATTATTGTATTTAGTAGGTTCAATCAAAGTGATAATTGAAAAATAAAACAAAACATAACATAAATAAACTAGCTGTACCTAATTAAACATAAAAAAAACAAATAATTTAAGATTTTTTTCACATTTCATAATAATTAATGATTTCTTGGTTACTATTACTATTTGGTCTAAATTATAACATTACGTTTCTCAGTGGCCACTTTAATGAAATTTAATAAGTACAGTAATAGTGTAATAACTTACTTATATTGTAAGAGAAACCTAACAACCAATACATCAATGAAATAAGAAAATGTCACAGCCAACTACAACCCGTATTTAAAATAAGAAAGTTAACGTTAAAATTATAAAAACAAATGAAGATAGGTAGAATTTATTAACAAATTTCAAATCTACGCAAAAAGGTGTCCTGATAATGTCAAAAAATATTTTGAGTATGATTTCAAATAAGCGACTTATAGGCAAAAATTTAAAACGTCATGTTTTTAATTAAAGATATTTGTTCATAGAATAGTTGCTCTTAAATCATTGATCATTTTGACTCCCGTAACCAACTCTGTATCTCTTACCGTTTACGAGATACCCATGCTGTTCATGATAAGTGGGACACCCTGTGTACGTGCAGTGGTGTGACTAGAGCTTTATTAAGTGGGTCTTCAATACCGAAAAAATATGCTTTTTTGAGAGGTATATACCAAAAAAAGCGAATATATTTTTTAGAAATATACTTTTACATACAAAATGTAATTTAGAGCAAAAGTTGAGGTTTTAACATCCAAAACCTCTTTTTTAATAGAACACTGCATGAGTCTGTCTGTTGACGTCACTCAAAGTACTTAGATGAGTAATGTTATTTAAATTTCTTAATAAATTCTATAGCACTAAATGTTAATGTAAAAACAAACGAATAAATATGAAAATTTTCAACAGCAAAAGTAACAAGAAAATATGAAGTTTATTTGCTTTTCGTGATTATCTGTGCAAGATTTAAGCCGGCCCTACAATACCTTGATTAAGCCGGTTTTGTGATTTCTTCCGCAGCAATATACCTAATTGCAAGAATTTAAAAAGAAACTTTAAATGAAATATTTCAATTCCCTCAAGACAGACGCAAAAGGCAATTAAATCGATTAGATATAATATAAAAAGGCACACACAAAAACACACAAACCACAAAACTCTAATAAACAATAAGGTACATAAATCAAATCAAATAAAAACAGTCACGAGCTAAAAAAAAACCAAAGACCAAACTCGCAGCAAATTATTTAGTGTTTAATTTAAATTTAAAAATAAAACATAAAAAATCGTTTTAAGGATTTTTCTTACAATTTTGTACAAAAATTTGCATTTAAATATAATTATTCCGCTAAGCAAACTGTTGATACAACGAATTTAAAAAATTAAACAAACTGTTCGTTAAAAACTTCTAATTTTGAAACTAATTAATTTTTTTTTAATAACTTACGAGTAATTACAGTTTATATAAAAAAAAGGAAACGGTAGTTTCATAACAATAAAAACCGGAAATTTAAATTGTAAATTTTTTTAAAATTAAATAAAATTGAATGTAGTAGCTACCAGAACACTGAATTCACCACAAAATATTTCGGTTCGCGATCGTCGTATTTTCTCGTGTATGAAACACAAACCGGAGACCACCAACACGATCGGGGGAAGCACAGGACTGCGACTACCCCTTACGATGGCTCGAGACAAACTGATTCGCGGGGGCGGTGAACTACGTCAACCCTCTCCGGACTTCGGAATGCATCAACGGGTCGGTAAAAGCGTATGCGCTATACATTTAAAACATGGAAATACTTGCTCTGAATATGAAATTAACGAAATAACACTAAACACTTAAGAAACTTGCAGATCAATCTTCACTTTAATAGGGGTTGCGCGAATCAAGCAATTACAACAAAACCACAACACTAATTTCAAACAGGAGAGTCTGCAAACGTCTCTGTAGCTAAAGCAAAAAGTTGGTTTCAATTACATCTGCCGCCCTAAATTAATAGTTAAAATTGATTATCGCTATGGTTTCAAAGCACCACAAAAAGCTGCTAACAATTTTCTTTTCAACGCCGAAGAAGTGTTTAACACTAATCGGATAAGAAGGCCAAGTACCATCTAGTATTAAACACTTCTATGACATGTTTTTTAATCAAGTAAAAGTAACATTAATTTTTAAAATTCAAAATGTCAGTGTACCAAAACACAAAAATAAGCATTATTTAACACTACAAATCTACAGACTTTTATTCGATTATACAGGGTGTTTCACTTTTTCATGGCACACTATTGCTATCTCCGTAAATAATGAAAATATAAGGTTGGTTAAATGGGACAAAAGTTAGCTATTTAGGAGTGTATTTTGAACCAGATCTTGTTTTGTTTAAAAATTCCATGGCTTGCGTGATATAACGAAAAAACCGAAATCGATCAAAATTTTTAAACTCAAATATCTCGGCTATTGTTGCGAATACAAAAAAACGTCAAAGGAAATATGTTTTGTAAATTTTGTTTCCTATAAGATGGCGATAGTCAGATTTTTTTTTATAAATTTCCGTGCGAGATCTTTTCCAAAGTCCTTCAAATTTAAATCAAATTTGTCGCGTAACAGAATCAGCACAATCAAAAAGTATATTAGTATAAAATAGAACATGGCGAGCACAACTTACCTCTACAAAAAAAATGTATTGAATTATGTGTTGACGGGGCTATTATGTATTCAATTCCTCCAATTTAAAATCAAAATTGTAGCGTAACAGAAAAAGCACAATCAAAAATTTTATCAGCACAAGCTAGCATCGCATATTTGTCCAAGCAAAATGTTTAAATTAGGTGTTGGGGTGTCTAAAGCACCCCCAACTTTAAATTGAAATTGTAGCACAATCAAAACTTTTATCAGCAGAATTTGGCACAAGGGTACGTTAAAAAAATATTTCAAATGTGAATGTCCTTAAATGGCCACCGTCTTCTACTATTTCAGTTGCCAATTTCGTAAACATTTTATTCCATTGATACAATTACACGTTTTTAGGCGTTTTAATTTAACAAAAATACAATAAAATAGACAAGAATATTGGATGAAAATGTAATTTTTTAAGGAAATGCGATTAACAAATTGATTAACATAATTTTGCACATCTTCTAGATAAAATTGCATATATTTCCCAATCAGAACACAAACATATTACCTTTTGATTTTATACAGCACCCTGTATATATTTTTGCGCATTCAACTTCTTCATCAAATTATTCTTACATACATTAATTACAAATGGGCTCATTTTTCAACAGTATAATATTTTTGGAAATGTCGATAATCTAAGCTGACTGCAAGGTATTAATTGTTTTATATATTCTTTATAAAAAGAAAAACTATTCATGTAAAAACTGCCTTTAAAATATAAGTTCGATTTATCAAAAAAAAGGCAATACCAAGTTTTTTTTTTTTTTTTTAAGGAAATACTTATTGACTCGTGCAAAAACAATTTTTGTTAGAAAGACATTCATTACCGTTATTATAATTAATGTTTAGTTGGGAATGTGACTACAAAATCTAAATAATTGACTTCCACAAAACAAAAGTTTAATAATTTGGGATTTGTTAACCAAAACACATCTGCTGTTAATCTTTAATAATTTGAATTAAAGTTTTAATGTTATTTCAAAGAATTAAAATATTCAAATATTTATCATTATGTAAATTTAAAATGTTTAAATAACTTACAGGCGCAAAACTGATTAATATAAATAACGTTATGCTTATAAACTCATTTTAGTTTAGTTTGTTATGTTTAGTTATGTTATGAAAACAGACGTAATTTTTACCATGTTTAAGTAAAAATTAAATTTATTTTTAAAATGTAGATACAGTGTGTACAAAAAGTAACGTAACGGATCAATATCTCGTCTTGTGACAACTATACAAAAAAAAGGTTTAACACAAAAGTTGTTTGTCGTAATTTACTACATAACCTTTAATTATTTGCAACTAAACACAGTGTTTTGTTTTTGCGCACCGATAAGTCACTATGTTTTTTAAAATGTAAAAATATATAGGGTGTTCCCTTTAAAAAAAACTGACTCATTTGTATTTGAAGTTTTGACTAAATGGACCGGGCATAAGGAACACCTTGTGTAGGTACTATTTTAAAATTTTAACTAGTCAACAACCACTACTGTCCTACAAAATTTTAAAGGAATTCGTTTTGACATAGCCAAGTTGTGAAATATCATTATATTTTTTTTATACTGCTCTTTCTGTCAATATTTTTATAAAAACTTAATTAACTCAAAAATGACTGAATTTAGATACATAAAACCTATATGTTTTAGAAAGAGAATTCAATTTTATATTTAAAAATTATAAAATATACTGGGTGTTCCATTAAAAAAAACATAGTGCGCAAAAACAAAACACTATGTACAGTTGTAAATTATTTAAGGTTATGTAGTACATTACCACAAACAACTTTTATAAAAAAAACTTTTTTTTTGTAAATCGAATCAAATTAGCGCCAAATGACGTTGAACAATTTATCAAAGAAATCAGCATTTTTGAACATATAAGTACCTAATAAGATTGTTCGTTTTTTAATATACACTCTCAATAATTGCTCCAAATGTACAGTCTACCAAATTTGAGATATCCTAAATATTAAAAAAGCACCAAATTAAATATCGTTTTGGGGTGTATGTGCGGGAGAATCGAAACATTTCTTTAACGAACATTGTTTAGTAAAACACATGTTTTTATAAAATAAACTTTAAAAAATAGTAAAATAGTATATTAAATACAGATGGCTAATTTTCTCGTGCTTTCTGATCATCATTTGGAACAACCTAAAATTTTTGAAATATAAATTGCTTAAAAATGTGTTGTTTTAGATAAAATGTAGGTGTTTGGTAGCTGCAAAACGTGCTAAAAACATTGCCAATAACAAAACATATATTCAAACCTCTTTTTGTTTTTAAATAATACAGCAATTTAAGCTAGCACAGGCAATAAAGGACAAAAACGATAATAAAATGAAAGTACAATTCGGGCATTATTTTATGTATGTATACAGTAAGAAACAGTAAATATTTATAAATCATATCCGAACAACCAAACAGCCCAAATCAAACAAATCTAATTCATAAAAAAGCATTGATTGTTCCCGACGCATATATATTGTTTAATATGTAAATTAAAGTCATTCCAAACAATTAGGTTCTGTCGATAAATGTTACGCTCAGGAAATTACTATCCAAATTTAGAATTTGTATTACCTTCAGTTTTTTGCAACAATGGCGACGTATACAAAATTCATACATTTGCAAACCCACTACATACAATTTAATGATTGATTAAAGCCATTGTTACACGTCGCTTGACATATTTTTGTGACAACTGGATTGCGCTACAACAATTGGTTCGTCTATTTATGAAAAAAAATCATAACGACGTGAATGCTGTTCGTTTACATCAATTCGCATTTTATTATTGGTACCTATATGAGGGAAGTTAAATAAAACGTGTTATAAACTGGCTAAAACAGAATAGTTATGATTATTTTTTCTCCCTGAATGTGCACGAAACTTCGGTCAGGTTTTTCATAGAAAACTACAGGGATAAATGTATTGAGGTAATTTATTTACCGATATAATAATCAAAGAGTTACATAACGCCGACCTATGGTATAATGGCGATAATAATTTAGAATCAAAATTGAAATACCGAAATTAGCAGATAAACAACTTTTAGTTTGAAAAAGGGTAAATCAATATGCATCAAAACTGAAGCAATAGAAAGATCTATACTTTGGAGAGCAACAACTCACATCAGTCAAATTCAAAGAAATATCTAAATGTTATCTTCTGACCGATTGGATGTATACCCCAAAGTTTTCAAACCATACCAGTGCAAAATTAGTAACTCAAGTAATGCTAAACTACTTTGTTTTCATTAATTAATTGTATGTCTTACTAAAAATAAGGTTGTTTAAATGAATGATTAAATTGTTAAATTGTTAAACACGCGTTTTTGTTTATTTCCCATACACAAAAAATAACTAAAAAATGCTAGCACTACAAAAGATAATTCCGCTTTTAGCAGTCAGTGCAGATTCGATGTGCGCTATACATGAATTTTCAATGAATACACATTGATAAATAATTCGGAAAGTAAAAACAAAGGAATAGAACAATGCAATAGAATATACAGGGTTTGAAAAAAATGTGATCCATATTTTAACCCTTTGCCTGTCCTGTGCATCACCGGTGATGCACACAAAAAAGGTCCTTCGTACGCTCTGTGTATCATATCGAAAACACATTTTTTTGCACTTGCTAGATGCTTAACACTTATCCTGACACTACATTATACGTATAAAATAATCCCATACAGCCGTAGAACATGATACATGTGAAATATTTAAATGGACGTACGGCACAAATTTTATGTAAAATTTGTGGGCAAAGGGTTAAAGGCATGTGCCTAAAAAAATCTAAATAAATAGTTTAGAAATTATGGGTTATTTTTCGGTTTTGATCAGCATATACTGAAAAGAGTTTGGACGGCTTTATTACAAAATTGAATAAGGATATACAGGGTGCACCACGACCCTGAGATTCTTTCATAGCTCCTTTATTAATGAAAATATCAAAACAATATTTATTACAAATATTGTGCGAACCTATCTACATAAACTAAAATACAGGGTGTTTTGTTTGAGCGGCACATAGGAAAATGTGGTTTTTTTAAATGGAGCACCCTGTATATTTTTACATTTTTGGATTTCTCCTAAAATTTACTTTAAAAAATGTATAAGGTTATATGGGTCTAATCTAAAGTCAACTGTTTTCGTAAAATTTACATTTTTATGGAATGTTTGACCAATTTAAATTTTTTTAAATGTTATCAAGGGGGTTAGAGTCTTTCAGACGACGTCTACAGCTGTGCGTAGAACAAGAAGGACATAATTTTGAACAATTAATACGGTAAATTTCGGGAAAAAAGGATACATTTTTAGCTTAAAATTAAAGTTGCACGCTTTTTGTTCCTTTGTTTCAAGATTCTTTAAAAAATGACGGCTTACCTCCATGGCCGACTTTAAAATATTTTAATTGCCTTAGTAAAACTAATAAAAATCGAGATAGCTCGAAAAATATCAACTTTAGGTATAGGGCATGCTTAATAATTTCGAAAGACAATTAAATTCTCTACAAGAAAATTTAAAAATATACAGGGTGTTGTATTTAAGAAAAATGAGTTATCGATGTTTAAAGTTTCACGAGTTTGACCAAGCGTAAAAAACACCCTGTATAATAGTTTTAAAATGTAGCTAGCGCAAAGTGTTAATTAATCTAGGATCAATCTAATTTTTAAACGAAATTTTACTGTTTTTTTAAGTAACTTAAATAATAAAAAAAATGAAAGTGCTGTATTGCTCAAATATTTGATAAAAATGTAAATTTTACGAAAACGGTTAAATTTACACCCATATAACCTCATACATTTTTTTAAAGTAAATTTTAAGAGAAATCCAAAAATGTAAAAATATATAGTGTTCCATTTAAAAAATCACATTTTCATTTGTGCCGATCAGACAAAACAACATACTTAAAAATAATTTTAGGTTATGTAGAAAATAGGTTCGCACAATATTTGAATTAAATATTTTTGGATATTTTTATTTATAAAGGAGCTATAGAAGAATCTCGGGGTCGTGGTGCACCCTATATAACTGCCCAAACATAGATATTATGAAAATTGTTTATTGCATTCTTGTTGAACAAAGCCTAGTCTCCCATATAATAAAAGAAAAGCGCCGTTTTGCCCCGATCGGAATTAAAAATCGACGCACAGAGTCGCGGTTTGCTTTAAATTGAGTATGAAAGAACGAACCAGCTTCCTGTCGTCATCCGGTTGCCGTACTTTTCTGGACTGAAAAGTTATTAGCGATAAACCGCCGAAAATGTTTTCTCTTATGAGAATATGGGCTCTTCGTATCCTGAAATTTTCTGGGAAGGAGCGGTACGGTCGCGATAAGATTTTTCCAAAGTTTCAGCCGAATCTGATGATCAGTAAATAAAATATTACACAAAATTGCGATACCAGGGCACACAGATTGAGAAGCAAATCAAATGCATTAAAATCCTGTGCACGTTGGATATGATACGGGTATAATAACTGATTATGAAGCTTCTTAAAAGACGAATTTCTGTTAGACATTCAATTCTTTGCAAAACAATTTGTTCCAATTCTGTGGTGCTAACAGAGCACGGTCTACTACAGCCAACTACAGTCGGTGCATATTTTCCCGAGTTTCGTAAACGTTGATGAACTTTGGAAAATATTTTTCATCTTGGCTGTCTGTGATTTGCATCAGCATGTTGGGTAGATTAGCTGCAAGTGTTTACATTAGCTTTTCCATCCATGAAATGCATATTCTTTGAGAATTTGTCTAACTTTTATAAGTACATCTTATTATAAACACAACACAGAAAAGATTGTTTACGTTTTACTTAATTTAAATGAGTGATTCTTTGAATAATTGAGTACTATGTGACTTAAGTGGGGATACATATCGGACGGAAAATTTACTTATACAGATGAATCCTCTGTAACTCGATTTACCTCAGTTGCTCGACTTAAGAAAAAAAGCCGTTGAAATCGGTGCACCCGAACTGAAGGAATTCTAGTATCATCATTTCCGTATTAATCTTTATGACCCTGCCTTAATTCTCCACTCTAATTGCATATTTTACGTAACCTCCCCAAGTCGACTTTCCTCCATAACTCGATTTTTATAAACTCCCATGCGAGTAAGAGAGGTTATACCTGTATCAGCTAAACCAGGGATAGGGAACCTTTTAAATTTTAAAGACCGCAGGCCACTTTATAGATTTTTTAAAACGTTACAAATTTATGTTACAGTAAATATTTCTCACGCCTAAAATCCACAAATAAAAGCTTAAGCACATTTATAGCCCAATCGTCTGCGAAAAGATATGCGAAAAGCTCGTATCAAACATCTACAAAAGCAGCAGGATCTCCATCCTTGGCCTAAACCAAGGGTTTTAGGACCAATGGTTATTAATATTTTGTTAATGTTACTTTAGCGAGTAGTACATGACAGCAACATTTGGAAACGCCTTTTAGAATCATGTACCCAAATAAAAGCTCCTATACGACACGTGCATAACTGATGGTCAAGACGTTGCTGAAGATAAAGAACGTGCCACGTGCTTGTTCTTACCCAGTGATTGTAAATCTTTTAAATTCCCTTCACTCAGGCGAAAACTTACTTCGTCCTAGCTAATTAGTCCGGTATCTCACAAACGAATATTTAAAATGCCATTAGCATCTACTTTCTACCATGAGTGAAGCATTATTCTCGACCGATACTTTTCCCGCGGCATTTTTTGACTGTACCGTCTTGCTATTCCATTTATTTTTTTCACTCACATAAAATAAGACCATTCGTTTTGCGTGTAACAGTATTCTTTTATTTATCTGCTATTTTAAATTCTTATAAGAATTTTATAAACTCTTTTACACTTATTTGAAGGACAAAAACAAGCTTAATTTTTATTTTATTGCTTTTTTACCGGAATCGTCAAATTACTGGTGGACCAAGTTTATCTGCATGCACTTAAAGCGCGTGCAGCTGAAATTTAATATACTTAATAAAAATGACACATAAAAAGCTAAAGAGTAATTCAAAAATTTCGAGGAAACTATTTTTTTTAACTTTTATACAACATTACACTTAATAATATTTTTAAACACCAACAAAATCTTTAAATTTGCTTTCGATATGATGAAAATTGCACTAGACGTCAGCTTTTAGCTGCATTTTTAAGAGATCATTTCTAATCGAAATTGTATCATTCATTTTTAACGTATAAACTCTATTAAAAAACAAAAGCTTTTTATTAAATAAATACATTCAATTATCTTTTAGAAAATGAGTGGTAAAGGTTGCTATTTTTAAAAAAAACACACTTAACATGAATATATGCTACCGAATTTGTAATTAAACACTATGTAGTTATGTTTTTACCCTTGTTACTCGTAGGAATGGAATGAAAATAACCTTTCTTCCAGGAATTCAAGGCTTTTATAATTGCTCCTAACATTCACCTTCAAACAAATAGAACAACATAATTGCTCTTAAAATATATTAAGGGAAGTCAAGGACACAATTTCATGTTTAAAGTAATGCATTGTTCATTTACGAAAGTTATTTACTTCGAAAACTTTACTATAACTTGTGTGTATTAAAAATCAATTATAAAATGATTACAAATTCTTCAGACTTAATTACAAAGTTTTTATGTTAACTGTTCCTGTTAATAAGTGTAAAATTATGATGTCGTTGTATAAAAACAGAAACTTCCAAGCCTATTGGATCAAATTAGGATTTCAAACGATTTTAACTATTAAGATACTGACTAATTTTACTATTCAAATAAAATTCAATAATAAAATCACATATCAAATTATAAAATATAAGACATTTGTAAATATCGCATATTGTAATACTATCTTTAGATACGTTTTAACGTATGAAAATATAACCACACGAACCCTCAGAAAATCAATCGTCCGCGAATCCAGAATAACACTTAGAACTACTTTGATTTGAGAAAAGTTCGGTAAAACCAATTGCACTTTTCAAGAGCGAAAGAAAATGGACAATACAGAGTCTCGAGATTCCATTTCGAACTGACGTTATTCGAAAACTGTACCAGTGAAGAACCTGCAAAGAAAGGTTGGGACTTTATTTAAAGTCTAAAAACTAATGTAATATATTTTGTTTATATCTGTTTGTAATTTTTATGTATTACAACATATCTCTATTATTAAAACGAACAACAGCTAATGTAATGTAAAAGAAACATCATAACGTAAAATAAAATTTTGGAACAAGCAGACGGCAAATGAAATAAATAAAAAGCAGAAAAAAGATACCTAAAGAAAAAACAAAAGAGATGTATCTATTTTAATTGTTACAGGTCATATTTAATTTTGTTGGCTAACAAACGTATATAAAATATAAGGATTTGTTAAATAAAGCATAACAATATTTAAGCGATTACCTAAGTTAATCAAGTCAACATGACACGCCATTGATTTTTTATTACGAGAGTCAAGTTGAATTCATTGAGAACAAAAAACACGATTAAAATTTTCCAAGATTTTATTATTAATATGTTTAAAGCAGGGATTGAGAACGGGACGAAAACGAAAACGAAATTAACCGAAATTTTTTAAGAACGAAAACGAAACCGAAAACGAAATTATTATTTTTTGTTCAAGAACGAAAACGAAATAAATATTTTCCAAAACCGGTTTTAACCGGTTTTGTCGCTATTTCAATTTTATTTGTTAAACACAAATGCGAATTACCTTCTGTGCTGGGGAGACTCCACGAGGCAGTAAAATCTCACTTGAAATAAGTGCGCTTCACTTTTTCTCCATATATGTATTTACGTGAATATGTATTAACAACTTTATTGCTTATACTTGCATTTTCGTGTAACACAATTAACGGTACAGATATTTTCTATTTCTAATTTGTTTTTTAGATCATCAATATAGAATATAGGTACACTTGATTGGATATATATTATCAATGTGTATGTTTTATTTGCGTTTAGACATAATAATAGTAAAATTTATTCTTACTTCGAAAAGGACTAATGTAAAAGAAGATTTATTAGAAGATGTGTTGCTAGTAAGATTTAACGGAATGTGAAAATGTATATTGTATGGTATGTACAAACTATAAAGTTAAAGTATATTTCAAGTTAATATAATTTTTTTTTAAATATCTTTTTTATTTATAACATTTAGTAAATTATCCACTTGAATTCATTCTTTAGTCTTTTTAAATAATTACAGCAGGATCTTATTTAATTCAAATGCATAGCTTTCTAGTACTAAAACAAATTTAAAACAGTACTTGCTATATTTTCATATTTTTAGATAAAGATCGTGTGTCTAATTTAACCTAATCACGTTGTTTTTACACCTTACGGGTGTTAATAAAATGGTTAATTGTTAATGTGTTTAATGATTTGGTAAATTTAATATGGCGATAGTTCGCCAGTCTAAAATATGCTGTCCGTGACTATCAAACCCCATCGCCATCGTTTATATTTTAGTTGAGACGCAAATATTGTTATCGTATTTATAGAAGGTTGTGGTGACTAGAAAAAAATTGATTTTTTGACGACAAAAAAAATATTGTAAAACCGGTTTTAACCGTTATTTCGGTTCACGAAAACGAAAAAAGGATTTTTTCGGTTAGAACGAAAAGAACGAAAACGATATATTTCGTTTTCGTTCCGAACAGAAACGGACGGAATTTTTTTCGTTTTTAGTCGCTGGTTTAAAGTACTTTCCTTTAGCATTAATACACTTCACCATTATCACTTTCCACTCCTATTATTTGAGAATACTTGCAAAATAATCGTTAACGATGGTAACAATCTTCTTATTAGAAAATAACTTTATAACCCAATTTTTTTTTAAGTCTAAAAAATAACCAAAAGTTGCATATTGACAGGTCAGGCGAGAGCGGTAATTACTTTTGTTACTTTTTTTTTTTTTCAACCAAAAATTGGAGTTGGAATTACCGGACGAGAAGATGTTTGATTGTAATAGAGCTAAATCTCTGGAATTCTCTATTGAATAACCCGGGCTAACATTTTTTCTGTGTACCATTCCGTTGTGACTTTCTGTGCATGAAGCTTAGTTGCACTGACCAGGCCTGTACTTCTCAAGAGAATTGAATATATTACTTTTTCATTTCTCGCTGCTTTTCGTTCATTGTCATAGTTTGCTCATCTTTATGAATATACGTAGACATGTCTTTTGCTTGGTGGGTACACCGCAAAAGGGAATGTAAGTTTCGTCGTCTGTCACAATTTTGGAAAACAATTGTGCCTGCCATTATAGGAAATAATAAACATTTCCTGGCAAATTCTTACACATTCAGTTTTTGAGATCAAAGGGCTTTATTGTCATTTTTAATCATCAATTTGACCGCAGCTATGTTTTTTCGGTACCTAACAGTCGTAGGAGGACGTCCTGCTAATTTTTGCTGCTAAACAGAACTCTTTTCGTGTTCTAATTCTTTAGACCAGCAGTAAAATAAAACGAAGGAACTTGTTCACTAAAAACTGAATCTAAAGGGTCCTTGCATTCAAGCGCTCAAACCATTTTTAAAATACACGATAATTTGAACATTCTCTTCGTTAACTCAACTTTTTCAACTTTCACTAATTTAACAAATTAATAATCTTGACTTTAACAATTAAAACCCAAACGGGAAGTACCTAAGTAGTACAAAACTATAGAATTAATAATATGAGGGTGCGAATTTTGTTTTTTACGGTCTACTACTATTTTATTCTCAATAAATTCAGCCCAGCCCTTGTATAACCCAACAACTTTATATGCGTGATGGATATATCATGGTTAACTTATTGCCATAAAGTTTGTTAGGTAAGGAAACTTATAAGGCTGTAAAATTCTAGTAGTATGATGATACCCTTATGGTTATAAATCATGACTAATTAAAATTTTGTGCTAAATAACAAAATATGACAGTTTAACACTATTTTGAAACAACTTTATTTTGGCTAAATAATAATTTCGTATTTTTAAATGTTTAAATAACCTTTCAAGATCTTTTTGTAATACTAAAAATTTATTTTATACATAATAGGTTCACAAATAAAATATAAAAAAAGTTCTTACAAATAAGCGACACATTTTTTACATTTTTAGATAGCATGTGGTTTCCTGACTAATATCATATGTCACTTTACACATACTTACTTACAAATGATATAACATCAACAAAGCATAAAATTAATTTCTGGCTAAAATATTACAGTAGGTTGTCCGAAAATTTTAACTAATTTAAACATTAATTAATTATTAATTACATAAGGTGTACCATATCAAATATTTATTTATTAATACATAGTATAATTGACAGCAATAGAATAGTATTCAGTAACAGTATCAACACGAAAATATTAGGTTATAAACCACCTGACAGTTAACAACCTAAAGACCCTATGTCACTACCCTTAGCGGGGAAGCCATAATCTCAGGGAACTTATATTCAAACACGCACATGCGCTTTCCGTTCTGCTTAATGCAAATGTTTTTTTTGTGCGATCGTACTAGAAACAGTTGTTTGACGGACGCGTTAGCAACCATTAAGTACTGCATTTCAGACTCTATCCTTAGCAACGGCCGAAAAAGTGTTTTTCGGCCGCTACAGCACACGAAAAAGATCATTTGCATTAAGCAGAACGGAAAGCGCATGTGCGTGTCTGAATATAAGTTCTCTGAGATTATGGCTTCCTCGCTGCGGGTAGTGACGTAGGGTCTTGAGGTTGTTAACTGTCAGGTGATTTATAACCTACATAAGGTGTACCATCCTTATGTAATTAATAATTAATTAAAGTTTTAATTTACAAATAAAACATTACAATCGCACAAAAAAAGGTTATTTAAATTATGTACAGAATTATGCAAGTACGTTTCCACCACTAACAGCATACGCCGTCATCTGTCAGTGACAGAATGTCACGTAGTTTCTAACCTATATTTTTGAAAAATACTAAAAATTTAAATTGTTTTTAATTCGATCGCACAAAAAATGTAATATTATCTCGGCCAAACCGTAGTTTTTCGTCCTTGCCAGACGCGGCCGAAAAAGTTACACGTTTTGGTCTTGATACATAAATAACTATTTTCGTACGCTGTAGCGGCCGAAAAACACTTTTTCGGCCGTTTTTTCGGCCGTTGCTAAGGATAGGGCCGGAAATGCAGTACTTTATGGTTGCTAACTCGTTTTAGTACGATCGCACAAAAAAGCTTTTTATTATGGCCTTTTCCAATGTGTTATTCTATTCCGTTCGCCATTTTACTGCACTGCGGTTTTTTTAATTCACTAACAATAGCACTTTTGCGCACTCTATTTTAGCTGATAACACCATCTATTATAGCAGATTTCACCATCTTCTTCTGCTGCTTCCTTGGCCAATCTGTCCGCTATCTCATTTCCACTTAATCGAATGTGTGCTTTAACCTACCCAATATGAATTTTCCAATCTTGTTCCATTCTTTTAGCTGTTCTTATTTTTTTAAATAAAACTTCATGATTATTCACATTTTTAATCGAATCTAAGGTTATTTTACTATCCGAGTACACAGCCACGTTTTTATCATCCACAATTTTATTTAAGTGACATAAACATAAAAACATAAACATAGAAAGGGAATCAAGATCTTTAATTAATCTAAGTTGCCAAATATGGCGCAATCGCCACATGTTTAATAGCTGATATCGATTGATATTATATTAAACGTTTTAATTACTTCCATCAAGTGTAGGTATTCATAAAACAACATTTTGTCATATTGAGCTTAACTTGGATAAAATTCAAACTGTTTGTCAGTATCTCCTTAAAGGGTTTATAAATATAGTTATGTTAAAAATTGCGATTACTGAATTTAGTTTTAATTTGAATAGTTACATCCATCGTCGTTTTATCGGTAGCGATTAAAATAAGTTATACATTTGCAGTTCATATAAATAAATATAACATCGATTATTTGTTGAGAAGATTATGTAATCTTTAAAAGCGATTGCAATTTTCTACATGCAACCATATTTTCTCAAAGCTAGATGCCGAGATTATAAATAAGAGGAAGGAAAATGCATAAAAACTCTTAAGTTTTTCTCGTTTCTGATTAATATAAAACACGCCTTGACAAAAAATATTCGCAAGTTTCAGCAATAGCTCAGCAGCTTATTAAAAACTGCATATTTTTCTTCCTATTTCATCTCATAACGCTGTTTGAGTAATTCAATACGCGACAGAAAAATTCCATTCATATTTTCCACTTTTTGCAGAAATAAGGAATATAAGATTAACCAAGAAATGTCTTTAAAAGTGAATCAGCCACGGAAGTTCCTAAAGCTTTTTCCGGTGCTGAGCTAAACGTTCATAAACACATTACTGAAACGTGAAAATCTAATTATTGGAGGAAATTGTAGGCAAACAGTTATCTAATTAGTACGGTTGTATGCAAACAGGTAGAAAAAAATTGGTAAAAAGTACATTGTTAGTAATCAGTTTATAAAAACCAATAATAAAAAAATGTAATAAACAATCTAAAGCGTACTGAATTTCTTTTAAGTTAAACATTTTAAATTAAAATTAAAGGTAGCGTAAAATTCCGCTTTAAAGAAAAAAAAAATAAGGCAACAGCTAATTTTGCATATTTGTTTTGAATCCTACTCTAGCTAGAAATTTAATTTAGAGAGTTTGCATGTTACGCAAAGAAGCGCTCCACACTTCCGTTTTGTGGCGATTGTTTTTGCTTCCTAGAGGAGCTTACTACTGCATAATTACAAATAATTTTTTGTACCACTTGCTCTTTGCAAAGTGAAGCAGAGGTTAGTTTTTGTATTACTATTTAAAATATAATGAACTGATCCTATGTAGGTTAGGCAAATATTTTGCAGTTTTTTTAAAACTACAGTCTCATCATATTGACTTGCAAAATGTGATTTGATATATTTTGACCAGGGACTGAGAACGGAACGAAAACGAAAACGTTAAACGAAATTAACCGAAATTTTTTTAACGAAATTATTATTTTTCGTTCAAGAACGAAAACGAAATAAATATTTTCCAAAACCGGTTTTAAACGGTTTTGTCGCTATTTCAATTTTATTTGTTAAACACAAACGCGAATTTGACCTTTTATGCTGGGGAGACTCCACGAGGCAGTAAAAAATCTCGCTTGAAATAAGTGAGCTTCACTTTTCTCCATATATTTACGTGAATATGTATTAACAACTTTATTGTTTATACTCGCAATTTCGTGTAACACAATTAACGGTACAGATATTCTCTATTTCTAATTTGTTTTTTAGATCATCAATATAGAATATACACTTGATTGGATATATATTATCAATGTGTATGTTTTATTTGCGTTTAGACATAATAATAGTAAAATTTATTCTTACTTCGAAAAGGACTAATGTATAAGATGATTTATTGGAAGATGTGCTGCTAGTAAGATTTAACGGAATGTGAAAATGTATATTGTATGCTATGTACAAACTATAAAATTAAAGTATATTTCAAGTTAATATAACTTTTTTTAATATCTTTTTTATTTATAACATTTAGTAAATTATCCACTTGAATTCATTCTTTTGTATTTTTAAATAATTACAGCAGGATCTTATTTAATTCAAATGCATAGATTTTTAGTACTAAAACAAATTTAAAACAGCACTTTCTATATTTTCATATTTTTGGATAAAGATCGTGTGTCTAATTTAAACTAATCACGTTGTGTTTTTGCACCTTACGGGTGTTAAACTTAATAAAATGTTTAAATGTTAATGTGTTTAACGATTTGGTAAATTTAATATGGCGGCGGTTCGCCAGTCTAAAATATGCTGTCCGTGAGCATCAAACCCCATCGTCATCGTTTATATTTTAGTTGAGACGCAAATATTGTTATCGTATTTATAGAGGGTTGTGGTGACTAGAAAAAAAATTGATTTTTTGACGACAAAAAAAATATTGTAAAACCGGTTTTAACCGTTATTATTTCGGTTCACGAAAACGAAAAAAGAATTTTTTTCGGTTAGAACGAAAAGAACGAAAACGAAATATATCGTTTTCGTTCCGAACAGAAACGAACGGAATTTTTTTCGTTTTTAGTCCCTGATTTTGACATAAAGATACGTTCTCCTACTAAAACAAATAAACATCAATTTAGCAATATCTTCATACATAACCTGATACAAAATGGCCAGGGCGAAAACTTTTTAAGCTTAACAAATCTTGAATTTTTAGCTAAATCGTTACTCATGATTGGTGTAAATGTAAGGCATACTTCGCATACATTATCTCCTAATAGCAAAAGTTACTGACGTAGAAAGGTTCTATACACAAAATGCCAAAAAATAAGCCAATAATACAAACAATTGCCGAAAAAATCCAAACCTTGTCAATCAAAATTACAACGTGGATTACCAAGTAAACATTGTTTAACATTATGCTTGGCGTGTAGTCAATAGAAAATGATTTTTAAACTAGTTTAAAAATAAAAAACAACATTTTTTAATTATTCTGGTACTTATACCTTTCGAACCAAGATGGCATATAAAATTTTCATTTTAAAATATTAATGAAAATAAAATCGCGCAACTTTCAATTCACTTAGCCGACTCTTATGATAAGTAAAATACCAATAACGGAAAAGTTTATTTAAGACACCTGCATAATTAAATCCTTATGTTACCACCATATTTAAGAAAAAACCGTGTAAATAACTTACAACTTTGCTCTTTTTTGTAAAAGTTTTGTGATTATGAAGTCTCGGACAAAATATCTTTTATTATTTTCTCTTGTAAAATCTTATACAAAGCGAAATTCAATGAAACGTGAAAGTATCAGGGCCTGAATGTAGTGCTTGGCGTTTTATTACAAGTGATTGCAAACGTGTTTATCCTACAAAACATGTTGCCCGGAATTATTTTTTTTACAGAAGCTAATACAACATACAATTACATTGGTTTTCCAAAAGTAATACGTAGCTATATAAAAAAATTTGATGTGTCATGTTTAACGAGAGCAGCAGTTTGATGCAGTTGGAAACTTTTATACATTAATGCTGTCAAAGTCAGATTCGATTCTATTTTTTTTGTTAATCAAGCCAAAAAAATTAAATTATGAACAAAAATTTTGTCTATTTAAACATTTGTGTTTACAGGTATTCTACTAAATACATTAATAAAATAAACAAATTATGTTTAAAATGCCTTATTCGTGCTAAATTAAATATTTTAATTAATTACTTTTAATTTAGGCTAATTGTAATATTTTCCAAACTCATAACGGATGCGATGCTGTAGATGTATGTTAAATCAAATTTTTAATCAATATCCAGGAGTAAAAACTGACGACTCAAGCTTATATTTATCATATTCAAACCACCTTATAAATACAAACGGAAGCAATGCGTGTTGTTTGTGTATTCAAAGTATTCCCATTGTTGTTCAAAACTATGAGGTCTTCATTTGTTCTTACGGTGCCACAACTTGTAGGTGATAACGACCGTAGTTCTGGTTTATTTTCACAATTCCGTTGAAAATTGTTTGAAAGTCCGGAAAGGTGTGCCTTCTGTAACAAGTTTCAAGAAACTTGTGTGATATGCAGAATCTTCCTTATTAGAAAGACGTGACTAGGGCGAATTTATCCACTTGAATATAGCTAACAAGTTTGGCACATAAATTGTCACATCTCAAACCTATCAGATATTCTAAGTTTATCATTAAATACACCGCTGAAAATCATCTTAAACTATTAACATTCAATGTTTAAAACAGCAGTGCTAAAAAATTTACAACGCGGTACAAATAATCGAAATTTTAATTTTATTGTAACAGGTTTACTGTTAGACTTCTTTAATAAATTTAAGTTAATATTGTTTTACATTCTTATTTGTAAGTTTGTAAATAAAAAAGTTTATGGTCATTGTATTCACATGGCAAAATTCGTCAACTGATAGCATAAAAATCGAATATGGGCGTACATAAGAAATACTGCGCACAATATGGATACTCACACTTTAAATTATATTAAAGCGCACATAAAAACACACTCCCTTACTAATTAAACCAACCCTTTATCTTTTACGATTTCCAAGATTCCCATGTTCTTCATGTTCAAACATACCCCGTACCTACCTATATTAACTTTTGAGTTATAAACATTTAAAGCGAACGTGGTTTGAAACAGTTTCATATTTTGTAACCCTAATGAAAACAAACGTTATGACAGTTTACTAAAAGTTTAAAATTTTAGGTCAAGGACAAGTAAAAAAATTAGGTTCTAAATATCAAAGATACGCAAAATTGTATATTTCTGTGTGCCATTATTATTTTAAAAAAAGGATGATGTATTCCCAGTATTTAAAAGACCTTTGAACCATGGGCTTTATTGTAAATAAAATTGTAGGAGAAAGTTTCACAGAAAAAACGGACTTTTTTAAAAATTGAATCAAACTTCTGAAATCAACCAACATAAAAATTAAATGAATCTACATGGCTTTACAAATACAGTCCTTTAAATATATCGTCTTAAAAAATCGATGAAAAGAGTGTTTTTCTGACGCTATTTCTGGTAGTTGGCTTTTAAAATGAAACTTTAGTATTACAATTTGGCTGATTATTAAATAAAAAGTATACACCCCGATGTAAATTTTTAATTAGTAAATCATACAATTTATGAATCTATGAAAGAGATTTCTGAAAAAATTTGCTTAAAAAAGCCCTTTTCGAATATAAATTATTAATGCTGCCATAGCCTGTGTTACAAAAGAAAACAAATATTGTGAAACATAAAATATTATTTAGCAGGATAATTTTAAAACTTGGCAATAAATAAGCTTCATTAAAAATTCGAAATGCAAAACAAGTTTTAAGCATTCCGTCTTTTTATTATAGCTCATTTATATTAATAAAAGAAGACCTAAATAATCAAAAAATGTACCTAATATCTTAAATATTTCTTTGAAACTCGCAATTTTATTGTTTTAATTTAAGTATTTAAGTTAACAGAACTCGTTTAATGAATAAATATAAAAGAAAATAAATTTGAAAAACTGCAAAAATTATTAAATTCTTTGATTTATTACGTTTTACCCATTTGCGATAGGACATTTTGATGCTACTTTTTAAAACAGAAAAAGCTTTGTTTAGTAGCAATATTTTTTTATTTCCATGTATACAGGGCGTTCATTCAGTTTGAATGTCGTACCCATAACTATATTATTACAAGAAGAAATCCCTATAAACCTTATATTTTTGTAATTCGTTTTTTTTTTTTTAATCAAATGTTTTTTCACGATGTAATATGTCAGACTGGCGAGTCAACTTTTTATTTTAAATTAAATAGTATTCTTTTTGTATTGATTCTGATATTATCTATTAATGGAAAATACTTTAAAATAATCACAAAATGTAGCGGAGAGCTGGCTTATAAGTATGGGTTGAGCTAGAGGCTGATGCCCATTATACGTCACGTCTGAATTCCATATCCGTCGCACATCCATACCGTAAAAAAGTTGTGCATGCACATTTTACGTTTGTCTGTAGCGCATCAAATTGGCGGAAATACGGTTTACGGAAAGTTTAGTGCTATGTGCTTTGACAATGGATAAAAAACAACAAGGAATAAGGAGAAAACGTAGAACATGTAGCTATTTAAAGAGCTAGTAAGTAGACCTAACACTTCAAATACTTTAAATGTAGTCAACAAAATATATTTACTTTAATCGTTATTCCTGTTATTTTGTAAATCATGCTAGGCTAGATATTGCCTTTTTTAATTTAATTTATGAAGTTAAGTATTCATCAGGGTTAAATATTCTGAAAAGGTTGCAAAAGCGACTGCTACACAATTGCCGTGCCGTATCCGTAAGATAACAACAAGTCCATACGCATTTATTTAAAAATCTTTAGAAAGAAAATTTACGAATACTGAATAAAATTGCAACGCAAAGAAAATGAAATGGACAGGGTGGGCAAATTTCGATGTTTTAATAGGGAATCTCGATAACTATAAGAGGTATCAAAAAACGGACCACGAATCCTCGATAAATTTTTTCGAGAAAAAGTTAATGGTGAAAACTAAAATTGGTTATCTATCGTCTTTTGTTTTCGAGTTATCGCCGTAACTCGATTTTTCGACTTTTCGTTTTTTGACCATATGTCACTTGTTTAGGTATGAAAAAAAACAAAAATAATTTTAACGTTCTACCGGCACTTTTTTGATAAAAATGCAGTGGCGCAGACAATTTTTCAAAAAAGACATCCGAATTCGAGTTTGGACAGAAAGTTGTATAGATATTTTTAAATAGAACCCATAGTTGGCAGGCACTTTTTTGATAAGAATGCAGTGGCGTAGGCAATTTTTCGAAATTCGAGTTGTGATAAAGCTGTATTTTTTTAAATAGAACTCATAGTTGACTATGACTTCTTTAAATTTCTTATTTTTTTGTCATTCCAAATATATTAAGGGTTGATGTAGTTTATTATCAATAATATGTAAGTTGCGAGAGTTTTTTAGTTTTTTCTTTGAAAGAAAATTATAGTAGGCTGTGAAAACAAAAACAAAACAAGGTGTAAAACCTTTTAAAACTAGGTAGTTTGGTACAAGTTACAAAGGTTTTGTAATTTGTTGTCGTGATAAACATTATAAATATATGAAAACAAGAAAACACCGATTTAGTCGGAATCTGCAGTAATGTAGTTTATTGTAGTTTATTTATTATCACATCAACAAATTACAAAACCGTCCTAACTTGTACCACATGAGTTTTAAAAGGTTTTTCACCTTGTTTTGTTTTTGTTTTCACAGCCTACTATAATTTTCTTTAAAAAGAAAAAAAAATCACAACTTACATATTATTGAAAATAACTACATCAGCCCTTATATATTTGGAATGACAAAAAAAAAGAAATTTAAAGAAGTCATAGTCAACTATGAGTTCTATTTAAAAAAATACAGCTTTATCACAACTCGAATTTCGAATTTTTTTTCGAAAAATTGCCTACGCTACTGCATTCTTATCAAAAAAGTGCCTGCAGAACGTCAAAATGGTTTTTCTTTATTTTCATGAACAAGTGAGATATGGTCATAAAACGTAAAGTCGAAAAATCGAGTTATCGGCGATAACTCGAAAAATCGAGTTATCGGCGATAACTCGAAAACAAAAGACGATAACCAATTTTAGTTTTCACCATTAACTTTTTCTCGAAAAAAGAGATCGAGGATGCGCGGTCCGTTTTTTGATACCTCTTATAGTTACCGAGATTCCCTATTAAAACATCAAAATTTGCCCACCTGTACCTATAGTGTGCATGAATCAGCTTTAAACTATGTTAATTAAAGTTTATAACAAACTAATCGGTTGTTGACCAAGTGTTAAGGCATGTAATAATGGGGGTCTTAAATATTTAGCTACAATTTCTACATAATTTTTGCGTATCAACTGGTAGCAAACACAAAATGTAATATATCATAAAAAGTACGATTTTAGCAACTATTACCCACTAAAAAAGTGTATTAAAAAACAATTTGATATAAAAATAGTCTAAAAAACTAAATTAAAAGAATATTGGAACGCAATAACTTCATTCGACATTTTTATCTTCTGCATATTTTTTACAGCTTTCAAAAAATAATTTATTTTGCAACATCAAAATTATAGCGCTTTAACAGGACACGAAAGAGGTTTTTCGCGACACAACTGCTGTTTGTATTTGAAGATCGATTTTTGCGTAATTCTTGAAAAAAAAAGGATAACTTACTGACAGAATCTTACCCAAAGTGCAATATGCAAAGGACATATTTTAAAAACGCGTCGAACCGCTTCGCAGGCTTAACCAATTCTGTGATATTATACAATTATGCAAAGCGGATATCAAACATGCCCGAACTCCACAGGGGATGTACCCATCGGACACTTTGAGCATGTATCGTGCTCATTATCATTCGGTTTTAAATCCACCACTGATACCAGTCCTCACAGTCGAAAACAAACACAGATTTATATAATTTGTACAAGTGAGATTTGCGACGCAAACACGGAGCTACGTTGCGGTGACGAAAAACCAATTGAAACGTCACGTAGAAGCACCCTTCTGAACGTTCTAGCAATATAAACTAACTTTAATCTGAATGAACAAATTGTTTTTTTGGAATTTTGATCGTATATTTAGAGCAAAAATGACACAAAAAATTACTCAACATGCAGAACACACAATATTTTGTTTTAGTTCCCAAATACGTGGGTTATATAAAATATTCAGACTTATTTCGCAAAAAGTTGTATCACATTTTCATAACATTAGTCTAGGTCAGGGCTTCCCAAACTTTTATGAGCCGCGACCCACTTTTAAAAACAGTCATTTTTCGCGACCCACTCGTCTGTAATGCGTATTTTAAAAAAGAAGGCGTTAATTAATAAATATCGCTTAACCAAATTTAAATTTTGTATTGGATACGCTTAATTAAAATATAGATTTATTTATCACATACGTAATGAACAGTGATGTGAGTGTGTCATATGACCGCGTCACGACAGTTTGTCATGACGGTCATGACGTCACGTCACAATGATTTTAAATGACCGTGACCATTCTAACCTCCAAAATTCAAAATGACAGTTTTTCTAACCTCCAAAAATGACAGTTTTAAGTTTAGATGGTGGTTGTCACTTGATTTGTGTTAATCTTAATTGCAATATCGTTAATAAAAATGTAAATACCACTATATTAAGTATTCCGAAAGTTGGTAAACACAATGCGGAGAAAAGGGAAGGTATTTTACTTTTTTGTACGTTATCCTGCAAGTTCGCAGCAAAAGGTAGCTACTTATGGTTGCCAATTTTATTTATTTAAGGTTTAAATTGTATCGAAGAGTTTTTTACTGGTATTTATTTAAACAGGTTTTTATTTTTTTCAATTTTTCATAAAACCGACATGTTTCACTGACTTAAATTTGCCAGCATCTTTGGAGCTAAACATTTTTTAATTTTACAATTGGTTTTTAGATTAAATTACATGTTATTATACAGGGTCTTCACATAGTGCGCGTTTCCTTCATAGCTGGTTTATATCTAGTATAAATTGAAATAAAATTATAAGAAATATGTTGGAGATCATGAGTTGCATAATGTAAAATTATTTTCAGCTATAGTGTCTTATTTCTACGCACCGATATGTAGCTTTTTTAATTTGCATACAAAACCCTGTATATTATTTACTTTTTGGATTCCAAATCAAATTCTCTTTACAAAGTTATAGCGTTTTTTTGTACATAAAATCAATCGTTTTTGAGTTTTTTCAATAATATTGACCGATACAGACATACAAAATCATTACATTTAGCGATGTAGTACCGACAGTGTAAATTATTTTAAAAGTTTTATTAAGAATACTTCCATATTGGCTCCTGAGCAGTTAAACTCTTAAAATATTACACAGTGTTTGCGTTTTGTTCGGTCCATAGACTGAATTTTAAAAATGAATAAATCGACTTTTTTAAATGGAAAAACCCGTATTTTTTAAAATTTTTGAGTTCGCAATAAAATAATACGTGTGACTTTCAGCCTGGGTAAGGGCCGGTCACAGAAAATTCGCGTCCCGGAAAAGCAATAGACCTCAGGCCCCTTCCCTTCTGAGAAAGACGAAATTTTGTATACTTTGCTTAGCATAAATTTGGACCGCTTTTGCAACACCGGGTCCTGTGAATTAGTCCCGTCGCGTCTCTCCTCTTCTATGACCGGCCTGGCCTGGGTTTTGCGACTTACAGTGACTTACACTACTCGAACGACATTAAATTTATTTTATTAAATAAACTAGTGTGATTACCACTTTGGCCGTACATTTTGTGTCCACGAAATCTAATTACCGTCATTTTTGTAAATGACGAAAATGACAACATGTCAAAATGACGTTACATACTCATACTACATAAAGATACAAACCACAGAATTATTAATTTTTTTTTTTAATTATTAAAATTAGAGAGAGAGTTAAGAGAGACTTTTTTTTTAAATTGATTTAAATGAATTTGAAACATTTTAATTTATTTTTAATAACTCAGTAGTTTTAAATTTGAAAAAATCTTATTAGGTTTAATTATAGACCCAAATATAAACGTTTTTACGTAAACAAAATAATTATGTATTACCGTTTTTCTACAATTTTGGATTAACTTAAACATCAAAAAGTGTAAATCCGTCGAACTACTATTGTTATACTACGGATGGCAAAAGTAAAAACAAACAATTGCGTTGTTCTAAATTAAATTTGGCATTTTACTACATCCAAGTTTACAAAACAATTCTGCGCATGTAAAACGCAAATTTTTGGCTTCTTGGAATAATAAAAACAGAAGTGTATTGGAGCTTGAAAATTGGAATTATATGTACAATAGAAACCTGTGAAAAATCTACTTACGCTTGCTGTAATATAATATATCAAGTACAGCACGCAAAAGAAACGTGCATTATACGTATATTGCTGGCTGAGTTAAAAGCAAGTGTGTTAAAAATATACCCTACAATAGTAATATAATTTCTCTTTTAAAACTATTATTTTTTTTTTTTATTAAAACATATGAATGCACTATTAGTAAACACACATTTGTCATTTGCCCAGCTTTTGTGTTGTGCAAAGGCCGCAGCTGACGAAACATTATGTGCTTAATATTTGTTTTTGCCAGAAAGGACTTTTTCTGCACGGTAATATGTGCATATTTACGCGCATAAAATTGTCTTCTATCATACAGCTCAAAGGTTTTTGACAAATTTAATAACATTCTGGAACAAAAACAACAAATAGTTTATTACTACTATACAAATTCAAGAAATACTTGAACAAAGATGTAATTTTTGTAAAACATACCACAAACAATGTAAAATAAGCTGAAAGCACTTACTTAAATAAGTTTTTATCCAAAATACTGCAGTTTTAATATTTTAAGATAATACTGTTCTAGCTAGTGGACGAGTTTTAGACAACAAACATAAACGCTATAAATTTATGTAATCTAAAATAGTCATAGTATTTAGTTAAACGGGCTAAAGTAATCAGATATACCGGGTGTAAATGAAGTGTGGTACAACCCTTTTTTTCTTTAGTTTTGATTTTAGATAAATGAAATTTTAGACATATGATATGTGCAAAAAACCGGGCTTTTTGAGCACATGCACAAAATTGTTTCACTTCTGGTTTCGCCGGAAATGAACTTTGTTATTTTAAATGGAACATCCTGTAAATTTTTACATTTTTGGAAAGAGGAAGATATTTTGGGTACAACTGCACTATTTTGGTTAATTTTTATAACCTCAAATAATTTTTGAAACAAAATTAAATTTTTGATTAAGTGTGCCGTGACCTGCATAAATTAAATTTTATTATATCAACAATTGTTCAAAAAACGTTTTTGTACATTTTAATTGACATTTAGGTTACTTTAATCGGCTTTAAAGGTTGCAGAATCGGTTTTTTTGACAAGAAGACAATTTTTTTAAATGGAACTACGGTGGTAAATGCGGTTATTTAAATGGAGTATCTTCTAACAAATCCATCGATACCAATAACTTGTATTTTTATTAAGAGTCTGCTTCAAAAACCTCAAATTAATTATTGTGGAGAATTTTAGAGATCCTATTAATCGCAGTACACTGAGCATAACTGCAACAAAACAAAACATTCAAAACAAAAACAAAGGTGTTGTGGAAGATCACTGTGGAAACAAACAAATGCTTGTTTACGTGTTTGTATGTCATTGCGGTGGAGGAAATATTATTACAGTCATTAAATTAAAACTTATTATTAATTTAAATTTATTAAAAATTTATTACTAAAAATATTGGTGCTGCAAAATGGAACGTTACTTTTACACTCGTACAGAACAAGTGGATATAATATTAATATTTGGTGAATGCAGAAAAAATGCTAAGGCAGCGTGCGTTTTGTATACCGAAAGGTACCCTGATCGTCATCATCCTGCTGTAAATTATTTTAACAGAATTGAACACCAATTAAATCAGAATTTAAAGACGAATTTAATTATGTAAAAATAATTACCAAAATTTTTAGACTTTTTAATTAAATGACTGTAGTAGTTAAACATAAAACAACGATAATTTGTTTTGTTGCAGTTCTGCACAGTGTGCTGTGATTAACAGGATCTCTTAATAAATCCTTACAATAATTTGAGGTTTTTGAAGCAGACTCTAAATAAAAATACAAGTTATTGGTATCGATGGATTCGTTAAAAGATGATCCATTTAAATAACCGCATGTACCTAAATAGATCCATTTAAAAAAAATTGACTTTTTGTCAAAAAACCAATGCGGCAACATTCAAAGACGATTAAAGTAACCTTAATGTCGATAAAAATTTACAAAAACGTTTTTTGGACAATTGTTGACATATTAAAATTCAATTTATGCAGGTCACGGCACACTTAATAAAAAATTAAATTTTGTTTCAAAAATTATTTGAGGTCATGAAAATTAACCAAAATAGTAAAGTCGTATCCAAAATCGCTTCATCTTTCCAAAAATGTAAAAATATACAGGGTGTTTCATTTAAAATAACAAAGTTGAGGTCATTTCCGGCGAAACCAGAAGTGAAACAATTGTGTGCATGTGCTCAAAAAGCCCGGTTTTTTGCACATATTATTATATGTCCAAAATTTCATTTATCCTAACTAAAGAAAAAAGGGGGTGTACCACACTTCATTTACACCAGGTATGTACCTACCTGTTTTTCTTTGGCAAGTCGTTTGACTCGTTTAATTTTAATGTGCAAATTAAATTACGATTTAACTGAAAACTTTTTTTAAATGTGTATTTAACTAAATTACAACTAATACATGTAAACTAATTAAGTTACAAAATGAAACTACGGAAACTAAAAATATAACATGGCATGAATGAATAAAATTATAACTTCTTTAAATACAACACCCGTGGGAAGGTAATTACGTTGTAGGAGTTCAGATGTATTATCGGCCTATAATTATCGTTAAGCATTTAAAATACAAAATATTCCGGTTAATTGGGACACCGTTTTTAATGAGGCGCCATTTATTTGGAATAAAACCCAACGACCAACATGAAATTAAGCAATTAATCTGAGTGTTCTCCGCTTATTTGGACCCACTATTTGCTTAATTGAAAGAGTGACGCTCGTGATTGAAGAACAAACTGTAGATGGCGCGCATACTCATAGCATATAGATCACATGGGCAGTCACTTGTGAAAATATTTAAAACAAATTAAGTATTTACCCTGAAACTGGGTTTATTGGAAACCCTTGCAGACATTCGTAGTATACACAGGGTGTACGCTTTAGTTTTGTGTCTGGTGCAATCAGATTCTGACACAAATCGCCTTCGCTTAATTGCCACAGTTGCTTTATTGGGTACATCCAAATAAAATATCTGGATGAGTCATTGTTATGGCATTTTATCCTAAAGAATTACGCGACAGATAAATAATAACTTAAAAAAATTGGGCCTATGCCGTCCAACATATTAACACAATAGGTACTTGAAGTTTTTTTTACATTAGTTACAAAATAAGATTGTCAGAACGTTTTTAAATTTGTGAAGTTTGCTTAACACAAACAAGATAATGCAGTATACCACTAAACTAAAGACAGCGGTACTCAACTTGTTTTTATTTACTCCTCCACTTTTATTGATCTAGCTAACTGAACGGCCAAACACGGTGTACATATTTGCATATACAGACCGCGTTCATGGTGGATTTGCAAGCCGCAAGTTAACGAGTACACCACGATATTATCCAATTCCTCATCTTCACGACATCTTCCCTTCGTAATCCATCCCAAAATATACATACATCCATATTAATCCTCTAGATAGGGCTAATTCCATGTGATATATAACTAAACGGTTTAACCAAACGTTGCACAATTAGAGCAGAAATAATTTTCTCAAAATATTGCCAGCAGCTAGAATAAGTAATTTAATTTTCAAGTTCTATTCTGAAACTGTTGATTCAGACAATGTAAACACTACCGCGCTAGTTCCACTAATATTAGTAATATTTTATTAATATGCATAATATTTGCGTAAATGTTTATTTATGTAGGTTTATTTGAATATGAAAGAGGCGTTAAATATATTTTGAACATTAACTATTAATTAAATTAATCATTTTTTTAAAGTACTCCGACAAAAAAACAATGTAAATCAAACAAATTGAACTTGGTTGTATCTCATTTTTGTGTATCGGTTTTTATTAATATACCAGCTACACGTAAAACTGGTTGGCATTTAAAATTGTTTCAAAACTTATTATCATTATCAATGTCCTGTTAAATAGACGTAAAATTATTTAGAAAATAATTTTCCAACTATGTTTATGGTTCTGAGAATTTTTGCGACATTGTAGTATCGGTAGCAAGTTCAGAGAGGAGTTTTTATAAATTAAAACTTACACGTACACTCGTTATACGATGCATCAGGAGCAACTCATTTGTCTAGGAATAAATTATCTGTACAGCACGAAATTGCATCTACAATCGATATAAATGAATTAATTCACAACTTCGCCCAAAGTTAAAGCCCGACAAATTAATGTTTCTTAATTATTGTATTTCAGACGTTAAAATATTAGGAGTAATCATATACATATGTATGTACAAATGTATTGGTGTTAATTAATTAAAAAAATATTTAAAAATTTATAATAATATTATTTTTGTAAATATAAACATGTTTTGTGAATTTACCCGCGTTAAAATTTATTTATTTGCTGCTTGACGTTAGGGTAAATCCCCAAAAATATATTACACGATAATGTATGGGGGCGCCAATATTTTCTTTGTCTAGGGGTGTCAGATACTCGTGCGTCGGCCCCGCTCACATCTGCTGCAAAATGAAGGAAACAATGAAAGTGCGCAACTAAGATTTTCTAGGGCAATGTCATTAAAAAAGCATAGAGTATTGAGTACTTGATAAATTAATAACTTTTTATACAAAAAAAATTGAAGCTAAGTGTTTAAGACGAAATTTTTTAGTAACAATCATTTAAAATATTTTTTAATTTATTATTTAGAATTTAAAACAGATAATGTTAGTAAACATTTTAGATTCATTTACGCAACTACCTATATTACGAAACGTATATATTAAACTTTGCAATTTTATACAATAAAAAATATATGTTAGTTTTTTTAAATACAGAATTGTATAAAGTAAAAAAAAAGTAAAAATAAACTGTACAAAATATAAACAAGGAAAGAACTGCACGCCTTTTATAAAAAATGTTAGTAATACAGACCTAAATTCATGTCACACAAAAACATCTGAATCAAACAGCTTGTTCAGTTTAAATTAGTTGAATGGGAACACGCAGTAAAAAGCGTAATTAATTAGAACAGAAAGTTTTTGTTTCTGTTTTGGCAGGAAGATAAAACCACAAGCAAATATAAATTATTCATTGCGGTTGTTATTTAACACAGCAGCAAACACTAACACATTAAGTAATTTTACTTATTATTCATACATTAAAGCTCATTTGATAAATAGTATGTTTATTTAAGTGATTTATTTAGGTATTAATTAATAAGTTACATAAGCTTAATCAAAAGTCATATCTTTTGGTCGCAGTACTTCTTGTTTAAGTGTAAAACCTGCTTAAGACGCACTTCTCGTCATCAGCTGCAGTCTAATTTATTATTGACCATTTTGCACTTACACCATACAAAAATAAGAAATCCTGGAGCGGCAGTTTGGGCTTACATGCACAAAAATTCACAAATACGCAATGAAGGCAACTTAAATTATTTTATTGAAAAACAAAATGGGATTGTTTTGTTTCATGATGTTATAATTAGAAAAACAGACTTAGTCTAGTTAGTAATAAATAAGTGTATATACGTTAATAACCGATGTAAACCATACTATGTCCTGTGATATAAACTGCATATAAACAACTTGACAATCTTTGGCGGAGGCGCCGGTGTCACTTCATCATGTACTTATACGTGTACTTATACGTGTACTATACAGGGTGGACGAAATTCGAATGTTTTACGGGGTATCTCGGTTACCGTAATACATAGCGAAAATCTGATTTTGGTCTCTTGGGCTATTTTTTTGAGAAAATAACGCCTGCGCATCAGATTTTTTCTATCAGATTCCATTTTGGCACTACAGACGAAAAATGAAATTTCATCATTTATGAAAATTTGCTGTAACTTTTTTATTTATTAAATTAGAATAAAATGTTATAGAGGTTTTTTATACAGATTTTTTTGCTTAATTTAAAAACCAAAGTAATTTTTTCATAGCCACCTTGACTTTCGAGATATGGAGTAAACTTGCTTTTTTTTAAATGGAAACCCTAGTTGGCCATGACTTTATGTGAAAGAGTTTTTTTAGCTTTTCAAAAATATATAATTTTATATATTTGTTGCAAAAAATAACCAAGATATGGCCAATTTTGTAAAAACTCGATCATCAAAGTTAGCCATGATTTCGTAAACAAGTGATGTTTGCAATTAAACGTCATTTCGAAGTACATTTTTCAACTTTAAAGCAAACCCGTGTATTATTTTGTATTTTATAACTGTTTATTGTGGTATTGTGAACATGTCTAATTTGAGCTCTTTTTTGAAAAGTTTAATATGTTAGAATATTACTTTGTAAGTAATAAAAACGTAGCGGCTGTTGCAGAATTTACTTGTCAATGGCGCTTAGTTGTTTAATAATTGCAAACATCACTTGTTTACGAAATCATGGCAAACTTTGATGATCGAATTTTTACAAAATTTGCCATATCTTGGTTAATTTTTGCAACAAATATATAAAATTATATATATTTTTGAAAAGCTAAAAAAATACTCTTTCACATAAAGTTATGGCCAACTAGGGTTTCATTTAAAAAAAAAAAGGGTTTACTCCATATCTCGAAAGTCAAGGTAGCTATGAAAAATTTTATTTTGTTTTTAAATTATGCGTAATATTCCGTATAAAAAACCTTTATAATATTTAGTTCTAATTTAATAAATAAAGAAGTTATAGCACAATTTCAAAAATGATGAAATTTCATTTTTCGTCTGTAGTGCCAAAATGGAATCCGATAGAAAAAATCTGATTTCATAGGCGTTATTTTCTCAAAAAAATAGCCCAAAAGACCGAAATCAGATTTTCGCTATCTATTACGGTAACCGAGATACCGGGGTAAAACATTCGAATTTGTACAGGTTGGGCAAATTTCGATGTTTTAATAGGGAATCTCGATAACTATAAGAGGTATCAAAAAACGGACCGCGCATCCTGGGTCTCTTTTTTCGAGAAAAAGTTAATGGTGAAAACTAAAATTGGTTTTCGTCTTTTGTTTTCGAGTTATGTGATAACTCGATTTTCGACTTTTCGTTTTATGACCATATCTCACTTATTTATGAAAATAAACAAAAATAATTTTGACGTTCTACACTTTTTTGATAAGAATGCAGTGACGTAGACAATTTTTCAAAAAAAAATCCGAAATTCGAGTTGTGAGATAAAGTTGTATTTTTTTAAATGGAACCCATAGTTGGCTATGACTTATTTAAATTCATTATTTTTTTGTCATTCCAAATATATAGGGGTTGATGTATTTATTTTCAATAATACGCAGGTTACGAAGGTTTTTTAGTTTTTTTTTTTAACAAAAATATAGTAGGCTGTGAAAACAAAAACAAAACAAGTTACGAAGGTTTTGTACTGGGTGAAATTCAAGTCAACTAATGCAAAATAGGTTCTAGCAAGGATAAAAATCCAATGAAAGAGGCGATTTGGAGTGGGTTTTCACTTCGGATTCGATTCAGGTTTCGATTTTTACCTGAGGGGAAATTTTATGTGAAAAAATGATAACATTATTCTTTCATAATTATTCATGTGTTTATCACTAATTTTGGAGTTACGGGCAAAATAATGGAACAATTGAACACGGCTTCTTAAATTTATATAAAGTTAAACAGTTCGTTTAATTTCATATGTGTATGGCTTACAGTGCTTACACTACATAAGCATAACAGCAAATGGTAGAAAAAATTGTTTTACTTCTTACTCGCTGGTGTTGTTACAAAGATATAAAGAAAAACAATCAATTCCTTTTCAAAGTTTATACAAAATAATAATCACAACTATCATCTAATTCAAATATTGCATCCTTGGACACATTAGTGTTATCAGAACCAAGAAAAACATTTTCACCTCTATAGATCTAACAAAAACTTGCAATTATGTACATTCTATAATTGCTGTTATTCGTGGCGTAGGCAGAATATTCCATGGGAGTTAATAAATGCAAAAAGAGCCGAGGATTTTTTTTAGGTCACCACTCTCTTTTTAAGTTTTTTAGCAGCAGGATGTTTGATAATTTCATCATGGGGGAGTTTATAAACTGTAAAAAGAGCCGTGGACCTTTTTTTTAACACAAAATGTACGGTTCTCCGGTATACGACTTATTCCGACCCTATGGGAAAGATCTGGCCCCCTTAACTCTCCCTTCCTTCGCCACTGGCTGTTATAACCAGGGGTTTGGAGCAGTCCAATTTTTTAATTGCTCCGCACCAGCTCCGCTCCATGGTCCAATTGTTAACATTTTTAAAAAAAGTTTTTAAAAACAAAATTTGAATTTTATCGGATATGCTGAAGTTGGTCAAAAATAACAATATTTAACCCTAACAAACAAGTGAAGCTAAATAAATGTTTGAAAAAACAAATTATTGATCTTCCAACGTTGAAAAAAAGAAGAAAAAAATATTTTTTTTTTAAATTGTACATAACAAACTGGAGCAGTGGAGCAATCAAAATTATTTGCTCTGGACTTCGCTTCGGCTCCGGGCAAAAACCCATTGCTACACTGCTTCCTGCTCCAGCTTCGTGCTCCGCTCCAAACTCCTGGTTATAACTTCAGAAAAAAACTTTTTAACACGGAATGCCGATACTATGACTAATACTCCTAACAAATTACAAAAGATGGCATACCAAATTATAAGGTAGCTAACCCCTTAGGTAAATCAAATCAATCAGATCGAATCATCAGATAAAAAAGTGCATGTCTCAAAAAAACATTAAGGAAAAAATATTTTCACTAAAAATAATCTGTACCTATGCGCTATATTTTCCAAAGTTATTTAATGCTACCCTAGCACTAACTAAACCGCTATAAAAACATCAATTGCTCTGCTAAATTGGAAATGGAATGAATTAGACGATTTTTAAATCCCTCCTGGATTTACAAAACATGTTTTCCGATCCAAACAAAAAAACAACAACATAACAAAACATAAAAAGTATTTTGATGCGAAACAAGTAACGCGAGTCGTTTTAATATGTAATTGATGATAGCTTTTAGTGTCTGAATGAAATCGATGAGCGTGGGCTACCTTACCATTTAATTAATGTTAGCAATATTTTATACACCTGAGATGGGCGCGAACATACATTATTTTTAATTATATACGCTTTTAATAAATCAGGTAGAACGTATCGGCATGATTTGACGAATTTTTGTCATAAATCACAAACCGCGTCAGCTGAATAATTCGAGATAAGCCAATCTTTTATAAGCGATATTTCTTTATGAATGAATATACCAAAGCGTACGTACATTAATTTAGATGGTGTCATATGTTCCAGTTACGTAAATAAAAATCACTTTATAAAATTATTCATCGCGAGTTTTATCAAATTTTTATTAAAAGAGGCAGATACTTCAGTTATTTAATAATAACATTTACCTCCATATAGGATATTGCTTATACGATTTATTCAGTAACCGAAGGATATTTTTCTACTTTCTTCTTGACATACTAAAGATATGAAAATTTTTGTATAGGTAAACTCTGACGTAAATGTAACAATGTAACTATTCTCTCCATAATTTTTCATAAATATTTTAAGAAATATAATTTTTTAAATCTGAAATAAAATCTGTATAAAATAAGTCAAGTTAAATTAGTTTCGTTCGTTTTTCACCCGACGTCATAAAATTGTGAAATACATAAGTTAACTTCTGTAAAAATTGAATTATAAATTATGTAACTGTAGTACATCAGCTTATCATTTTGTTGTATTTATTAAAAAAATAATTTTCATTCAAAGTAAAATTTAAAAAAAAACTACTTCTAAGTGAAAGTGGCTAGATTAAGCACATTTGTTTGCATTACTTAAAAACTCATCGTTTTAGATATAGTAAAAATTACATCTAAATCAAAATTTTAATTATAAATTTTTCAGACTTTAACAATAACTAATATTTTATATAATTGCTGGAATGCATACTTATAAAAATTTTCAAAACTACGTTACTAAAAATCCTTTTAATTGTCTTATATAAACAAATAAAACAGCTTTTTAGCTTATGTCCTTTAATAGCTTAAATATTTTTGCCGCAAATCCTCTATTTTGTAAATAAAAATTAATACGTCTATATCCAGGGATTAAGAGTCGAAGTTGGAGGTCGAGGCTTTTTGGAGAAGTTGGGAGTCGGAAAAACTATCGACTGCTGACAGTTTTATTCAGTTTTTGTTTTTTTGTTCTAAAATGGACACGTAATTGAAAATATTCAATACCGATTTTAAGCGGTTTTCCTTAATGTTCTTCAGTTTAGTGCATTAGTGAAAGGAGTTGGGAGTCGGAGTCGGTTTAAAAAAATACTGACTCTGGAGTCGTTTACTTTTCTGTCGACTGGCATCCCTGCATATGTCTTCACGGTAAAAAATAGTTATGATGTAATATTGTAACGTTTTTGTTGCAAACACCAATTTTTCACTTTTAGAAGTGCCAGAGAATATAAATATGTTTAATTCTACGTTTAAAAAACTAAATAAACGAAATTTTCCAAGTCAACTTACCTGAAAAAACGAATTTCATGCCAAATGTGTAAGCTTCTAAACAGGTAGTGTTAAAGTTTTCTTTGCCCTGAAACAATACAAAATTAAAGAGACGTTTTTCATGATATGTTATGCTTTTCGATACCCACTTGAGTAATTTTTAACAAAAACTTTGCTGTTAGTTTTTCGGTAATATTTTCTAAAAATTACTTACAAATTTACAGCATAAGCATTACAAATAATAATCGAGTGTGCATAAGTCTAACTGTAATCAAACACTTAATTTACCCATAATGCGGTTCGTCGGTGCACATTTAGTTATTAATTACCCTCATTTAGTAACACTTTAGCTGACAATAATAATTTGCATTAGATTGATGAGTTTATTCCATGATATACGTATGTTGTCGTCTTTATAACATGAAACTACATGGGCTGACCCAAACATTACAAATAAGTAAGAGACTCCATTGAAACTGTCAGTCATTGATAATTGAAAGATGATGGAGCCGTTTTTTAACCGCAGAATTATATTTTTTTAATGAAGTTGAATAGGAGGCACAATATTATTTATTACATGAATAATTCTTATTTTGATAACATTTTATGGAAGAGATTATCTTTAGATCGTCGGATTTCCGAACTTGTCAGAATTATGATCCCTATTGAACTTTTAAAACCTCATCGACATTAATTTATCACCTAATTTTTTTAAATAAAGCAACTCATCTTTCTAATAAATGTAAACCTTTCATATTAATTTAAATATCAAAACAAGAATGTCTGCTAAAAACAAATTATCGAAATATTAAATATAAAATATACCATAAACTTAAACTTACAGTGAATGATAATGGCGAAATTAGAAATCGTGTATTTAAAAAATGAAAACTATTTATTATACAGGGTGTGTATAAATTGGCGGAAGCGCTACACGTGGCGATGTTCTTCGTAAAATTCTAAGTCGAAAATCTTAATACAAAAATGCTGTACCATGCTTGCTGTGTCTGCAAGAGGTCCTCAAAGTTTTGACATTCAGTCCTTCAAAAACGCGTTATTATTTAATATTTTTTAATGAAAAAGCGGCGATTTGGTATAAAAATAAATTTCGAATATTATTTTTTCCTGGATATTGTGTTTTTCCTTTGAAAAATTGGTGTTGAAAATATGTTAATCACTGATTTAAATAAAAATAATACATATGGCAACATTGTCATTTGCTGTCATCTCTGTTTTTCTCGTAATTACTTGTAGACGATACTTAAAAAATTGCAGCTATGTTTACGAATTGAAGGCTTTCACTTCGAACAAATATTATAAGTACCGGTAGAATGGGGCTACTTGGGACAGTTTCAACATTTGAAAGCGTGTACCACGTTCATTTTTTAATTAAAAACTTTGAATTTTTTTATGTAATTGGGTGAGGTGCCAATGAACAATATTCTATATAAAGAATAAATAAATATATATATTTATAAGTACCAAAACAAAAAAACTTCCTGTACCAAGTAATACTTAAGACCGGGCAACTTGGGACACATGAATTTCAGTAGTTTGACTTAAGTTTAGCCTAAAAAGTCCTACTTGGGACAGTTATATTATATTTTTTATATTAAATTGATCTTTCACAATTATCCAGCATGAAAAAAAATATCGAAAATAAAACTTTAATTCGCAAATTACAAAAATTTTAAACTAAACGATATTTTGATTGGAAAAATTAAAAAAATTGTACTACCTCTGTTCAAAAATGATTGTCTCATTTGTAAAAAAGTTGTTTAAAGCAGGATTCAATATATTAATTGAATTAAAAACTAATGAGACAATCATTTTTGAACAAAAATGTTCACCAAAACGGACAATCATTCATTTTTGAACATAGGTAGTATTAAATTAAAAAATGAGATAAGTTATTCAAGACTTAATATTAAACGTATATTTTCAGAACAAAAGTACAAGAGAAATTTTAAACAGTTCTTAATTCGGCCATTTTATATTAATTTAAAAAAATGGATGTAACAACTTACCGTCTTGTAGTAATTTCAAAAACTGATTCGTTTTTTTAAGCTTATATGATACTTTTAAAACTCTACTAAGCAACTTTGATTATCTCAAAAGTTGACAGTTGTAAACAAAATTTTTAGGTGAGAATATCATTGTGTCCCAAGTTTCCCTACTGTCCCAAGTTGCCCTATTCTACGGTACTTAAGTAAACATTGCCGAAAACAAATGTCCAAACTCAAATCAATGGATGCAATGTTGCCAAATTTTTATTTTTTTTAATGCTTCCTGAGGCACAACATTTTTACTTTTACGAAGAACATCGCCACGTGTAGCGCTTCCGCCAATTTATACACACCCTTTATACATACGTTGGTTATTTAACCTTTTCTACAAAAATATATGACAGATACATTTATTACAGATAAGTGATACGTAACACTTCCCAAAGTTTTGGGAATATTTCAATATCATTTTATGCAAAACTATGCCAAGCTTCTGGTACAGATATTGAATTTCGTATTGACTTCGCGTTTGGTAAGGCTACAGTAAATATTTTGGGCCCAACGTCATTCGTGACATGTTTTATCGCCATAAATATGTAGTGTTTGATAACCCGTGTTATTTAGTAGGTATTATTTGCGATAAATAACTTTTAAGCAAATTTTTGGTTTACTAAAACAAAAGCAGCTAAAACACATATTTAGCAAGTGATGGTATACTCGTACTTATTTTAGCAAGAGTACAACGCTAGGATATTATAGACTAATTAAGATGCTTATGAGTTAATGGCTACAGCAGTCGAAGTCGAAGCAGTTATTAAATAAGACTATAACTAATTAAAAAAACCAGAGTCCTGAAAATTGTAATGCATTTCGACAAGAGATTCTTCGACAAACGATAAGTGATTTTTTAGTGAAGTTATTTACAATAATTAATGAATCGCTTAAAATATTCCAACAATGTAGCTATGATCGTTTGCAGTCATTTGAAACAGTGGGAAAGTTTTGAAACTTGTTTTTCACCAACCAATTACCAGCGCGAATTAATTAACATTCTACGTCATTGCGTTTTCGTCAAGTGCAGGAACCTTTATGTTCTATTTGTTGTTTTTTTCTACTAACCGTATAAAGGACCGGAATATATCGACTGAAGATCTCTGTACTTGACCTTAAGTGAAAAACAAATTACGACCCTCAGTTGGGTTTTATTGTGCGGATTTACTCTAAATTTATAAAGTGCGAAAAAGTCAAAGTTATGCGCTTTTTCATAGATTTCATGAAACTCTTCTATTTTCTATTCTTAAAACTATTTTTTTAACTTACATATGCACGTTATTGGGTATTTGGGTATTTGGGTTGGGGTCGTTTAAGCAACTCCCCGATGTTTAAGTTACGTTTTTTAATGAATTTTTGCCTTATTTTTCATGGTTGAATGCAGTTCAACCGCCAAATAAGATTAGTCCTCATCCAAATATTTTGCTAAACTTAACACATTACATAACTCTTGAATATAAGAGTACGCGACTGCAATATTCAAAAATAAATGTTCAATATTTCCGGAAAATTGATAATTGAGCATAGTTATTATTGGATTAACTACAAAGCCTTCGAAATAAAAGTGTTTTAGTCAGTGCGACGTAACTCATGTTAAACTTTTAAAAAGCAAATAAAACCACCTGTTTCCAAGTCCACTCTCTATATAATTTTTACCAATAAAGACCTTCTGGCAGTAATCAATCCATGTTCTCTAATCAACTTCGACCATTACAACGGGTTAAGGTAGGAAAAAATATGTAATTTCTATATATCCGTTCTTGTGATGGTCTTTTCTTAGTCTAAAATCTGTGACTACGAATTACATTTTAAAAACTATTTTATACAAAAATCACACAAAACAAAGTACCTACGAGGAAGATTCAAATGAAAATCGCAAATGTGTTAATAAACACCGTAGGCTTAGCAGATCGGTGTAGTTCTGTGGTGAGGTGATCTCTGAAGTGTGGCGGTAGGTACTGTAGCAACGCTGCTTCGAATAAGTTCCGAAAAACTGTTAAAGATGGCCGCTCGTTTAAAAGTGTGAACGAAATAAGAGTAACGCTCTCTCATCAGATTTTCGACCACTGAAGATGTGAAACCGTTAAAAATTTACCGTCAGGTGACAAAGCAGTATAGCTCATCATGCATGTGTCAGAGGCAAGTTTAAGAGTGAGCTAAAGAGTTTAAAAAGTGGTGTAAGTAATGTGGCGGACAAACCCCGTTCAGGCCAGGCGCACAGATCCATAAATCCTGTGATGATTGCGGCAGCTGAGGGGCTAGTTTATACGTTATTACGTTGAAAAATAAATAGATGTATTTGCACGTATATGTAAAATACACTTAGTAAAAATTCTTTTGCGGTTTTCATTTGAAGGCCCTTTGTGGTTCACAGATAAAAAATGTTAATATAGTAAAGGCAAACTTTTTGACATTGTTTAAGCTTTTGATTAAAATTAAACAAAATTAGAGATAAACATGTTGAACTTGATCCATAACGTAATTGTACTCGCAACGTATTTAACAAGAATTAGCTTTAAAAATTAAGCAATCCTTCCCCTAAGTGTTTACTCAAAAAAATTTAAAACTTCTACAAAAAAAAATGGTTTTCAAGTATAAGCATAAGTTTTTGAGTGCAATTCACACCGTAATAAAAGTTATTGCTCATTACAATTAACCCAAATTGAGAATGTCTTTATTGTAAAATGTCATAGCCCAGTACCTAATACTCGCCGATCATGTAATTTACATGGACCGATAAACCCCTTCATTGGACCGGAAGTTATTCGCCGTATTCATAAGCACGTCGTGCTAATATACACGTTGGAAGTGCAATATCCGCGATTGACGGATATTACATGACATACTTTGGTAAACTAGCTTTTGAATAGGGCAAACGTCAGTCTCAGCAATGCCATTAATGTCAGCAACAAAATTGTGAATGTTAAATAGCAAAAAAATCGTAGCCATTTTTACACCTTTGATGGTTAAAACGAAACAAATAACAATGGCAACTGGAAGTCAAACCTACCAAATGACAAAAAAAAACTTTCAAAAATGTGCTTTTGAGCTATTGTAAACGGTATTTCGTTTAGCGTCAACGCATTTTGTTCCCTGCTTTGCTATCTATCGATTTTCACTTATTGGAGGTAAACGTTAATCATAAAATGTAACTTTGCGATTATGTACGCCAGCTAGAAGTGCCAAGATTGGAGATGAGCGATTATTTTATCAGGTAACCTACAACAGGCAATTTGGCACGCACTTTTAAGTAACGACCGTTTATGTTACCCATGTACGACGAAACCCATAAAATAATATCGCACCACTTCTAAATTACTGTATTCGTAAAAACGCTTTGGGGTTGATGTCATTCCAGATATATTATACATTAAATCAATCCCCTATCAACGCAAATGTCGGTTCAGCCCAAGTATGTGTAGGAGCATATGAACCTAGCGTTACTTGTTGTTCTACGAAATTAAAATTAAATTATAGAACGAAAGTTCGCGGCTCGTGAATAAATCTCGCCTCACGAAAAAAACTGATTTCATTTCTAGTGGTTAATGCTATTTTTTCTACGAATTTAAAATTATATTATAGAACGAAAGGTAATGTAAACGAACTAAATGACAATTATTCTATATATATAAAAGAGCTTGTTTGTGTGTTTGTTTGTTTGTTCGCTATAGAATCCTAGGTCCGTTGACCGATCGGGACCAAATTTTGCACAGTTACTATTTAGGACCTAACGGATCAAATGTCGTATAAAGAACGGCCGGAAATGCCCGGGAACGGCCGGAAACGTCCGCCGAGCGCGAGTAGTCTGTAATTTAACGTCTGAGAACGTCCGCCGGGAGCGAGCGCGGAGCGCGAGTAGTCTGTGATTGATAAAAGAGAATTGTTATCACCCGTGAAACGCCGGGTAAATCGCCTAGTTATGTATAAAGTATTAATTAATCATTTCATTTCCATAGCGACACTACCACACTGACATTGACATAAATAAAATTATAACCTGCACGCAAAATATAGTTAATATTAATTTTTGTACCATTCTTAGGCTTTTATGTAAAATGCTACATTAAAATTCAATAATTATTTGATAAGAATATTAACGCAATTTTAGTTTATCATGAGTTTAGGCCACGTTTAGGCTTAAAAAAAAAATCATAAATTTTACAATTTGATTTTGACATTAATATTGACACTAGTGACGAAAGTAAAACTTTCATGTGGGATAGATAGTGAGAAAATGATAACTTTCATATACACGAGTAGAAAAATTAATTTTCGCCACGAGACGAAAGTAAAACTTTCATGTAGGGTAGGCAGTGAGAAAATGACAACATTCATTTACATGAGTAGAAAAAACCTTAAACAAATTCCAATAACGATTAATGGAAACATCGTCTCAAACAAAAAGACCGCCAACTATTTAGGCATGACTCTCGACACGCGACTGAGATGGAAGCAACATATAAAATAAAAAAACTAAGTATCAAATACAGAAAACTGTACTAGCTTCTATTACGACGTTCTCAATTATCACTGTATAATAAAATTATTATCTATAACCTGTTACTGAAATCTGTCTGGCTTTACAGCAATCAGTTGTGGGGATGTGCCAGAGTAACATGAAGAAAGTACGGTATTCCAAAATAAAGTTCTTCGTAACGCAGTTGACGCGTGATGGTATGTGATAAATAAGGACATACATCGTGATCTTAAAATTCCGAAAGTATCTAGCGAAATTAGACGCTTTGCTAAAAAAAGCACGTAAGGCGACTGCAAAAACCCATAAACCCGGAGGTAACACAACTGCTGCACAGCCATGGGTTGGTTAGATTTTAACCGTTAGAAGATTAAAAAGACAAAAACCCTTTAAACTTGTATTAACGAGTGCGTCAACCAGTCATAGACATCTTCAGGGTGGGTGAACTATAGTACTAATAATTTCATTTATTTCATTATATTACATTTTCATTTTATCATGTGGAAAAATTAATGGTTGCCCAGTCGGACCAGTATTAATCAATAAACTATAAAAAAAAATCTTGAAATAATGGCTATAGTGAAGAAACTCAGCCCGAAAGAATGTTCAAATTATGATTTATTAAATCTTTAAAATGGTTTCGGGGTTTATAAGTACAGGAAAAGTTTAGATTGAGCTTTTAGTGAACAAGCGCCTTTCTTGGCTAAAATTTACCTCTAGAGTAAAGCTATTTGAACGCGAAAACCGTTCTTTCATCATCAAAAATAAGCAGAACATCCACCTTCAACTGCTACTTAAAAAAATTGCTGCAGTGAAAAACATAATTACTTAGTTGCTAAAGTTGCTTATAATCGGTCCCATTCTACTATTACGGTGTAGATAATTATTAATGAAGACAATAAAGCCACGTATGCGGTAATACCATAGTCAACTTAAGATTGGATCCTCAGATGTTAAAACTATCATCCTCCACGATCATCTAAATTTAAAAAAAAAAGTTGACAGTCGTTTTGTGCCACATCATCTCAGATCTCCAAAAAGCAGAGCATCTAAGAAATTTTCATTATGTTATGATATTCACAATTTTCGATTTTTAGTCATACTAGCGTTACTTAACGTGTTTTGTTTTCTTAATTCAAAGCAAATTTGAAAATCTGACAATCGTTTTGATACGAAGAGAGTATAACATTTTTGAAAATATTAACAACGTTTTTGATTCTCAATAAATTTAGCTTAAAGGTCAACTCAATCCGGCCCGGTGGCGATATGCGATCACTATAAGTAACCAATGCCCGGTTTCTCCGACACATCTCAAGATCGAACTTATATAAGCCCGCCTTATATTTAAGACCGTCTCAAGATACCAATGCGTTGCACAGAAAATATATTCCGGAATCTGTTAGACATCTCAGCTAAGTTAGAACTCGGTTTGGCAACGTTGCAAGAAGTCGGCACATTTTAGCGGCAGCTTGAAATGGCTAATTTTCATTGGCCATTTACATCACAGCTGTTAAAACGACTCCCTGTGACATTTTGTTGTTGCTATCAGCTGTTAGTCACATATAAAGTTACAGTTCGGTGTTTATTATTTTATTTTGTGTTGAAATGGCGGAAAAAAAAGAATAAATTATACCATGGAGGAAAAACAATTATTAGTTAGCTTCGTGGAAGAAAATAAAATAAATAGATTATGTATACAGGGTGTTTGAAATTCGAGTTTAAGCATGGGGTTCTCGCTTATTATAATAGCTAGAGTATAGGTTTAAATTTGGCAAAGTTGCTAAATTTGGTGCTCATTAATAATCCAAAGAGAAATTGGAAATATCTCAAACGGGGTCCGAGAAAATTAGGAAAAACTGGAAAATACGATTTTTGAAAATCGTCTATAACTCCTTTGGAGTATGAAATATTTGAAATGTGTAAAGACTTTGCCCAAGCAACTTTTTAAGCCGAATCGAATAGTGGTCACAAATTTTTCTTAGATCGATTCGTTTTTATTTTATGACAAGCAACTTTTTTACACATTTAAAATATTTCAAACTCCAAAGGAGTTATAAGCGATTTTTAAAAATCGTATTTTCCAGTTTTTCCTAATTTTCTCGGATACTGTTTGAGATATTTCCAATTTCTCTTTGGATTATTAATGAGCACCAAATTTAGCAACTTTGCCAAATTTAAACCTATACTCTAGCTATTATAATACGCGAGATCCCCATGCTTAAACTCGAATTTCAAACACCCTGTATACTCCAATTGAGGCTCAATTTGATCTAAGATCACAATAACTGTCTCTTTTGTGAGGCGAAAACGCATAAAAAAACGATCGTATTCGAAATCCGTAAATGAATTTGCGCGAACAAATCGCCTTCGAGGAATTACAGGGTCGTACAAGTCATCATCTGCATCATCTATCATATTTATAAAGTCAATATCCATATTTAAACTTAAACAACAATTTAAACAAACACTTAACTACAAACAAAGCAAATACAAGATACTTTTAGGTTATGTACTCCAGCTCAAGTTCTAGTAAACAGCGACTCAAGATGTGAGCTCAGCTCAAGTCGAATATGTTCTTAAAATTGCTTGGTGCAACACTTTATACCGTTAAGGCGAACTTAAGATTCAGCTAGATCTTAAGATGTGTCGGAGAAACCGGGCATAAGTTACTTAACTTCGTAACCAGGTTACTTATAACAGTAATCGCGGATCGCCACCGCCACTGCGCCGGTGTGAGTTGACCTTTACTGTCGTACGTGCTATTATGAAATGTAAATATCAATAAAGTTATTATAGCAACCATCTTAAAAACGTCGGTAATACCTTAGTAACAATTTCAACCTGGTTTTAAAAATTGCTTGATAATTATACTTTTTGTCAAATTGTATGTATAATGTATTAAAATACAAAAATATACATATGATTTTGGATTACTATTCAATAAAATTATTATGCCACAATATTTATTCAGCATATTTAAGACAAACTGTGTGATTTTAAGTTATTTTTTTTTATCTCTACAGTCATTTTGTGACTTGATATTTTATTTATTTATTACTCTATAATTCTCTTATTAAACAAATATATCGTGAAATAATAAAGTTATACATTATAGACTGTTAACAATAACAATGATACACATTATAAGCGTAAATAATTTAACACAAACCTTTGATGATATTATTTCGGCCACTCACTCAATGTAAATGTATTTTAAATCTATTTATCTACGCTTTCACATGGAAGTTAAACATTGTAGCCCCTTACAACTCAATGATCATTTAAAGTAAATATCGTGTTATATAGCGTTTAACGCTTGACCGTAATTCAATCCATATACAAAAAAATTATATGATAATATCTCACCATGCACGCACACATAAGCACCGCGTGTGTAAGGATGTCGCACCAGTTTTTAATTGCCATATACAACGTTAATTTTATTCAAAAGAATTACTAAATAAGTCTCATATTAACTCAATATAAGTATCTGTTCGACTCAAGTTTATGCGATAAGGGTATGTCGGTCATATATTTTATCAACATCACCAGGCAAGTCTCCAAATAAAACATGTTTCCAGCAAAAGTTCGCTACACATTTTTGGGAGTAAAATAAGCTTGCTCTTTTGCTTAAAAGTAATAAAGACAGCATAGTACAGTTGTGTGGATAAGACTTTCATTGAACGACCCTAATCTTGCATCCAAAACATCAAGGAAAGAGCTAACTTGGTCTAGACCTTAAAATAAAAACTTAATCTAGTTCCGTCTTGGTAGGAAGATTTTAAATTGCTTATCAAGAATGTAGAAAATGTAAAACTTTCCTAAATAAGTATTAAAATTCTCACATGAAAACTTATTTTATACGTTCTCTGCAGTTTAAATACATAAACTTATAAAGTAATGAATAATGAATTAACCAGTGGTTCTTATGCTTTGGACTTTTATGAACCACCATTTTAACACGGCTGGAAACGACAATTGGCCGTGCCAGGTTTCGAATGAAAAGTAAATTAATTATTAAAAACAAACTTCCACGATAAATTTAAAAATAGTAACAATAAAATTAAAAATATCTATTCTTTTTCAAGTTTGAATTTTAAATTACCTATGTGACCAAAATTAGGTGGATTCTGGTTAGTTGGAACACCGGTGAATCAAGGCGGTCGTTTATTGGGGGCAAAGTTTAATAAATTTGCTTTATTTATTTGGGCCAATTCGCCGCTTTACTGGCAGAATGACAACCATGATTTTACTTAAACTGACTCAATAATCAATGTTTTGTGACTCAGATTCTAACAAAAACATTGCTTCACTTTAATTAAGACAGTCGCTTAATTGGGCCTAATTGATTTTCAATTCCACCTCATAACCGGCAGAGTATTGCAAAATCTCTCAAAAAAGGCTATTACAGCAGTATTGCAAATTTTTAACGCTGTAGTGACACTTAATTATTTTCTCAACCAGAGGAGAAGATAGGTTAAATCATCATGATACCTAAACCAGAATAAATCATGAGGGGATAATATCGTTTAGGTCCATAAGCTGATTGCCAGTGTTTACAAGAGTTCTGGAAAAAGTCCTAAAACTAAGAAACTAATACCACATCATCAATTCGGTTTTCAAAACAAATTAGCAACGAATTGGAAAATGAAGAATACTTATCGGCAGAATTATAGACATTAGCCAAGTCTTCGACGAATTCGGCTCACTATAAGCTGAAGAAATTATTGTTACTGTACACTTTCTACCAGAAAAAACCCTATCTCTATGACGGATTTTCTTGGTTTATTAACAGCAGAATATACTAACTATACGCCAGCGTCCCATCCTATACTTTTTCTACACTTTTAATTCACCAACCACAAAACTAAGAGTGGCTGATACGCCGATGACACTGCGCGGTGTATAGTCTCTCACAATAACCTACAACTAGCGTCAAGAAATCTACAAAAAAAAACGTCGTTTTAGATATGGCGAAAGAAATGGAAGATCAAGGCTCATAAAAGCAAATAAATGAACGTGACCTTTACGTTAAGAAGGGAGACCTGCCCTCCTGTTATCCTAAAACCATCAGTTAACCCATATCATATATCTAATAAACATATATTGCTAGTAGTTTAAATTTTGCGTAACATAGTCAACGGTACAGATATACATTCTCTCTTTTTAATGCGGCGATTGGACCATTGACAGCTAATATACATCGGATTGGACAATGTGAGAAGCGCGGGTAATGTTCACCTAATTTTTGACAGTTTAAAAATATGACATTTGACGTTGATGATCTACGATTTGTAAAAACTACAATTAATATACAAAAACCTGTTCTAAGGTTTGTACTAATTCGCAAATTCGCCTCGGATTGTTAAAAATCGGTGTCTGCACGCGTAATTTACAAAAATCACGTTTTATAAAATGACCTCAACAATTTCCATGCAGGCTCTGTTAGTAATCCTAGTTTTATTTGATTTTCTATGTTTGCTGCCAACTGTGAAAAGTACACCTTAGAAAGAGAGGTACATATTTCCATTTCATTCGATCGGTTTCACTTTCCACTCATTGGGAAGATAGGGAATCAGCGATATATGTTTATTTTATATATGACCAATATCAACGACGCAAAGTATCTTGGATTACACTTGGACAGACATATTCACAAAACAAAATAACTAGGACTCAAGCTACAACAACTATAAAGCTTAACTGGTACAAACTCCTAGTTACAATTTTAAAACAAATTACTCTTACACAACTTAATGCTAAAACCAGAATGGCATTCATCTATGGAGCGCAGCCAGTCATTCCAACATGGAGATATTGCAACGTTTTGAGAACAAAGTGTTAACTACGCATGTTAACTAATGCAACATAGTATGTTCCCAATGTAGTAGAGAGACTTACAAGTTACCCCCATTAAAGCAGAGGTGAAACGATTAATTCAGAAATATAGGAACAAGGATCAGGTATAATCGGATATGTTAAATCGTTTTATTTGCATTACTGGTGAAGCGTGTCGTCCTAAGTGTTTAAAACCGATGAACCTAAAAACAAGATTTGATTGGGTACAGTTTCTATAATGTCAACACAAACTGTAATAATAATTTTAAAAGGAACTGTACTTCGTGTCAAGTAACAACCGACACAACATATAATTATTGTCCTTAATATGGCAGATTGTAAATATTCAGTCAAAGGTTATTAATTCGAAAAAAAAACGTTAATTTAGATTTCCAAATCTGTTAAAATACAAGGTGTTTATAATGGTTTACATTCATGTTCAACAAATAGACCGATTGAAAATGATTAGTTCTAAAGATATATGGTTTATAATAAATTGCAACAGCTGACGTAATATATATTTTTTAAAAGCAGAAAGTAACATTTTTTTGATATCCGATATTAAATACATTCCACAAGATACTGGTGCTAAAATTTGTTTTGTCACTGGTTATAATACTTTTAAAATATTTTGTAGGTGACGCACAGTGGTACGAAAGAGTTTGGAATTGCTAATCTCACTTCGTCGCGCTATTGTTTCACATTTCCATCTCACATGGACAAACGGAAGTACAGCGGAATAAGAGTAATTTGAATATGATATGGATAAGAATTCACTTGCTTGACGCCCACCCAACAATAGAGGTTTATTTTGCGGTAAAGGCATAATATATTCTGATAATAATTAGCATGAATTACAGGGTCAAATAAGTAGATATATTATATGTTTGAATAATTTTGCAATGATCAAGATCTACCATTTTGCAGTTGTTCGGACGCAAAATATTTTTATTATGGTTTTTGCACATTTAAAGGTTTATTTGAAAACTAATTAAGCTAGCATAGCTTTACAAAAATCTTAACTTCATGTTAAAAAAATACGCCTTTTAAAGCTAGTTAATGTAAAAATAGCTTTATTGACGTAAAAATGTACAAATAATTGAATACAAACACAAGACGTAGAAAATCGCCTTCGCACACTTTTGAAAATGAAAAATAAGAAGCGAAACTGGAGTTTGTGATAATCTATTATTAAAAAACGGGATATACAGGTTTATTAAAAATACAGTCTTTTAATAAAAAATATTAAATGTTAATGATATCATGGACTTCAAATAGAGTATATTTTGATTTCTCAAAGCAAAATTTTATCCGTTCCTATTCATAATATTTCAAACCTAAAACAAGCTGAGAAATTTTGTGTTTTTTATTGTTTATATTCAACCTGGGCGTAATTGTTTAATCAATTATATGTAGGTTAATTTTTTCTTATTTACCTTACGGTCTTTTAAAAAAGTGTTATTTCCTTCAAAGTACAACTGATAATTCTAAAGTCTAGATTCTGACTAAATGACAATGAAATTATTAAAAGACTACAAAGTTAAAAAGTACATGAGTTTACATTCTTAAATAAGTGTCATATTATATTACTAAGAAAGTGCAAAGTGTTGATAGTGAGAAGTTGCTGTAAGTTGCTGAGTGAACTGGAAACCAATATGTAACTTGTATGAATCATTATGAAGAACATGGAGCTCTTAAAAACACATTGATGATTAAATTAGCAAAGAAGTGTACCCTTTACTTTGTAGAAATATGAAACAAATTGTGCATATTATATTACATAAAAACTATTACCAATCTTTGACCTGATCCTCATTAACTTGGTCACTAATAAAGGATCAAGTCAAAGATTGGGCAAAGTTTTTTTAAATGTCGTATTACTTAGGAACATTCGGCCGCCATTAGTATGTGCATACATTTACTAGTAAGTGAATACAGGGTGATTGAAATTCGATTTTAAGCATGGGGATTCGCTTATTATAGTAGCTAGAGTATAGGTTTAAATTTGGCAAAGTTGCAAAATTCGATGCTCATTGATAATCCAAAGAGAAATTGGAAATATCTCAAACGGTATCCGAGAAAATAAGGAAAAATCGGAAAATAAGATTTTTGAAAATCGTTTATAACTTCTTTGGAGTATGAAATATTTCAAATGTGTTAAAACATTGCCCAAGCAACTTTTTAAGCCGAAACAGATGATGGTCACAAATTTTTCCTAGATCGATTCGTTTTTGTTTTATGACAACCAACTTTGTTTTTTGTTATGGGCGCAATTTTTGCTATTTCCATATTCTAATAGGAGTAGCATTTATTTTTCTGAATCCGTTGATGTATCACAAATGGTATTTTACGTCTTTATTCATTGTCAAATTTAAAAAAAAGAGCTTTAAACAAAATCCATTATAAATCAAGTAGGCCGGTCGTTGTAGTTTATGTTGTTTCCATGACAACCAATCAACAAACTAAAAGTTTTGAAAGCCTATTACTTGTCACATTAATAAATTCGTATTATGATCGCAATATGCTGCGAATTTTTTTTATACCGTTCTTTAAGTTTTGTTATACGTTATCACTACTTTATACAAATTTACTTAAGTTTCTGTTTAATGTAGAAAAATAGTGTTTTTGCCGGATTTGTTTGTAATAAAAATGTTTTTTTATTTTCATCTGAAACATTTCTGCCATATTTTCTCTAAGTTTGGCAAAAGCCCCATATTTACCTAAACTTCTGTCCAACGTTCAAAAATATATGTCTTCTTTTGGATACGTTTCTGCATATCGTTGACGACAATATAGAATTCCTATTCAATGAATAAAAAATTGGAAGCCTATCGCGTTATTCTTCGTTATTAAAATTCATTTTTACGAATTTATGAATGTGACAAGTAATAGGCTTTCAAAACTTTTAGGTTGTTGATTGGTTGTCATGAAAACAACATAAACTACAACGACCAGCCTACTTGTTTTATAATGGTTGTTGTTAAAAACCCTTTTTTATTAATTTGACAATGAATAAAGAAGTTTAATACCATGTGTGATACATCAATGGATTCAGAAAAATAAATGCCATTAGATTATGTAAATAGCAAAAATTGCGCCCATAACAAACAACAAAGTTGGTTGTCATAAAACAAAAACTAATCGATCTAGGAAAAATTTGTGACCACCAACCGATTCGGCTTAAAAAGTTACTTGGGCAACACATTTCAAATATTTTATACTCCAAACGAGTTATAGACGATTTTCAAAAATCGTATTTTCCAGTTCTTCCTAATTTACTCAGATACCGTTTGAGATACTTCCAATTTCTCTTCGGATTATTAATGAGCACCAAATTTAGCAACTTTGCAAAATTTAAACCTATACTCTAGCTACTATAATAAGCGAGATCCCCATGCTTAAACTCGAATGTCAATCACCCTGTATATCCCAAAATCCAAATCAAAATTTGCAATTTGAAATTTTTTTTATACAGTTCCGCCTAATACACTTATATTACCTAAAATATGATCAAATTTAACGTTCCGTTTAGGAAAAAAAAGACTGCCTCGATAGGGTTAAATAATAATTATCCAAGACCAGCCTATGTATGTTACAACATGCCAAAGTAAACAGTTCTTGTGCATTGATTTCAATTAGTACAGAATTTTTTTCTTGTTTGCAAGCAGGATTAAAATCAAATAGGTTTCAAACTTTAAAAACTTTTAACTTTAATTTATGCATAAAGTTTGTCTTATCTGGCTGGCTAAGATCATTCTTTTAAAAATAAGTTAAAAATATCTGTAGAAACATTTAATAAATTATTATTCGATTTTCACTAAAAACCCCCATTTAACATATAAGGTTGTAGAAAGTGTTTCCAACAACGATATAATCTACCTGGTAATGATCTCTGGGACACCCAGTGTATCAGGATAATGATGCAAAGCAATTTAAGTGTTACCTGAGAGAATCGCCTAAGTTAAGCCATTACGAAACAGTAAATTCAAATAAGAAGACAATAACAAAACGAAGAAAACCACTCGAAGATATAACAAGCAAAATATAAAAATGAACCTCATTTGTTTGAAACCAACAACTGGAGTCGTAAAAAGTTAATTTGTAAACTTACCATTCCCGTATTTGCGTTTTTCAGTAATGTCATCAATATATCATAGCGTTGAACAAAAATGCAATTAACTTCTTTGAAATGAGCGTCAGATACTGAAGCGCATTTTATATTTGACGAAAAATAATTACAGAAACACAACAAATTAGTTGCGAAGTAGAACTGTGTTCAGCATATCTACAACTCTGTTTAAAACATTGATTTATGTTAGAGCACAAAATAAGCTTTTGAATAACAAGTTTTATATATAATAGTGCACTGAAACGTGACCCACATCGACGACTGTATCTGCATACTTAATTAATACAACTGAAACAGTCACAATTATATAAATTAGAATCGGTAAGAAGACAGGTAGCGACAATTAAAAATTTACATTTTCCTTTTTTAATATTTCACCCCATAAACTTTATGGAAAAGGCGTATAATTAGTGAGATACAACCAAAGAATCTCATATATTTTCACGCATATTATGACTTCGCCATCTAGCGGAAATATAACCAGTACAAAGCACTGTATTCTTGAACATGTTTCCTAATGGTGTGGTGCAACTTCGCAAATTAACTTTCTTTGTAAATTGTTGACATATTAAAGTGAGACATTTATTTACAGGTATGAATAAGCTTTATTAAACATGAATTATCTTTTTTTTCGAAGAATCTCTTGTCAAAATGCAATACTAGGTGACAAGTGATGTTCAATTAAGCTTATTAATATTAACTTATTTTCAGTTTGGATTGGATTATGATACACAAACAAAATACAAATTTATAGAAGATAATTACAAAGCATCCATCGAAATTACTGTTTCTGCTTATCGATATAACAAAAATAGATAACATACTGTAATAAAAAATTAAGACCATATTTTGCTTTGCCTCAAAAATCAATGTAATATTAATTTAATATCAGTTACTACCATACATACGTGTATAATTTAAAGTTGATGCAAAATAAAGTTCAATCAGTTTTATTACACGTTCAAAAATGGGGTATGATTTTATCTGTGTTTGTCGAGTGACAAACCTACAACAGCAAATAGATTAATTAATTTACAGTAAAATTAATATCACGGGAAGAGCAAACACTTACTGCAAAAAAATACAAATTCCATATGATTATTTTTAATTAAAAGACGGGTTAAAACGATATAAACAGAATGAATTAAATGTTGTTATTTTAAAAGCCATGGTGCAGTGTTTACCCAAAAGTGGTACGGGTACAAAAAGAGTTAGAAGGGGTACACGGCATAATTTTTAATTTTTCTTTAGTGTTTGTTAGCTGTAGAAAACTACCCCAAACTAGTCATATCTTGGGCCGAGACTAAACTCTCAAAAGAACTACGAGTTGGTTTTAAGTTTGATAAGCTATGCCATAGTGAATTAATGTCTTAGTCAATTGATTGTGATTATCAGCATAGTTATTAGTTTTTTGGCCGATTCATACTGTACATTTTAAGGCATACCTAATTTTGAATCATTCAATAAATCAGGGGTTTGGAGCGGAGCTGGAGCGCGGAGCTGGAGCGCGGAGCAGTGGAGCAATGGGTTTTTGCCCGGAGCGGGAGCGGAGCCCGGAGCAAATAATTTTGATTGCTCCACTGCTCCACTTTACTATTATAAACTACAATATTTTTTTTTATGAATTAATCTCATGGGTATAAAGTATTTAATAAAATTATAAATAAACTAAATTTGATTTTTTTGAAGTAAAATTATTATAATGTAACTTTTCTGAATATTAATTTTCATTATTTTGTATTTGAATTTTGAAAAATTTTAAGGAACTTTTTTTTCTTTTTTTAACTTTTGAAGATCAATAATTTGTTCATTTATTTAACTTCACTTGTTTATTAGGGTCAAATATTGTAATTTTTGGTCCATTTCCACATATCTCATAAAATTTTAGCTTTGTTTTAAAAAACAAATTTTTAAATAAAAAAACTTATTTTATTAATATTTGGAGCGCAGAGCGGAGCGGGTGCGGAGCTGGAGCAGACATCTTGATGCCGGAGCGGAGCTGGAGCGGAGCAACTAAAAAATTGGACTGCTCCAAACCCCTGCAATAAATAACAATGAAAAACGAGTCCTCTACAAAACTTTTTACTAAAAATTATCAGTGATTTTTTTCAACTGCAAAATAATTCGAACCAACGATGTTCTTATACTTATAGTTAAAATAATCATGTAGTGATGCAATGTTGAGAATAATTAAGAGTATAAAACCAAGTTATCGTTACTAAACATAAACACGTCCCAAACAAATGCGTTTTTCCAACAGGACAAACATCTCTTATAACTTATAAGGACAACAACAAAATTCAAGAACTGTACTACCCAACTACTGTTACCTTTCGTGTATTTAGTATACTTAAGCATTTATAGGAAGTCAAAAAAATTGAGTTATTTAGAATCTGTGTACCCACTAATATTTTAATCAAAAAATATATTAAGAATGAACAAATAGGAGTGTGAATGTTTATCCATTCATATATTATTTCACTTTTTTATTTACAAAAAACTACCATAATAGTTTTCGTTACATGATACAGCCTGGAGTTTCACAGTTGCTCAGTAGGTACAGGGAATTATTTCGTATAGGATTTTTAAGGTTGATGAAGTAAATAAATGTCAATTTAGAATCCACATTTTTTTTATAAATAATTGCGCTACGCAGATACCTAAAGAATCGTGGTTGGTTAATAAATCTGTAAGGAATTGTAAATGAAGGTAAACGAACACGCTTGTCTAATGACAGTTCGCTGTTTGAAACACTTTGCACGTATATCTACAACTATACCATTTAAGGTTATAAAAACGTTTTTCTACTACCACTTCTGTAAATGACTGATACTGTATAACCTGCATGCATAGTAAGTGGATCCTTACACACGGTAAGCAAAACGTAGAGTTTTCTAAAAATTATCAAAGCACACTCACGTCAAAATTGACAATTGCAAACATTATGTGGTCGTAGAAAAGGTCTAGTACAAAACTCGAGTTTAAATCAATTAACCCTTATTCTCCTAGCGTCGTCAAATGACGACGTTTACCTGTCCTGTAATAACGGTATATTGTCAGGTACCTGATGATTTTAAACCTGTCAGCTTAAGTTTAATTACTCAGGTAAACAATTGTTTTCATAAATGTAGCCATTGCATCGCAGTAAGTTGCAGACTTCGAACATATTTAATTGTTAAAAGTGACCAATTTACGAGAGAACACGAAAACCATGACGTCGTCAAAAAAGTAAGTACTAAATAATATAATTACGGTAAAAATATTTTATTTGTTTACATATTTTGAATATATAATAGTCAAGTGTTTTTTATATAAAATGTAATTATTTATAATAACATTTATAAGGGAGTTATTTCGCTATAAATTTGATTGTCGTCATATGACGACGCTAGGAGAATGCATGTACTAACATACCCTATTTGTCCTTAGATTTTTGAGTGTAGCCGAAATGATGGATTTGTTAGAAAATGATGATAGTGACCAAGATATTTTTATTGAACCACCTGCAGTTAATGAGCTAACAGACGAAGATTCAGATGAAGAAGAAGGGACGAATATAAACTGTTTATCCAGAAATCAACTAATGGCACCGGCAGAGAAAAAACAGACCAGAAAAGAAGTTTCAACTATTTCCAACCTAAACAAAATACCAAAGATCACCAAAAAATCAAAAAAAGATCAAATTATATGGAGCAGTGGCGGTAAAACTATACATATACAACCTAGTCAATTTCATCTTATGGCAGAAGAAAATATTGATCAAGTCACTGCTGTTCAATATTATAAACGGTTTTTTGATGATACTTTAATCGAATTAATTATTACTGCCAGTTCCGAATATTGCTTATCAAAAAACTGGCCAGATATAAAATTAACCAAAGAGGAACTGCGAGTATTTTTTGCCATTTTAATTGTTTCTGGGTACAATCCATTGCCAGGAAAAGCAATGTATTGGAGTACATGTAGTGATTTGCGCAACATTGCAATATATGAATCTATGCGGAGGGATAGATTTGATAATATCATGAAATCACTTCATTTTAAATCAAATTTAAACTTAGACAAGCTCGATAAGTTTTCCAAATTACGACCATTAATTTCATATATTCAAAAAAAAATGTATTGAAAATTATACACCCACCTCAGCAATATCGCATGATGAGGCAATGGTGGAATACTTCGGTAGGCACGGATGTAAGCAAGCGATTAGAAATAAACCAATACGATTTGGATACAAGGTTTGGTGTCAAAATTCACCATCTGGTTATCTAATCGCCTTTGATCCTTACCAAGGAAAAACTTATCGAGGAAATGAAATAATTGAGAGTAAATTTGGTAAATGTTCATCTACAGTGCTTTACTTGCTAGACCAATATCCTATAAGTAAGTCAGAATATCCGTACCATATCTATTGCGATAATTTGTTTACCACGTTTCCTCTACTATCGGAACTAAAAGATCGTGAATATAATTGCACAGGTACAATAAGAGCCAACCGCTTGGGAAACAACAGCTGCCTTTTGAACGCAAAAGAAATTGAAAAGAAAAATAGAGGCCATACAGAAATTGCGACTGCAAAATTCGACGGAAACAAATTTTTTGTGACTCGGTGGAAAGATAATGCAGTAGTAACAGTTGCTTCTTCAAGTTTTGCAGCTGATCCTGAAGGAAGCGTCAAGCGATGGAGTAAGAGTGACCTGAAGCACATTTTTGTAAGTATTCCGCATTCCATTCAAAATTATAATCAAAATATGGGTGGTACTGACAGAATGGATCAAAATGTAAATGCTTATCGCATATCCATTCGTGGAAAGAAATGGTGGTGGTCACTATTTACATGGATGTTAGACGTTTCTGTACAAAACGCTTGGTTGCTAGCGCGATCACAAACAAATTCTACAAAAATGTCTCAACATAGTTTTCGTCGAGATTTGGCAATGTCATACCTGTTGCAACTTACAAATCCTCCAAAAGCAGCTGGAAGGAAACCGAAAAATCCATCTGGAGCTACTTTAGCTCGTTTGGACAAAATTGGACATTTTGTCAAAAAAACAGGAAACAATAAGCAGAGACGTTGGGCTGGAAGTAACTGCAAATCTACAATTAGAACTGAATGTTCGAAATGCAATGTAGGATTATGTATACCTTGCTTTCAACCTTATCATAGTTTATAAGTTTATAGTTTATATGTCTCAAATTTAATTTACATTGTAATATACTTTCACAAATAAATCTGAAATTATAAAACATACCAAGATTATTATTATTTGTACTCATATTCCCCTAGCGTTGTCATATAAGGACAGCTCCTAAGTCAGGACCTGCGTCCTGTAATTTAATAAAAAGTGATTTTTCATGTATCTATGGCCATTTTTAAACAACTGATTGAATTTCAAAACATTTTGATAAATATTTCTTAATTCCGGAGAATAGGGGTTAAAACTCTTGTTATGTAATATGCTATTTTATACAGCATGTGTTTATTAAACAGTACTATAACTACAGTATTTACATGGATACTGGAGGGGTGCTAACTGGAAACTTACTAACATAAAATGACAGCATTCTAAAATTACTAGCAAATTGAACAAATTTATTTACATCAACCGGTTTTTGTCAAGTGGTACCTCATGGCACAAGATAAGGCGTAATAATAATTAATAACTTTTATTCCATTACTTATATGTTTAATATTTTTCCTACTCTAAAATTATTTTTTTCAAAAATAAGGCAATTTAAACATAGGTACAATAGCTTTTTTATAAGCCCATATGAAATACTTTTGTATTGAGATCTGTAAAACACTATTTTACCCAGGGAGCTTTTTTAAGGAAACGGGAGTCGGAAAAACTACCGACTCCAGATTTCGAATTTGAGAACATTATGAAAAATTTTAAACAACAAAATAACGATGTTGATCGATTTTTTTTTAACGGAAACGGGAATGATAAAAATAACACAAACTAGATTTGTCTGTGAACCACCAATTTTTATATGCAAAAAATACTTGACTGTATAGGTTTATAGACAGCGCAAGAAAACAAAACGCATGATTCGTGTGATACACGGTAGGGTTAGTTCTGTAGTTAATCAAATCTTACCCCGTGTTCACATTTGAAAGTTTTCAAAAGCCGATAGTGCCTTCATTTTAAAGTTTTTAAGGTCAATGTATGTAAAAATATAGTTCTAATGTTAAAACTTTTCTAATGAATAATTTAATTTTGTTTAATTAACCTAGTCAATACGAATAAATAAAAAGTTGAATTATAACGAGGGGTGTTTTACAGATATGTTTTTTATAGTGGCACGCGTTTACGCATTACTCTATTCGCCATTATAAAATACACTTAGGAACGATAACAAATAATTGGCTTTCACTGTAGTACTAATTACGTTTTTTTAGTCGGGAGTTGGAGTCTGTTTTAAAAAATACCGACTCAGGAGTCGGGAGTCGGTTATTTTTCTGCCGACTCCTCATCCCTGATTTTATCTATTGCCGCTAATTTATTTTACGGTATTTAAATATCAAATACTAGTAAAAAACGGTTTTAAATTTTTTTAAACTGGTATTGTTAAAACGTATTTACTAGTACCAACCTACAAAGTGAATTGCTACTCCAGAAGTACGCATATACCAGTTAAGTTGTTTACTAGTTCACGTTCACTTCCCCATTACTTACAAGCTTCAAACTTATCATTATTATATCAAGCTACGAGCTGAATTTGCAGATATGACGCTGATATTAGCGTGCGGATGTATACAGCCGCGTTCTTAGAATATATACATAGGTATACAGGGTGGTGCTTTTTTCGATGCTCACCATTGCTATCTTGGAAACGGTAAAAGATACAAGGTCGGTTAAATTAGAGAAAAGTTGCACATTTTTATGGCCATTAAGAATCTGACAAGAAATCTTGGATATTTTGATTTGTTTTTGATTTATTACAAAAAAACTTAAATATGTGATTTTAGAAAAATATTATTATCTTCCCTACCATTGACGCTATTTCATTTAAACTTGGTAACTTTATGTTTTTGACCGTCCTGGGTTTGATGACGTCAACAGAAATTTTCTATGCCTTCTAGATTTCAAGTTGCGATAGTCAACTTTTTTATTTCTTATGGCCGCCATATTGGATTTTTACACCATCAGACAGACAAAAAAATTAGCTTTTCAGATTGGTAACCAACATACCTTTTTTCTTTCAAAAAACTTGTTGAAATTTGAAAATTGTATAAATAATCTATAAAATCGTGAATGTTTTGAAAAATAATTGAAATTATAATATAAATAAAAGTGACACAACACTTTATAGGTCTAATAAAATAACGAAAAGACAATAAATTTAAAACACCAGATAAATAATTATTTAAATTGTTTAAAGTGCGCGCCGTTATGTAGGTATGATGTAGTGGTTAGTCCTCAAATTCATTTCGTCCACTGCCTTTAGGATAGTTTGTCTCGAAATAGAGTCGAAAGCATTGTTGATTTTACGGCGAAGAAGTTCAATATTTTCCGTTAGGGTTGCATAAACAACATCAATGTAAAAGTAATCCTTAGGCGTTAAACATGGCGATCGCGGAGGCCAATGAACAGGACCAAACGTACCAAATCATGAATTTTGAAAGCGTACATCTAAATTAATATCCTTTTACAATGCGGGCGTTGTGAGGACCAGCTCCTTGTTGCTGAAACTACTGATGTTTTGAATTGTTAATAATGGCAATTCGTCTAACATATCTTCTAAATATGTTTCCAACAATCTTAATTTCGTTATCATTAGACCAATAAAATGTTCTGTAGCTTTTATTTATATCATAGTTTCAATTGTTTTTCAGAGCATTCTCGATTTTATGAATTATTTACACAAATTTTAAAATTTCAACAAGTTTTTTGAAAGAAAAAAGGTATGTTGGTTACCAATCTGAAAAGCTAATTTTTTTGTCTGTCTGATGGTGTAAAAATCCAATATATATATCATAAGAAATAAAAAAGTTGACTATCGCAACTTGAAATCTAGAAGGCTTAGAAAATTTCTGTTGACGTCATCAAACCCAGGACGGTCAAAAACATAAAGTTACCAAGTTTAAATGAAATAGCGTCAATGGTAGGGAAGATAATAATATTTTTCTAAAATCACATATTTAAGTTTTTTTGTAATAAATCAAAAACGAATCAAAATATCCAGGATTTCTTTTCAGATTCTTAATCGCCATAAAAATGTGCAACTTTTCTCTAATTTAACCGACCTTGTATCTCTTATCGTTTCCAAGATAGCAATGGTGAGCATCGAAAAAAGCACCACCCTGTATACGCACAGCAAGGGCGGCAGGTTAACCAAAGTTATATATCAACAATGTGAAATAAATTCTCTTTAGTACAGAAACTGATATAGCTGTATGAAGCAGTTTATATCAAATTGCAAAAGCTGAATGTGCCTAATTTAATATCGATTTCTCGCTGCACATCTGTCTGCAATTTGCGGTATTACTACTGGCATCTGACACCCGCAAAGAACTTGCATTCCTGATAAACGCGAGCTCTGCGCCAAATCCGACTACTGCAAAGTCATTAACACTTTTGAATTCAAAGTTTTATAATTAAATAAAAAGGGTGACAAATGAAAAACGTATGTATTAGTCGTTACCTCTTCGTATTTGTGAGAGGAACAAAATTTTGCGAGTCCTTCGTGTCGTTTGTTACTCTCGATTCATTAGGGACTTTTAATTACAAGAATGACTGTGAGAGCTTATCCAGCTTTTCACTAAGGGGTTTGTTCAACATCGTTTACAGGCTAAAACACGATAAATTAACTCAGTATATTTACCACTGTAAAGATTTAGTTTATAATTCAAAAGAGAAAACGCACTTTTCTACGGTTAAGCCAATATACTTACATGTAGTTATTTTTAACTTACGTACAAGTAAAACATATTTTATTTCTCCTGATCGATTATACCTCTGCGACATTGTTTGTCAACCAAAAGCAAATACTTAAATACATATGTTACATGTATTTATACAAATATCAAAACATTAGAGTTGCTAGGTATATTTTAAAATTAAAATTTTTTTGCACTTATCCGGACAATCTTGTAAACCAAATATTAATATAGCCGCACAAAAAAAAATCACCATAGGCTGTTGGTGAAATAAAAATATACGCGCAACCTCACAGTGGACCACTAGTAAATGGACAAGTGAAAGTATAACAAACAATAATCTTTAAGTACGAGTCAAAGAAGAGTAAGAAAATGAATATTAACTCTTAGAATCGTCCCACGACTACTCACAAAAAAATAGTAAAGCTTATTTAGCACGCAAACAATTATTTAAAGGAAAAAAATTACGTTGGATTTTTTTCGATTGTAGCTAACACATTCTGAGTGAATCGTGGTAAAAAATTATGTTGAAACTGATTTCTTTGCATCAATGCAGAACTGTTTTTATTCCACTTTTAGCTAAATAAACATTTTTACGTTTAAAATAATTTTTTAACTGAATTATAATGCAGGAAAAACTAACTCCAAATGTAATAATTTTTGTCATAATTGGAAAAGGCGTTGTACCTATGTTAACTTTAGCAGACAAATATGTTGGTCGCACAAATTTAAAAATGAATTTAAAATAGTTCTGCACACGCATGCGACGATTTACAGGTCCAAAAAGATTAGAAACTGGTTACTTTGTCATAGTAGTTTTCAAATTACTTATTTCTCTGCACTCAAGTTTAAACTTGTACGCGATTAATACATTTCTTTACAATGAATGACTGTACCGAAAAGAATGAAAACCTACTGCCATAAATCGAAATAGAACAAAAATGCAATCGATGGATTGTTTAATTACTTAATTATTTTCAAAATTCTTTGTCGAAAACGGTGTATCGCAAAAAAGAATGGTTAGCGCAGAATTACACAACAATGTTATATATTTTCAAATAACTTAAATTCGTCGGCGCCAATTTGCTACGCTACTGTTAAAAAGTAACATTAACTTCTCTACTTTTGTAGTACCTAGTTGTTTCACCTGCAAAAATTTTACGAAGAGAATTAACTATTTACTTATCGTATCTATTGCAGTTAACACGTCGGATCTCGCGCAGTTTAAAACACCTGTACCATTAAAAAATCATTCGGGTAAAGCTACGTATATCGATAACTTTTTTTAAAAAGTATTTTCTCCAACATTATAAAACTTTTATGATTAGATGAAGTAAATACTATAGGCATTTCAAAAACTTAAAAGAATATGTGGAAGCAAATAATATGGAAAATAAGACTACGAAAAATAAGTTAATTTTTAATTTTTGTTAATTCAAGACACAATTATTTTGCAAACAAATAAACAGGAACGCTTGAACAGTAAACATTAAATACAACACAAAAATTAAGAGCTTAAATTGCTATACGCTTTAAGCTTATAAATTTATGAATTTAAACAAAGGCAATTTTGAGCTCGGTTCATTTAACGGTTCAAATGAAATTAAATCTAGATACGTTGCTTAAATAAAACCGTATAAATATGCATAAATTATTGCAAAATTATTGAAATTAATAATTTCTCAGTCGCCGTTAGCATACTTGCAGATAGTAAGAATTCTACAGATAAAATTGTAGCGGTAACTGACTGCACTATTTGAACAATTTAATGGCTATAAAACAGCTTTAAGTTGGTATTGATACTTTTCAAACGAAAAGACTAATAAATCCGGCTTTAAAATCACAATATTGCGCAAATGTGTTTACCCACGGCTGCACAGCACATTGAGACAACAGTTTCAATTAAACAAACAATTACCCAAATTAATTTCGTACGCTCGTATGTGTATGGGGAACGTTCCAATTCCCTGCCTCGTATATCTCAATAATTTACTTGGCGACGTTTGTAACATAGCTGTCGATGCTCGCTTACTGCGTTTAATAACAAGTAGAGTTGTGTGAAATTAGAGGCCATCGAGTTCGATTCAGGTGCACAGTCTAACTCTAAAGCCATCCTCCGGCTCAATGCTAAGCGTGCGTAGGCAGTCATGATGACAAACGCCACTACGGCTCTCTAGTTTTACTTCATTAGGACGACCAATTTGTCTTAATATTACGCTAACATTTTTAAGCGCAACAATAAGATGGATGATGACAAGAAAAAGCATTTAAAACGTCCTCATTTTTAAAAAGAACGATAAATGTCGAGGAAATGGTTGTTTTATACAACGATTAAAATGTATAGGGTAGCTCATAACGTAAATTTTCGTTGTCGTTCGGTTAGCTTCCGACATGCAAATTTTCCGTAAAACTACACCCAAAAACAAAGCTTAAAAGTTCAACTTATAATTTATTTCGTCTAACATAATAATCATTTATATCTAACGTCTATCCAGGCTATACTTGCACCATAAAAATTTCTACTAGAAGCTTGCAAAGGTTATATCAGTGTATAGGAAAAATAAATACAAAATGTTAAGTTGCACAAGCTTGCTCAAAATTGATCAGATGAGTAGTTATTGGTAACTAAGCATCATTGTTGTTATAAGAGAACAACATTTAAAGCTCAGTTGCCTTTCTATACATTTATACATTATAAGTTTACTATAATTCAGTATATGAGAAAATTATATCTGCATATCACATCTCCATAAAAATGCTCTAAAAAACCTAATAATTTTGTATACTGCTCCAATCTTTAGCTAAATTACTTAATTGCTATTTTTACGACGACACAGTCGGCAATAGTCGATATTTGTTTGCATTACATAGTACACAATTTTTCTCTTGATCCTGTTTTATTTTATTTTAAATGTGACTAAGCATAAAACACTTCTGAATAGATTATTCGTTAAAAAATTAAAATTTTCAAATTTATTAATTAATTTAAATCTTCGCAATAGATTGCAAAGGATTAAAAATTAAAATAAGCTTACAAAGCTTTTGTGGCTGTTTTAAATCCACATATAAATTCCACACATATCCATTTGTTAAATAGATACAGAAACTGTTATGGCATTCAAGCTGATGTCCCAAGCTAGTAATATGACAAGACATCCTTCGGAAAAACGAAAAATAATTTTTAATTAGGCTAATTTATGGTAAAAAAACCAACGAGTTAAAAACGTTATTATCTTTTTTTTTAAATTCCAGTTTAATACTACAATCTGTCCTCAAATGATATGTAGGAGACGATCCAGTGACATACTCTTTTTTCTATAAAGTTCAATTTTGTTTTTTATTTAAAACAAACTTAAAATCTAGTCTTTGGATTAAGGCGTTTAGGTCTAGTTTCATTTGTTCTAAGCAAATCTGTTACTAGGTGATTGGATGGACACTTAACCTTTCACGATAATTAACACTTTAATTTTGTATTTTTCGCTTAAAGGTCACTATTTGAAGATAGCGGCGGATAACTTAGTTTAGCACGAACCATGGGGCGTTGAAAATCATTTGGAGAACTTTTGATTGGAATCTTTCGAGAATCCCTATATTTGAATTGAAGGCTGAGCCCCACAGCTAAATTCTTAAGTCGAAACCGATTTCCAGATGGATTTGTATAGATACTAATAGTTTATTCTCAATTGAGAGGGCAGACTTTCTGCCGATAATCCAATATAGTTTAGTTTGCTAAAATTGAATCTGAGTTGTTTTCTTTTCATGAAAATGTGCTTACGCCAAGTTAAACGCCGGTCAAGATGGATTCCCACGTATTTCACTTCTTCTGATTGTGGCAACTGTTGTTTGTTCAAAAGAACAGGCGGACAAGTCCCTTTCGTCAATGTGACGGTTGCCAGTACAGAATTTGTTTTTTTTTTTGTTTTATTCGCCTTTTTAATTATTTTTGGATGTCGCTAAGCTTATTTTAAAAAATGGCTGACGGATAAGAGGGTTTCTCTCCCAGGATCCTAGTACATTTTAACCTATGTTATACTTTCCGGGAAATACTTATTGTCCCGGGATATCCCGAGATTTTTAAAACATTTTATTTTCGTTTATTTTGTGTTAAGATCTTTGTAATATTATCATAGCTTATCAGAATTTATTATAAATATCTTAACTAATACTAATTTATGGAAAAACTATGTTCTTATTTCAAAATAGATTTTCTGCTTTAGAATAACAAATTATGTACACCTGAAGTTTGTGAAAAGAAGCCCGGTCTCTATGACATAGTTTATATAATTAATAAACGTTTACAGTTCTATTTTTGTGTGCCCTGGTAATGCAAAGCAAAATAGCTTATAAATGAAATTGTATTAATAAAAGCGATGTCCCTAGAGCAAAGCGAGAATTCCACCCACATATCAATAGAGACTGAGAGAGCCCTTTATGCGGCAGAACTTTCTGTTAATACATTTAGAATAAGACTAAGTGACCGAAGCATAGATCACCTTGATATTATTGAATCATATTACAAATATTGTAAAAATTAGATTATTGTGTACATTAAAATTAAATTGCAATAGAAAGGTAATATTTTTAAAATGTCTGTTTCTCTCACCAATATTATATTATTATTATTAATAATCATGGACTAAAATGTGTTTACTACTAAATAACTTGGAGTTGTTTTTTCGCGTTATTTATTTAAAAATGTTGACATATTTTATTACTTCCGGGATTCCAGGAAATCCCGGAAGGTAGGCCAATTTCTTACCGGAATTCCGGGACAAGCAAAAATGTCAAATATGAGAAACCGTAATGGGTACTTTATGGGTGGCTAGGACTGCTGTATCATCCGCAAATGTGGCTGTTAGTGTTGGTTTTGGTTGGCAGATCTGCCGTACAAAGAAGGTAAAAAACTGTCCCTATTACCTAAGCCAGTGAAGATTATTTTAAAACCAAACATGATAATTTCATTAATTGCACGTTCCTAGGTTACACAATCAGATCTCATTGAACAGTATTTTATGTAGAACAAAGGCCACAATAACAAATCAAAAACTTTTATAATACGATTGATAAATTAGTTAAACATAAGATGAGTCATTTCTTTTAAAATGTCAAAAGTTTTCAAAATTTATTAGAAACTATTAACTTTAAACTTAAAAATGATTATAGTATAACTTAATTTAATAATGAACTCCAATAAAAAGCGAATAATCCATTCTATTGCCAATGAAAAAAAACATCGACAATGGTTTACACAAACCAATATTTCCTCTTTACATCCGCTATTTTCACGAGAACTAAAATATATGTGAACTTTTTGACATATGTGTGTGTTCAGTTGGTTGCAAATACGCACAAATCATTATTGATAAGTATTTATGAACCCTAGAAAAAGAGAGCCGCCTACTATGAGTTATGTATTTTATAATTTACACGTATTCCCATCTCAAAGAAATATTGGCAATACGATATAGCTAGCTGTACGTAATGGTCACATAAATTTGCAAAATCCGCATCGACAGCATCCAGGCAGGCTGTTCTTGTATTTATTTAAGCAAGTTTTCAATCGGTAGAAGTCGTATTTTTCAATGAAAAATGCGATATACTTATATATCAGACGATACCATCAATTGCGTTCTAAAGAAATGACGTAAAATAGCACTGGCCGACACATTTCAAATTGGTTTTCAAGTTGCAATAATAATGACATTTCACATGTTTTACTCTTTGCTAATACAAGCAGTCAAAATTTTTTGAAAATTAATAATTTTTATCTCACTACATTAAGTATATTAACATTAACTGCTTTATAAAATTTAAATAATCATATAAACTAAACAATCAAAATATCTTAAATTATTGTGCTTTATGAAAATTTGGATAAAAATACATAAGTACCTAATATGCACAGCAGTACCTACATACTTTATATAAAATCATCGTTTCAGTCCGTTCTAAAAATTTACTATTTATTAGGTAAAAAAATTACAAAAACCACTTTAAAATTACAACTTCATACAATTACCTACGTACACGTTCATTTTTGTTTTGTAAAACATATTTATTGTGAAATGAAAAACAAAACAAGTCGAACACATTTGCAAACAAACAATAAAATGTATCGATGGTGCATTAAACATAGTTAGAAAGGTAGTAAATTAGTTTAAAAGGTAATTAAATGAAGTCTATATTTTAAACTTAATTTATTATTTTACCCACATGTATTCTATCACTGTTTCACTAGATGGTTATTAGAATTTAATTAATTTAATTTAAGAGTTGAAAAAAGCAGTCGTTATAATATATAGAACTGTAAAAAAAAGGTCCTGAATAACGCTCAAGTCGTGCAAATATTATATATTGAGTGAAGTTTTGGCACCAAGGGACATTTATTTGATGTATTTGCTCGGGTTTTTTACACTATTGACTTCATTTAATAATGTTATAAAGCACTGGTGCCCAAACTAGGGAGCGGGCACAATTATATTCATGATTTAATCATAACTGTAAAAAAAAATAAATTCCCATATTTAATACATCATTTTTATTTACATTGTTATATTTCTGTAATCTTTCGTATCGGGTATGGGGTAATCGAAAATGAGCGAGAAAAAAAATCTAGTTTATGATGGTAGGTACCTTGTCAGCCATGTCGGGGGCGCAAGTTGATAGGTTGAAAAAATTGGGATACGGTATGAAAATTTGGCGCATCTCTGTTATAAAGAAACATAAATAGTAAAATTTTCAGCGACTACATGAATCAATCATATAATCGAGTAGGAAGAAGTCGCAAACCATTAAACAATAGCAAACTTAAGTAAACTATAAACCTTACTGTTGGCAATTTAAAAAAGGAGAAATGAGGTAATTTGAACAATAGCCATTGAGTAACAGCTACACACAAAGACAATAGAACGACAAAGAGCCCTCTTAATAAACGTGGTCGTCAAGAGTATGAAACATCCACTTAACGAACAATAGTTTGTTGGTTGTTGTCTGGATGTAAGATACAAAAATAACACTACGTTGTACCGAGCACTACCAAACCCCAATATATAGTACGACGTGCAGATGACTCTCATAGTTTAAAAAGCAACCGTTAAAAATTATAATTTAGAAAACCTTAATTTCTGTTGTTATAGTTCCTACTGTTTTCTGTGTAGATAGTTTGCTAGTTTAAGGATCAATTTACACTTTGAATTTAAGCCCGGTTTCGGGTTTGCTTGTCAGTTGGTTGATAAGCCGACTTACAAGTTTTACCTAGTTGGGATATGTTTGGTAGCTGATGACGAGTTAAATTCTATTTGGCTTACGATTTATACTACAATTACACTTTAAAACAATATCATTTTCTGATTTATTAGTTTGCAAAAAAAATACATATCGTTTGGGTTCAGCTATACTATTAACAGCAACATTTAAATAACTATTTTCATCAATAACCTAATTCTCAGTCATCGACTTGCAACTATAGCTATAAACAGATCATACAGCAATTAACATTTAATTTTAAGGTAAATTGACATTTACGAAGCGTATTAATTAAAAAGTTGATTTAACTAACAATCAAGACACTTATAGTTTTAAATTAAATGCTTAAAAACTTCCAGATGATGTAAATGTCTACTGCCAACACATAATGACTTTAATTTTCATTTTATTTTGAAGTAAGTTGTCTAGGTACGATTATAAGTAATAAACACTTTTAAATCCGTCAAATAAATCCGTCTGTAAGTAAGTCATCTAGGTGTCACTTGTATCTATAAATAAGTAAAACATTAAATATATGTATAACAAAATATTTTCACGTGCTTTATTGAAAATGAATATAAATATATTCTAGGTACACCTTACTGGTTCTAAAGTGATCGAAACTGTTTTATATATTTGATAAACAATTATTATAGTAACATATTATCTTAAAATGTTATAAAACAATGATAACTGGTTCTATATTTAACTTTAATAATGATTTATACAGAAGCAGAAAGCACTAAATTTCAGACATTTAAACTAATTAGGATAAAGCGAGAATAATCTAGCTAAAGTGACACTAGTTTAGTTTATTTAGCAGATGCACTTTCCCGGTTAAGAGTTTTTTAACGATTACTTTTGCAGTGTTAATTTTTTTTTTTGGGTACGTTTAATATTTCTTTTTTTTTTAACTATTGAGTGGTGTAGCACATCTTAACATAAATAAAGTAATATAATATCTAAAAACATTTTTTACAGAATTTCAAGTAGTTTCAAGCCTTTTTTAAAGGTCATAAATTATTATGTTGCATAGAATATGTGAGAACGTTGGTATATTTTTTACTTTCGCCACGCGTACGTAGTATGAAGAAAGTATTATGATCGCGGAAATGTGTGAGTAGGTATATGCCAGACGTTAAAAATGTAAATTTTTGACAGTAGTTATCAATAAATCCTTTAAAAGTATACTACAAAGTGTGTGCATTTAGTTGATTTTTCAAATAATAACTAATATACAGGGTGTTTGAGTTAAAACGACAATCCAAAATTACATGAAAACAGTAAAAGATAAAAGAATGCTGGTTATGTAGGATTGTAGTCTGTCGAGGTCTATAAAAAATCTTAATAACTTCTTTTGGTAAAATTTAGAAATACAAAATTATTTTAAGATCGATAAAAAAAAGCGAAATTTATCTGGGATAACATAAGAAAGACAACACAATTATGACAATAAAATTAAATATTCGAGTTTCATTTCAATGCAAAACAGTCTCATGCTCCATAGTTATGTTTTCACTCAAACCACATTTCTTATTAAGTACCCAACTAGTTTCAGTAATTGTTAAAAATTTCAATGGTAAAGCACAGTTGCATAATTAATGGTCACAATATGCCTACGCTGGTTTAAGTTTGCACAAAGCAAGCTGTGAAGTACGGTGCAGTTGTATTAAAAGCTTACTATTTGCTTTCTGCACTCCGAAAGTTCTACGTTGCGTAATTAATTTGTATTTTCCAGTATAAAAGCATACAAACACTCATTACTTGTAGTAATTGCACTGTATTAAAACAAGTGCATTTGTGAACTACGTACAATATGGGGGTTTTTTGTTCTAATTTATTTTAATTAGCCTAATAAACCGTACACGTAAATATAAAAATGCTTTAACGTTCACCTGTCTGGGTTTCAATTCAAATAAAATGCACAAAACTGGTGCAAACCTAGTTATTTTTTAATACACTCTCCTGCTACGTGTACAAATTCGTCTCATCGATGAGAATATGTGCAGTTTTAAGATAGTTATACAGAAGACACTGCAAGGCGACACATTTTTATTAATTCGACATATTAGTTTTTTTTTAATTCGCCCCAAGTTGATGACATGATAATCATAAAGCAATACATGTAGAAAGTTTTGGAAATAGTTTAGCCCTTTCGCTGGGGGAACCAGATTAAGCCGTTTTTTTTGTGTCCCATGTGCGGGAGCCAAATAAATAGGCTTGCGCATCCCACAAACTCCATAAGACCCAAAAAACGCCGCACTCCAGGCACGTACTTTTCAAACAAGTGCCGCAGAGAAAGGGTTAATACTTCCAATTCCATTATTTTTACAATTGAGGTGTTAAATTGACCGTATGAAGACAAGCATTATCGTATAAAAGAATTGCCCACCTCTCGAGAGAGCACAACAGAAGAGCGTTTACATGGTTTGTATAACAGTACAAAAAAAAATATTTTTATAATATTGGCTATTGCGCCAGAAAATTCACACAAAGTGAACTTAAAAGAACTGCTCAGCGCATGAAATCGATCTTATATGTGCGTATTACAAATAAAAATTATTGATAACGATCGCTATTTTCTAACATATAAAACCCTAACCTCGGTAAGGAAATTTTACCAAATTTCGAGTAAAAATCTCAAGGTTTCTTCGTCAAATGGTTGAAAAAGTGGCCAGAAGAGCTTTAAAAATATACGATAAAATGCGATTGACGTTCTGCCAATATTGAGTTCAATTGTTTGAAACGGAATAAATCAAGGGGGTCAGGAATAATTTCATTAACTGAAAATTATTTACACAAGTTGTTTCAGCGGACTACGTAAACATAATTTTCTAAACGCTCAAGTAAATAACGTAGGCAATTTCAAGTTCGTGATGTTGGCGTCGCTTTTTAGCCCTCAAATAATTTTCCCATCGTAATTAAAATGAACATTTAATCCCATTAAACTCTACAAGAATTAAAATAAAGTGTACATTGGATTTCTAAAATGTATAAAAGGCGGCAATAATGTGAAACGACAGGCGCAAAATTACGACCTAAATATGAACAGAATGTAACAGCAATAAGTAACGTAGCAGGCTCTTATAATGTAATTAATATCCACATCCGTTTTAATGGATGTGCCATTGGTAGCACGCTCGAATTTGACCTATGAAGGTGACATCTACTGTTCCACACGATTGGAAACTATCGTTGTTTTACACGCGCTAGTAAAAAATGCACTTCTGACAATTATCATATATTTTCTGTTGTAGAGTCGGTACAAATATAAGTTGTACTAAAGAAATATTTTTTAAGTCATAAAAAAGCAACGGACAGTGAGACTAAGCTATGGTGCGAGATCATTATAAAGTTACTAACAAAACTGAAATCGAACTGTCTTTATTATTTGCGAACAAAATATAGTCAAAGCAACCATTAATATTTTATTTTTCTTGTGTTCATCAAAATCTTAACTATGCGTAATAATAATGCATTTATTAGTAACTGAATTAGTACAAAAAGCACTGCTGAAACAAACCTGTGAATTACTTATAACATAATTCAAACTTCTTTGGCATTTCTGTTGTGCGGATTTATCTAATTAAAAACAAGAACAAAATTTAAAGTTCAATTTTTCCCTCAAAATGTCATTATTATCGGTATAATACTGTTGTTAAAACATTTGTCATCAAATTAACGTCGATTATGAACGCCAATAATTAACGCTTTTCAAGAACATTCATGAATTGTTACATTGGTGTGTGTATGCAATGGATTTTTCTCACACCTAATCTTAAAATTTTGAGTTATATTTTATTAACAAAAATGATTCTGGACAAAACATTAAAAATTGTCATCTAGTTGGGCGAAATTTATTCATGAAAAAATATTATGTACCTATGTTATTAACTTCTACACATTTTTTTAGCTTGAAGATGTGCTCTTATGTCAATTAAATGATGTGCTGATATTTGAAAATAGTGAATCAATAGACAGATATTAAAATGGGCTTAACTTTTATTACGAGTATATTTTTTCCTAGTTATTGAACTATAATCACCATACCTTGCTTATGTGGTTAGTGTCTAGATTCTGAACTCTAGAACAATATAAAAATTAATAAATTAAAGGGACTCATTACATAATTATTTATCTTTTAATTATATAAATATTAATTAACGGGCATTTTTGCTGGTTGGTTTCACTTATCTTCACTTTATATTTGACATTTTCTGATATTTGTATAATTTTATTAATCTTTGTTTGAATTAATTAATTTATAATTTATAGGTAACAAGATGGTTTACCCGGCGTTGCACAGGCGATTACAATTTTAATTACTGTTTTAACTTGAATAAGCCCAATAATTCCAAATCATACACAAATGACATACTCTGATCAATCATCTTTTCATTTTCTTATAATTCCTTAAAAAATAACTATTTATTGCTTAAAAATTGAATAATAACTCAAATTTATTTTCTTTTGTCTTGTTTCAATTAAAAATGTACTAATAAAAATAATACTTCATGTACATTTATTACTAATTGTATACAATACAATCTTTACTTGTGAAATACACCGCGCCGTATCGTGTTATGACCAGGTATTTGCCGACGTAAGATCGAATCCCGTCCAAGTAATTTTTTTTTTTTTTTAATTGGTAATATGTGCTTGTACGTAAAGTTTGGCGTTAGATCTGCAAGGTCCTAAATAGTAACTGTGCAAAATTTGGCCCCGATCGGTCAACGGACCTAGGATTCTATAGCGAACAAACAAACAAACAAACAAACACACAAACAAGCTCTTTTATATTATAAACTAGGCGATTTACCCGGCGTTGCACGGGTGATAACAATTCTCTTTTATCAATCGCAGACTACTCGCGCTCCGCGCTCGCACCCGGCGGACGTTTCCGGTCGTTCCCGGGCATTTCCGGCCGTTATTTATACGGCGTTTGATCCGTTGGGTCCTAAATAGTAACTGTGCAAAATTTGGTCCGACTACTCGCGCTCCGCGCTCGCACCCGGCGGACGTTTCCGGTCGTTCCCGGGCATTTCCGGCCGTTATTTATACGGCGTTTGATCCGTCGGGTCCTAAATAGTAACTGTGCAAAATTTGGTCCCGATCGGTCAACGGACCTAGGATTCTATAGCGAACAAACACACAAACAAACAAACAAACACACAAACAAACAAGCTCTTTTATATATATAGATAGATGATATAGATGATATTGCTTTGAAGCAAGTCAAAATATTTAAGCAATGGTCAATCCAATCTAGCTTTCATTGTGAACCACAAAATAAAAAATCATGCATCCTTTTGACTAACGATGTGTGTTTAAATGTTCAACTTTTTCATTATTTTACCGATAAATCGAAACATCGATATAAAAGGAGCGGGGAGCTAAAAAAAGTTAGTAAAAAACCGAAAAAAGAGACTAGTGACCCAAAAAAAAAAGCTTCTCGCCCTTATTTTTGTTGTCCATACTACGAAATATCGAAATATCGATAAAGGTAGGATCCTAGACTGTTACTTTTGCGCTTAGTTGTGAAGGAATTAAACATCTTGATCATTCGAATTATGTGGATAACAATCCAGATTGTGATCTTGGAATAGTATTTCGTAATCGATAAAATGATGGTGAAAATTTAGTTTAATGCCGGAGGCTAAATGGCAAAGAATGTTGATAAATTGACTACTAAAAGATGTACGGCATACATTTTTTAAAACATTGTGTCAGCTATTTTAATAGCAATTAAAACCAGGGTTGAGCAGATTTAAATCAATTGATTTAAATCACGATTTAAATCATGATTTAAATCAAGTGATTTTTAAAAAAAATCATTGATTTAAATCAAGTGATTTTTAAAAAAAAATTATCAATTTAAATCACAGATTATATGAATAGATACAGTATAATATTTATAATAAAACAAAATTGTATTACTAATAGTAATTAAATACACGAAATGGTGAATAAACCATACCAATTTGCTCTTGTAAAGTAATATTCATTGCGGAAATGCAATAATTAAAAAAATAAATGACAAGTTTTTGACGTTAGCGAAGTAAACAGTCAGTTTTTTCAATTTTCACGGCACTCTATTGTTTCAATAACGATTTGAAGAAAAATGTCGGATATCTCGAAAAGTATGAGTTTTGGTTATAGGACATACTTAACAAAATATGAAGCTCTTTTAAAGACGAATTCGATGACAAAAAAAATACAGGGGTTTGCATTTGAAAAAATCGAGTTACGAGCTTTTGAAGATCATGTTGCCACCTATTTATAAACACCTCTGTATGTGTGATTCAAATTTTTTCATATCGAGAGAACAGAGAATTTTTTTCTGCATGTCCATACCAAATTACAACTTGAATAATTTAGAATTTTTTTTTACAACGCCATATAAAAACCTGTAGTATTTTATATTGATGCAAAGCTAAAATTAAGGCGGTCAAAAATATTAAATAAATTGGGTGTTGTATTTGAAATATAAAAGTTGCTATTAGTTCCAGAAAGGTGACTCACCCTGTATATTTGAAAATATTTTTATTGTGTTGTTTAGAAAAAACTGTATAAAATAGCATTTATTTGAATCAACTTCATATCTCGAACCGTTTAGCCACAATCGACCGATCCCGCACTAATGACTCAACCTGTATATAATTAATTTAACATCACCATTTAGCACTGATTTTTTCAAAATTCTTAATCATTATATTTAATTTTTCATTTTGACAACAATTCACCAATGAATTAAATATATTGGTTATTAAATATATTAGCACAAAACAGAAATAGCATGTGAATATGTCACTAAATTCGATAATATGGTACACTTGATTTAAATCAAAAAAAATCTGATTTAAATCAAAAAAATCTGATTTAAATCAAATAAATCGATTTTTTTGATTTTTTTTAAAAAATCATGATTTTTATCCACCCTGATTAAAACAATTATCAACTATATTTACCTAACATAATTATTATGTTTCACATTAATTAATTAAAAAAGTAATAAACGTCCACAGCCTAAAAAGTAAAATAAAGACAATTTGATATCGATTAGCTATTATAATTATAATTCAATAAAATAATGATCAAAACCTAGACAATTCTGTTTATTACTTTTTAACTCATAAATCAACAAAATTTGTAACATACATATACAATCGTATACCACTTTTTATTTTGTACAAAATCGTGTATTTGATGGTAGATATATATATATATAGATTCTTCCATTTCTAGTTTTATAGTTTATTTTGCATCACTGCTTAAAATACTTACACAAATCTTAAATCAATGCAGTGCTAAAAATTTTATAGCGACCATTTTATAGGACATTAAAAGTATTCTTACTTAATTACTCATAAAAGATCTCACTCAAAGAACTGCAACGTTGTTTAATGAAAACCTAAAAATGAGCAATTGTATTTTTTTTTTAATCGAGATAAAAACATTTATTCATAACATATTTTCGGTGTCGAGACGAACGTGTGTTGCATTTTTATATATAAATTTTAGAGTACCTTTACTATTTAATAACTGTGTTGTTACATTTGTGTTTAAACAGGATAAATGTTACAAAAGTATCACTGTCAGGATATTTTATCATGTATTATGCAGGTGTAGTTTGATTCAATAATTGTATTCCTATAGTGATTGTTATAAATAATAAAAAATAATCCCAGTACAGTTAGCAAATAAAGCACTCAACTTATTATGTGCTGTCTTAGGAAACCGCGATAGACTGGTAGACATTTTCAATTAAATTATAACTAGAAGCTTTCCTGTCCCCTATTGTCGAGATAACGACCCAGATGATTGAAACAGTTCGTCCCTATAACTCGATTATTGCTATACAATTCTGCGATGCCGAAATGGGCAGATAAGCTCTAATAACATGACGCTATCAATTTCCACTACATACGCACCTTAATAGTGATATAGCTTCGAGTTTATTGCTTTCGATATTGCTTTATGTAGTGAGCAGATTTTTAATGTCAATTGCAATTTACAATTTTTAATCATTTAGTTTGGTAAAAGTTTTTCACTATTAGGAAGACTTACTCAAAATAAATGATATTTATACAGTGTGTTCGAAATTCGAGTTTAAGCATGGGAATCTCGCTTATTATAGTAGCTAGACTGCAGCGTTTCTCAACCTTTTTTGTCCCGCGGACCGGTAAAATTTGTGAAAAAATTTCGCGGACCGGTGTTTTTTTTAACAAAAAAAATTACTTGATATTAAAGAACTATTTTATAAGTTAATTGTAACATTTTTATTATCATTTACCTACTTACAATAATATTTAAATGTAAAGATAAGTAGGTAATTATTGTAATTATTATACAGAGTCTTTCTTAAGTATTGCAAAAAAAAATTGGGAGGTGATTCCTTATCGAAACTAAGGGGGTGCTGTTATCTAAAAAATTTTCCTTAGACGTCTCCTTTCGGGGTTACACCCCCCTAAAGGGGAGCGGTAAAATTATGTTTTTATTTTATTTCCCAAATTTAAATAAATGTATGAGGATGATATTTGGTAGATGTTTTAAACTTATTTAAAGGTTTCCTATAGTAAAATTTTCAATTATCTCCCACCTTCACAGGGGGCTGAAATGTGCGACCCCTGTTGTTTTTTTTATTAGAACTTTTTGGTAAGTTAAAATTTCCCAATTAAAAAACCCTTTTTTTGAAAACTGAGTTATTTAGAAACGTTTTTTATTATTTTATTCTCGTAAAACCTACAGTTTTTGAGTAAAAAATAAAATAAGTAAACGTCAAAATAGATAACATCTGTCAGTTCTATCCAATATGAACATAAACAAACTGTGGTAACCACCAAAATGAATCGTTTTACCTATATTGGAATATTTAGTTATGCATGTTTACTTATTTTATTTTTCACTCAAAAACGGTAGGTTTTACAAGAAAAACTAATAATTAAAAAAAGGTTCTAAAGAAGAAATCAAGCTTTTAAAACAAATTTTTTAAATTGCAAAATTATAATCCACGAAAAAAAAAAGACAAAATCATTGGATATACGAACACACCACTGCGAGACATTTTATCGGGTTACTAATTTCACGTATGTTTGGTAAAATTCATTTGTCAGGAATGGAGCACACTCCTTTCCTGAACATTATGCATTACAGGAATTTGTCTTCAGTGCCGTGTTATCATAAATTATGTAAATTTAAAATTAGTTTAAAATATTTTAATTTCGTAATTTTATAAATTAAAATTTAATTTTTTTTAACGTGTACAGGTAAAAATTCTCCGCGGACCGGTCAAATTTCTCCGCGGACCGGTGCCGGTCCGCCGGACCGGCGGTTGAGAATCGCTGATGCTAGAGTATAGCTTTAGCCAAGTTGCTAATTCGGTGCTCATCAATAATCCAAAAAGAAGTTGAAAATATCTTAAATGACATCCGAGAAAATTGGGGAAAACCAGAAAATACGATTTTTAAAATTCGCCTTTGGATTATAAAATATTTCTAATGTGTAAAAACAGGTCCCAGGTCAATTCGTTTTTGTTTTATGACAACCAATTTTATTCCTTCTTATAGGCGCAATTTTTGCCATTTACTTAATCAAATGGATTTTTTTTTTCTAAATTCATTGATGTATGACACATCACACACACACATTTAACTTCTACATGTCAAATTTTTAAAAAATGCGTTTTGGACTACCACAAAAGTAGTAAATATCTGAATTTACACAATATATAAATCAGCAAATGCATCCGTTTTATTCTGCATAAAAGTATTGACAATTTAGTCTTATATTTTCCCTATGTTTAACTACAAAACTACAGTACCATGGAATATTTAATAAAAATTACACGCAAAGAAAAAAATATTTTTCCTCATAGACGTACGTCGCAAGTCATTTTTGAGATCTATTGTGACCGACTAATCAGACATACTGTAAGTAGACGGTATTTTTGGAAACGCCCAATAGTTGGACTGTTAGTTTTGTGTGATTTTGGGTCCGCGATTAAAGTCTGTGCGATTTCTCTGCACGGGGGTTATAACGTCCGCCTCCAGCGGAATTTTCGTAGTCATCCGCGTTACCAGGTTTAAAAAATGTTAAAAATTTTACCAAAACGTTTGTCGTAATTCAAACAGTTTCCGCTATTGCCAACTTGCAAAACTGTAACGGTCAACAAGTGAATTTCGTCTCCGTTCGACACCGCACCGTGGCTGTCAGACAAATCCGCAAATTTTATCGTTAGTAACTCTCGAAGCGACCTGGGAGACTTCCTCGCATGTTCCGACTTCACGATAAATCCGCGACTTTGCCGTCATAATCAATGTAGTCGATGCGAGTTAGATATATTGCCACTGGTTCATAAACCTTTCTGCCCTTTATAAAACACTGCAAATATTTTGAATTTTTTTTCGCCAACTTCAACAACGTTCACATTATTCTTCTTCTTCTTCTTCTTCTTCTTCTTCAAAGACAAGACATCACGCGGAAGCAATGTTTCCTCAGATACGCACTTGCAGATATTACCGCACTTCAAATTACAAATGCTTTTTTGTTTCCTTCATTATTCTACTCCCTATAACAGCGATTAAATTTATGTCAGAACTTCGAGCACATTTGTCACAGAACAACATTTTTTAAATTGCATCAAATTAGCACAGCAAGAGTATATTTTTTAAATGTCAATACCCTACCGGTTTTAAAGCGTCGCGCTACTTCGTCAGTTACAAAACTTTTAAAGTTTACGAATATATTCTCAAATATCATTAAAAATCAAAACGCTAACTTGAATAAAAATTAAAAAAGATAACCTATAAACCCAAGACAATATTATAATAAGATTAATTTTCGTCCTATTCGGATCCTTTAAAAAGTCACTACATGAATTTTTCGAAAAATAAAACAAACAAAATCGTAGCTACCTCCAGTATAAATTTCAACAATCTGAACTATCCTCATATAAATTGTTCTGTGTTCAACAGGGAGTTGGTCCGAAACAATACCCTAAGAGGGCGCGGCATGAATTCTAGTTTACACCCACCTAGAGAGTATCATTCATTTACAAACTGGACAGAGCTATTTGTTCTGAAATCGTATTAATCTGCGCTGTTTGCTTGTTGAATAAAGCCTAGAGATGGTTCGAAAATAATAAGGCACTAAGAATGCATTGTCAAATTTGCATTGCAATAACTGGTGACGGGCACAAATTATGACATTCTACCACTGAAATTAATTATTTAATGTTTATCTGTTATGGCTTTCGATATTTTTATGAGAAATTAAAACATCTACGCTTGTTTCAGTGTTTGCATCATCAATTCCAAATTAAACATATAAATAATTTTGCTAAACTACCAACCATAAGCGACTAAATATGTTTAACGTACCTCGGATCAATTAATTTACCGTCATCAGAACTGCATGGCTTTACAAGATGAAAATACTAGGAGTATATAAATTATCAAAGGTTTCGAGTATATTCAAACCACATACCTATTCCTCTAAAACTATTATAAAATAGAAACTGATGTTACATTGAATTTATTATTATAAAATATATTCATTTTAAGATAAAATTTTCACGACCTGCCCCCTCGGTTAAGCATTGCTGGTCTTATAAACTGCATATTACAAAATGTTGTTATACTGTTTTTTATTAGACTGCCGTTTTCTTACATCAATATTGTCACACCGCTTGACATCAATTATTTTTATTTTACTTTAGTGTTATTTCGTTTACTTTTTAAATAACATGAAACAAATACTGACAAATTATTTACTAAAACATGTAACGCTTCAAAAAGGCCAAGTTATGAGAATTTTAACATTGGTAAAACATATTAACGTTAAAATATTACGGTCATAACTTCAAGTGTACAATGTCGCCAGTGTTTGGATATTATCCATCAACAAACGATTTGTAGAAAAATTTGTATACCATAAACAGGACACATTTTACTCGTACAATAATGTTCTGGAAAGAATGACAAGGATACAAGTACAATGTAAAGGGATAACGAACACAAAATCTTGGGACGGTCGCGCATATGTAGTTAAGAACCAACCACCGAGAAATGTACAGCCAGTCGAAAAATAAAGAAGTCTGCTGTTTACTATGGTTGTGTTTTATTTGTTTCTTACTGTGTAATAATTGTTCTAGGCTTGTGTCTTACGCAAAACAACGTTTAAAGGTTAAACCACCTTATAAAGACGATCATAAGTAATAATTTAAAATTATAAACTTAAAACTTAAAGTAATAAGCTAATAAGTATTCTTCCACAACAGTGCCGCTTTTCTACAGTACGGTTCGTTTACTAATATAATTATTGTAAGGATGCGTTTCATGTAATTTTCTTTATTTTCTAAAATATTTGTGTTTTTAGATGTTGTTTGAGATACCAATTACTCTCCCAAACAAGATTTTATTTGTCTGTGTGTTTTTGTGTCTCACTGTATGTTTGTTGCCTTATAACTTGAGAGCTCCTAAAGCCGCGTACACACCGGGCTCGCGAACTGTTTGCGAACTGTTCGCGAACCCGGTGTGTACCTGGAGTATGCAAACAGTTCGCGAACAGCTCGCCAGTTCGGACAGAGTTCGCTCTTGAGGCGGTACATCAAAGGGGCTGTTCGCGAACTCGTGCCTGACATAACCTCAATTACTGACTGCACACGTTATTTGTGGTTGGTGTTTATCATCGACAAGTCCTAAGCTTGAAGACATATTTATTTACAAAACGCAAACCCTTTATCAACTGTTTTGGAGCTGTTACGAACACAATAATGTTTTGATGTGGACGTGTTTGCGAACCTGGTAGGGACGAAAGTTTGCAAACTGAGTGCGCGAACCGAGTTACCGAACCGAGTTCGCGAACCGTGTTCGCGAACCGTGTTCGCGAACCCATTTTGGTCAGTACGGGGCTTAAGAGGTTCTGTATGAAATTTTGAATCTGTGAAAATGGGTTTCCAAAGTCTTCAGGAGCGTAAGTTTTGTTCGGTTTAATTTACTATAAACACAATCGGTGCCGCCTCTGATGATGGACGGATAGTTTGTTAATATAACGATAGATTAAAAACACTTGATACTGGTACCAAATTAGAAAAACGAATTACTGACAAAGAATAACTCCACATCAGATGTCAAATTTATTTCGCAAAAACGCGATTAAAAAAACTAGTAGTTTATCTAAATACTGTGTTATATTAAGTTCTTAAAATAACGAACTTTAAATCCAGTTGAAATGTGAGGAGTAATAACAAAAAGCGAAAATTGGCACAGGAAAAAGAAAACCGTCTAAAGTGGATTTACTTTACTGCAACCTTTGGCATTAAAGAATAAGGATAACTTCCTCTCTAACCATATTTTCGTTAGTTCTTTACAAAAACACATTACTATACGGATGAAACTACAAAAATCTATAGCACGCTATTCAAGGTAAAGATATTTTTTTAAAAATTGACAACATTTTGCACAGCAATACTCTTATCTTACGTTTTTAATGTGAGTCTTCCTATAAACAACGATTGACTGCTTTCTCGCTCACTCGGTTCGCAATATATCCAGTTCAACTTTTATTTCTTTTTAGCATCTAAGACTAGGTAAATAAACGTTTATTTCCACTAGAGCTCATCCCGCAAATACTTCAAGCTAAAAATACGCTACTTACATGTACAAGATGTTACACAACACGAAACGTCATCTAAAATTTATTTACAAGTACATATTGGTTTCATCGTACTTTTAAACTGAATATGATAATATTGCACAGCAATTCCATACGAAGATGTAATTTACGAGAAAAGTGGCGTTGTACTGTATTCTCCTACATTTTACTCTCAGACACTTTTTATTCGCTACAGAAAAACAATACGTTGTTAAAAAACAAAGAGTTCAATTAATTCACTTTAGAAAAGCGAGGGAATTGTTAATTATTTATTAATATTCATGATTATAAGTACAAAACTTCCCAATCTTCATACAAACACGAACTTAGTTGGATTTTTTCCACAAAACGATAAATAATGTGCAATAACGCAATAGAGAACACTCACTCTTTGAACATAATGTCACAGAATTCTGGTGCGGATGGAAATTACTTTAATATTTTATTATCAAAAATTAAATTGCTGCACAAACTAAACATATTAAAACAGTGCGATATTATTATGAAAAACCAAAAGCAATATAATTTTTACCACCAAAAACGAAACACTTTGTTTTTAAGATGAGATAACTGAACAGAATGAAGATTTTATTCGTTCTGAAACTGTTACAGTCCTACTGTTCTTTCAAATATAGTCAGCAAAAACGTTATAAAGCAAGAATAATATGAAAACAACACAGTTCTATTATTAAATTTGGAAAATGTATTATACTACAGGGTATTCGAAAAATCATTATAAAATTCATAGCAACATTAGCTATTGAAAAGAATGCCAAAACAATTTGAACCCTCATAATACCGTATTATTTTTATAACATGTAATTCCAGAGCTCTTTACTGTAGAAACATGATTATTTTATTCCAAGCTTGGTATACATTGTTTAAACAACTTATGGTAGTATCAAATACTCAAAAACATTTACATTACATTTTAAATAATAACAATTTAAAAAAAAAAAACTATACTTCGTTTATGTTACGTTTGCATGCCGAATAAGTAATTGTCTGGTGATAATTACACAAAAAGCGACTGCAATGGTTGCATCTGTTTGAATGCTTTCTATCTAAGTTTCTTGGACATTCTCATTTGTAGTCCTTTTTTGCTTGCCAATCTTTATTTAGGTGACACTACATAATGTAGGAGTTGAGGGCACTAATATATAAAATATTAAAAAACTGCAACAGGCCATCTTCGTTTGTGTCTCTTCACAGTATACAGGGTGAGTCATTAGTGGCGGATCGGTCGATTGTGGCTAAACGGTTTGAGATATAAAGTTGATTCAAACGGTATTCCATACAGTTTTTTCTTCCGAACACGATAAAAATATTTTGAAATATACAGGGTGAGTCACCTCTCTGGAACCAATAGCAACTTTTTTATTTCAAATACAACACCCTATTTTTTATTTAATATTCTTGACCGCCTTCATTTTAGCTTTACCTACATCGATATAATATAGTACAGGTTTTTATGCGGCCTTGTCACTAAAAAAAAATAATTTTCAAAATTTTTCAGTCTTAAGTCTTTATTAAAAAAATTCTCCTGAAGTCATTTTTCGAAGCACAGAGTTGTAATTTGGTAAGGATATGCAGAAAACATTGATCTATTAGCTCGATACGAAAAAGTTTGAATCACGCATACAGGGTGTTCATAAATAGGTGGCAACTTTCCTGATTTTCAAAAGCTCGTAATTCAATTTTTTCAAATGCAAACCCCTGTATTTTCTTATGTCATCGATTTCGTCTTTAAGAGAGCTTCATTTTTTGTTAAGTATGTCCTATACCCAAAACTCATACTTTTCGAGATATTCGACATTTGTTTTTTCTAATCGTTATTAAAGCAAATAGGATGCCGTGGAAATCGAAAAAGCTGACTGTTCACTTCACTAACGCCAAAAACTTGTCATTTATTTCTTGAATTATAGCATTTCCACAATTAATTTCACTTTACAAGAGCAAATTGATTTGGTTTATTGCTTGAGAGAAGGCGAAAGAAATCCTTTGCTGGCGGCAAGGATTTACGCACATTTTGATTAATATGCACTTATAGGCTAACTAGTTTTTTCAATTTCGTATAGCAATGATTTTTTTATGTTCTATTATTTTATTTACAGAATTTATTTAATGTTTTTTTTGTGGTTTTAACAAATAATTTGTCTTTCATTTTCCATTATTCTTTGCGCTTCCTTTAAGGTTTAGAAACACTAGTAAAGTTTATAACAATAATAAAATTGATTAGGTTGCCAATTTATTTATTGCTTATAAGTGAGTCCACAAGACTAAGTATCTATCTACTATTAGTAATTAAATACACGAAACGGTGAATAAACCATGTCAAATTTGCTCTTGTGAAGTGAAATTAATTGTGGAAATGCGATAGTTCAAGAAATAAATGACAAGTGAAGTGAAGTGAAGTGAACAGTCAGTTTTTTTCCACGGCATCCTATTTGCTTTAATAATGATAGAAGAAAAAATGTCGAAAATCTCGAAAAGTATGAGTTTTGGGTATAGGACATACTTAACAAAAAATGAAGCTCTCTTAAAGACGAATTCGATGACATAAGAAAATACAGGGGTTTGCATTTGAAAAAATTGAATTACGAGCTTTTGAAAATCAGGAAAGTTGCCACCTATTTATGAACACCCTGTATGCGTGATTCAAACTTTTTCGTATCGAGCTAATAGAGCAATGTTTTCTGCATGTCCTTACCAAATTACAACTCTGTGCTTCGAAAAATGACTTCAGGAGAATTTTTTAAATAAAGACTTAAAACCTTGAAAAATTTTGAAAATTATTTTTTTTTAGTGACAAGGCCGCATAAAAACCTGTACTATTTTATATCGATGTAAAGCTAAAATGAAGGCGGTCAAGAATATTAAATAAAAAATGGGGTGTTGCATTTGAAATATAAAAGTTGCTATTGGTTCCAGAGAGGTGACTCACCCTGTATATTTCAAAATATTTTTATCGTGTTCGGAAGAAAAAACTGTATAGAATACCGTTTGAATCAACTTTATATCTCAAACCGTTTAGCGATAATCGACCGATCCGCCACTAATGACTCACCCTGTATGTTCCAACCAGCTTGTCCATGGTATCTACACCTGATTTTGTTTTCTTAAAGTCAATTATTATTTGTGGTTTCTTCTGGTTACCTTCAAAAATCTCACCAATTTCGTTTGTAGTTGATAGTAGCGTATTAGTTTTTTTTTGGAGAATAAGACACTAATATAGCGTTGTCTTGATAGCCAAGTTTAGTTGAATGTACTTCTCTTCTACATAAATTTACTCTTGTCTGTTTTTCTGTACTGTACCTAGCAATGTTAGATTATTTTTCAAATCTCTTGCATGTTCGATACTCATAAAAAAATTATCGGTGGCCAAATTCCTGCCTGATTTCTCTAACCCCTTTTTCATTTCTAAAAGGACTTGGTTTGCCTTGATTGCGTTCACGTTGGTCACCTATTTTACTAATGTATATTTGGCAATAATTGTAAACGTATTAGGTTTGACTGTCGCAGTATACCCAAATCTTTATATCACATTTTCCTGCCTTTGACGGTATGTATTCTTTGAAGGGACACTTCTCAAAAACTTAGCAACTGTTTGTCACCTGTTATGTTCGTATAGGGCATTGTTTCTCAAAGTGTGGTCCGTGGACCCCTGGGGGTGCCTGAGTTCTTCTAATGGGGTTCGTCCCCAAGCGTTCGAAAATAATCCAGTTTTATTATTTTTTAAAAAATTCATTACTTATCTATGAATTAATTCTACAAAAAAGTAAAATAAATTGTTATCAAAACAGAAAACAAAAATATTGTCTATAAATCTTTTAGCGCTTCAGTAGGAGGGGTCCTCCAATAACTCCAAGAACTCAAAAACCGGAAATGATAGAATATTTTTGAAAACGGTTCTGGGCTTGTCTCTAAAAGCTGCACATTTTTGGTAAATTAACCGTTTCTCTATCTTTAATATTAAGCGATATACCCATGTAATCCCATCTAATTTGGACCACCCTGTATACGAGTTTTTTTTTAAAATTTATATACAAAGCAAAACTGTACTAAAATATCACAAATATGTTCCATAACTTACCAAAATGTATGTTTGTATCCATAGAATTAAAAAACCACTCTTCTTGCTTTCTTATTTGCCAATTCGTCAATTACATCTGATAAAATCAAATTTTTACACAATTCTTTTTTAAAACCTCTCTGGAATCATTGACGTTCTTAAATATGTCTTTATAAGTTTAAGTTTTGAAAAACTCAAATTTTAAAATGGGTCTGCCCAATCTGCTCAAAATTCTGAACGTTATTAGCTCGTTAAAGAATTCAAGATCATCAATATCGTTAAAACTTTCGCTTCTTTGTTAATTAGAAGGAAAACATCTAAATCAAGGCAAGATTATTTTATTTCATCTTTAGTCATTTCACAAAATTGAGAAAGAAATTTAAATACATTGTGACCTTCCTGTAGATTTTGCAAACCTTTTCCCTAATGGAATTTAAGGCTGTATCACAATCATTAAATAAAATTGTATTCTGAACAATCTGAATAAGGGGCATGGTACTAAATTAAAACACGGACCAGCTTGCCTATAGCAGTTCCACCCCTCTGAACTTAAAAAAGAATGTATTTTACACATCGGAAGTTTGAAAAACAAAGACGTAATGATAAAACATTTAGCGACTTTTGTTCTACTGGTAGGTAAACGCAAATAGACTGTCAGACCGTAAGGTTTCTTAAGCCACCATGTCACAGTAATAGGATTAGTAATTCGAACTCCCTAGTTGTTGAGAAATTTCCCCACGATTTGCATATTCATCGTCAACCAAGAACGAACACAATTGCTAATTCAAATATATTGAGGTTACTTTTCACTTTCATGCGTTTCCATTTACCCAACACAACAGAATTATCCATATGCAAGTGATTTATACGCAGTGATGGTAAGTTACCTCAAAATAATTTATATTAGCGCAGACTTCCGCATAGAGCTAGCTAGAATTAATAACTTATCTATCTTTCATGAATTCATTGTCCTCGGCTGCTTTGAGGTACACCATTAATTGAATTAATTGACTATTCTAAAATTAATTCAATTGAGTAAAACAGGTGTATACAGTTTGCTAATGAGAAGGAAACAAAACAATAAATACATTCAATTGTTTTCAATATTAATAGACACCGTAAAAGATATATTGCCGCAAAAATGTACTCCTATTTCCTTTACAAAATCGACATAGTATTTAAATGAAATGAAGTTTGCTTTTTTTTTTGTTTTCAATTAAAATAAATAAAATTCTACTATTTTTTATATGAAACGACTCAGAAACACTTACTTATGGCTAAGCTCCACAAGTAATATTTTTATACGAACAAAAAATTTCTGTTTAAAATATGACTTAAAAATGTCTTAGTCTATAAATTTGCTCAAAAATTATGTTAACAATTTACCTGAAGACTTTTAAGATAAATATACTCAAGAATTGCGTCTACATTTTCTGTGCCACATATATTTTGATATTTAACTTTGTAATCAGTCAATGTCATCAGCATATTAAATTTGTAACGCCATACAAAGCAATTTCTCTTCATTTGAACAGTTATACCTATAGTTTATTAAAATTTACCTGCCACGTAATTAATCAAAACACTAGTGATTATGACTGAATTCAAAGTACGAGTATAAAGCGAATCAATAGTAGGTAGCCAACATTATTGATGTACGACACTTTCAACGGTGTTTATAACAAACGTTTTTATTCACTGTAACTTTTTATTTAAATAACAAGCTTCTTATAAATTTTATTTGGCAGCATATTTTTGATCCGACTTCTATTTCTTGCTATACCGGGTGATTCAGTTTAACTGTCGCACCCCTATAACATTTTAATTATTAAAAATAACCCCAGCAAACCTTATATTTTTGGAAACGGCGACAAATTCTTCATTAAATGATGTGCATTTGTTATCTTTACGATGACGTATGTCGAATCCGCGATAGGCAACTGTTTTTTCTTAAATTACATAGTATACATGTTGTTGATTTGGATAGAGAATTTAATTCTGAATCCGACCATGCATTAAAAAAGTATGCATACATAAAAAAGAATTCGAGAAAAATCAGTTTAAAGTTTATTGAAATAAAAGCAAACAGTCTATTGAACATAACAAAAGACGATCAAATCTTAAAAATTTTACTATAACTATCAATGCAAATGTATAAAAAGTGAATTTTTAATAAAAATAAAACAAATAATAAACGTCGACATAAAAAATTAGACTTTAATTTCAATCAAGCAGTTACAAATAGAGCACGCGAAGGCCGGCAAATTTGTTATGTCGGCGTTTATTATTTGTTTTTATTTTTATTAAAAATTAACTTTTAATACATTTGCATTGGTAGTTATAATAAAAATTTTAAGATTTTATCGTTTTTTGTTATGTTAAACTTTAAACTGATTTTTCTCGACAATTTTCTTATGTATGCATACTTTTTTAATACATGGTCGGATTCAGAATTAAATTCTCTATCCGAATCAACAACAAAATGTATACTATGTAATTTAAGAAAAAACAGTTGCCTATCGCGGATTTGACGTACGTCATCGTAGAGATATAACAAATGCACATCATTTAATTGAGAATTTGTCGCCGTTTCCAAAAATATAAGTTTGCTGGGGTTATTTTTAATAATTAAAAAGTTATAGGGGTGCGACAGTCAAACTGAATCGCCCGGTATATGGTTCCTTTACGTGAAATCAATAGTATGATATCTATTACTTTTAACTGTCAACCACATTTCGTTCGTTACTAACTGCAATCAGGGCTGGATTCAGGCGGTAAATCACACTTTGTGAGCATCTGAATCAAACCAGTTCGAAAACAATTTTATTGTTTTGCAAAATGTTCGACGATAATAAACTTAATTAAAGGGATATCGTCCAAAAACTCGATAAGTTTAAAAACTGCGCACAATAGAAGAAATTATACGTCCACTAAACACCATCTTGATTCATAAATTTGGCATTTTCACACTTCACTTATTTTAGGACTATTTATTACCAGTCAGCCGATTAAGAAAAAAATTTGGTTTAACATATTGCAACACAGGTTTTTAAACTCATTAAATTCTAAAAATACACATTTAAATAATTAGTTGTATGGAAACTACGCAATTAGTCGCAATCAACACAGGAGCAATTTCTCTACAAAAATTTAAAGAACTGAAGAGTTATAATATAATCTCAATTTTCAATTTTTCATTTACTACTTTCAAAATTTCAATTTTAAGAAAAACCCCATGTGCTCAACGAAATAAAAATTTAAACGAATTTCAATCAAGTATCGACGAACTTCAATGTAAATTTATCTTCGAAAACTTTAATGTTTATTATAATACTGCTTTCAATTATCCTCGCTCATCGCTACCGATGAAGGGTCAAATATAGACTCGAAATATTTAGCGGATGTAAAGAGTTTTCTTTATAAACCCAATGACCACCTTCCCGGTACTTTCTACGAACTACTTTATGGTCGTAATTTCTGGTTCATTGTTGATAATGCTTTAAAAACGTTAGAACATCTTTCGGGAACATGATAAATTGGAAATCGATGACAAACAATATATATTATTTATCTTTTATGACAAATCCGCTGTTAAAATATAAAAGGCTTACGTCAACGTCATGACATCGCCAGTGTCACGGCATCGCGACGTCAGACTGTTCAGACGACGACACTATTACGGCATTTAATGCCACGGGATTTAGTGTCACGACGTTAGTGTCACCATGTGAACGAGGCTTTAAGAATGTTGGCTGTCATGACACGATTACGTAACACCCAATTGTGTGGAGTAGTGGACGATTTTATATGCAAATTTGGTATTGTTGAGCAATAATACCTTACTTTGAGATTTACCCTTTTAAGATTAATTGTTTGGAACGAAGGAACTCGTAAACCGGGGTTCACCTGTATGTAACAGATCATTTGTAATCCAAAAGTTTTAACTAATTGAAAATTTTATAGTCACGTGTATATTTCATTTTTGATAACGTTGCTCTTCAACCTTATATCCACAGTTACATAATCAAAGCCTACTCTGTATACTAGAGTTATTATCTTTGCATACATTTTTATGTCATCTATGCTATGTCAAGCATATAACCAGAAAACTAAAACATAGACAAAACAACCACAACCTTCCGATATTGAAATCTGTCGTGAAAAGTGCATCCATTTTCAATATTACATGTAAACATCTTGATTGCATCCGTGCTTTTCTTGGTAAATGAGAAAATTATCTTGTCTCGACGTCCATAAACATGTTATTTTGCAACGGAAGTAATGCTCTTTAATAGAACGTAGTGTTAATTGTTTTTGACATCGTCGAGCTTAATTACATAACAAAAACTGTTTGCGATTGATTTCGAATATTATCGAGATATGCGGCATAAAACAAATTTTTAGAAAAAAACTGACATTGTGTATTATCAACCAAGTTCGCATTTTAAATAACCCAATGCATTGGCCAACACTTAAACAACAAAATCAAAAGTCAGTTGATAAATAAAAAAATTATAAGCTGAAAAAGGTAGTCTCATCTGTTGTAGATAACCGTTACATTTTCCGTTTAGTTAAATAATAAAATACGAACGAAAGTTAATTTTAACGATTACTGTGGCGAAGTATAGGTACATTAAAACAGCGATTCTTAACCGGAGACCGCGGCCCCCAGGGGGGCCGTGAAAGATTTTAAGAGGGGCCGGGAAAAATTTATAAAACGTTTTTACTTTTTAAAATATTGAAATCTTTAAAAAAATTATTTTTTGCTTCTTGTTTTACTCGAACCATCGGAGAGATATCTTCTTAAATAAATCGTAATATTTTTGTTACTACAAACTAGGGGACCGCGAAAATATTTTAGGATATTTAGGGTGCCGCGACTATTAAAAGGTTAAGAACTACTGTATTTAATATTATGTTTTGGATAATTTTACCATTTTTTTTGCAACGTAAACAGAAGCCAGAGTTATTATGTTAAAAACGAAAGCAAAGACACTCTTATAGTAGCAGCTTGTGGAATCATATGATGGTGAAGTGGTTAGTGTTATCAAACAAACGAAAAATTATAACCGAAACTTTTTTTCAACAATAGCAAACAACTTCAAAAGTTTAATTAATTGATTTATGCACGATAATCCTGACAAGTAGTTATAGAAGATATCGCAGCATTCAATCGGTATGTAAAGTGCATTAGCGCGCCCAACGATCCTGGCCTGGTTGACTGCAGATAACAACGTAATTAAAGCACTGAACACTTCCTGACAACAAGTTTTTAGACAAGCAACTTCGTTTGCTATTTGAAAATAGTTTTAATGGATTAGCTCGCCATTCAAAGTCGCACAAAGAGGAAATCCGTAAGTGCAGTGGAATAATAATATAAGTTCAGGATGATTTATAATCTCAAAACGTGTACCTACTCCGAAGGACCTATAGTGATAGCTGAAATAGATTTATTGTAAGGATTGAACCTTTTTTTACAGCAAATCCTTAAATTTCTTTATAAGAGATCAAATCTAAAATCTAAAATCGCCGCGCCGCGTTGGACTCAAGATGTAGTCTCACGATTGTAAACTCTAAAGCTTATCACGCTTTAGTGGCATTAGCTTGCGAACACGTCATGAGAATTAACAAGATCGCAGAGCATAATTAGAAACTTCTTGAGTCAATAACTTCGTGTTTTCAAACAATTAAAACGAAATGATCAATTTCGATGCACATAGAGTAAAACGCTGATTTAGGCGTCAGTTTTGGTATACTAAGTCAGGCCGATTGCACAAAGCTATAGTAAGTGTTAACATACATCCTAAAACTAGGCAACATCAGCCCCAAAGCACTGGGATTGTGCCTGATTTTAGGGATTAACATGCAAACATGTTAACAAATTAACACCGACTGTTGCTTTGTGCAATACGATTTTCTAGTACGGTGTCAATCAGAAATTAAAAATCTTGAACGAAAAATTCGTACGAAATTACTACGTGCCCTAAATACGTCCAATTTTAGTATGGGCGCATGCGTATTCTACTGTAACTGTATCTGACCGCATGTCATTTGTGGGTTAGGTTAACTGAAACAATCAAACGATGTTAAATACTACTTATTACCGTTAATCCCTCACAATTTATTTTGTAGGAATAAATATGTAGAATGGGACAAGCGTTATATACAGGGGTTTGGAGCGGAGCGCGGAGCTGGAGCGCGGAGCAGTGGAGCAATGGGTTTTTGCCCGGAGCGGGAGCGGAGCCCGGAGCAAATAATTTTGATTGCTCCACTGCTCCACTTTACTATTATAAACTACCTACATTTTTTTTTTTAATGAATTATTCTCATGGGTATAGTATTTAATAAAATAATAAATAAACTAAATTTGATTTTTTTGAAGTAAAATTATTATAATGTAACTTTTCTGAATATTAATTTTCATTATTTTGTATTTGATTGAATTTTGAAAAATTTTAAAGAACTTTTTTTTCTTTTTTTCACTTTTGAAGATCAATAATTTGTTCATTTATTTAACTTCATTTGTTTCTTAGGGTCAAATATTGTAATTTTTCGTCCATTTCCACATATCTCATAAAATTTTAGCTTTGTTTTAAAAAACAAATTTTTAAATAAAAAAAACTTATTTTATTAATATTTGGAGCGCGGAGCGGAGCGGAAGCGGAGCTGGAGCAGGCATCTTGATGCCGGAGCGGAGCAACTAAAAAATTGGACTGCTCCAAACCCCTGGTTATATACGTTAAATTTGAAAATGATTCGCTTTTTGTTCTGTGTTCAAATTGAACAATTGAACATTTGACATGGTTACTCAAGGTGCCAACAAAATATGATAAAAGTTACTAAAAAGTAACCAAAATATATTGGAGTTTTCGTACCAAAAAATAGTACAATATAAATGGTTCATATTTTCCATGCTAAATTCTTGAACGAAATTATTGTATTAAAAATCGTATACGATTTTCTTAAACGAAAAAATAGTATAGTATAAAACAGACTTTATACACAGATAACCTCATATAGGTAACATCATTTCACACAGGTTCGCTCAAAAACAGTTTAAGAATTGCTACAATTCTCGCCCTACACAATACATACAGTGTGTCCAAAAAGAAACGTAACGGATCAATATCTCGTCTTGTGGCAACTTTACAAAAAAAAGTTTCGAATAAAAGTTGTTTTTGGTAATTTACTACATAACCTAAAATTATTTTCAACTATACACAATGTTTTGTTTTTGCGTACCGATACGTCACTTTGTTTTCTTAAATAGAACACCCTGTATATTTGGCACTTTTTAGATGCAGACTTAAATTGTCTTTCAAAATGTATGAGGTTTTATGTGCCTTAAATCAATCGTTTTTGAGTTATTTAAGTTTTTATCAAAATTTTGACAGAAACTGGACTCAAAGGAAATATTGATATTTCACAACATAGCAATTTCAGAACGAATTCGTTTGAAAACTTGTTTGACAATAGTATCATAGTGATTGCTGACTAGTTAAAATTTTAAAATAATACACAGGGTGTTTTTTATGCTCGGTTCAATTGGTTGAACTTCAAACACGGATAAGTCAGTTTTTTTAAATAGAGCACCCTATATATTTTTACATATTCTTATCGATAATGTAATTACCTTTGAAATTTCTTAAAGGTCTATTATGTCTAAAATTAATATTTCTCGAGTTATTGCGGTTTTCATGATAATTAATTGGCACAAACAAAATATTTAATAGAAATTAATTAGTCAGCTTTGGAAATATCTCGATCATTTGTTTTAAATGTCAAATAACGTTCTATTTTCATATGTAAGCTATATGTTTACCTGATTATAAATTAGTTTAATTAAAAAAACAATAAAACCGAAATTGCTTAATTGACATAAAAGAGTTTCCTTTTTTAGGCCAATGTGACGAAAATACATACCTTTTAAGAATACATATTGTATGATTAGTTTTTGCAATATACCTAAAATTGCACCCCTAGTATTAAAGAACTAATAATATTATTAATATTAACAAACAACTGCTCTTATAAACAGGACATTTTTATATGACTTCGATTAGTTATCTGTTCATTAAAATATACGATTTTGTAGTTGCTCATTTAGAACTATTTTCGTAAATAAGTCATTTTTATGATACTATACTAAATTACAAATTGAATTGTGAAAACCGCATGTTGCTAAGTTTACCCAATTAAAAGGTGCAGAGCGAAAACCCTTATTTATTTTATTTAATAAACAATGTTCAAAATGTTATTTTATTATTTAATAAGGTGTTCGAATTGTCTTTCTTCTTCTATTTGACAGTACCCAAGCCTATTATAAAAAGTTGATATGATATTCCGCCACTTCTCATCTGAAATCTGTTCGGTTGTCAATATTATTCGATTTCTAAGATCATCTAAATTTTCTGATTTTGCTTTATAAACGTTATTTTTGAGGTATCCCCACAAAAAGTAGTCGAAACGTGACAAATCTGGAAAGCGTGGTGGCCATTCAATTGTACCTCGCCTTCCTATCCACCTTTTTTATGTGGATTAAACAATTCGATTTTATTGTTTTTTTTATTAAACTAATTTATAATCAGGTAAACATACCTATAGCTTAAATATGAAAATAGAACGTTATTTGACATTTAAAACAAACGATCGAGATATTTCCAAAGCTGACTAATTAATTTCTATTAAATATTTTGTTTGTGCCAATTAATTATCATGAAAACCGCAATAACTCGAGAAATATTAATTTTAGACATAATAGATCTTTAAGAAATTTCAAAGGTAATTACATTATCGATAAGAATATGTAAAAATATATAGGGTGTTCTATTTAAAAAAACTGACTTATCCGTGTTTGAAGTTCAACCAATTGGACCGAGCATAAAAAACACCCTGTGTATTATTTTAAAATTTTAACTAGTCAGCAATCACTATGATACTATTGTCGAACAAGTTTTCAAACGAATTCGTTCTGAAATTGCCATGTTGTGAAATATCAATATTTCCTTTGTCCAGTTTCTGTCAAAATTTTGATAAAAACTTAAATAACTCAAAAATGATTGATTTAATGCACATAAAACCTTATACATTTTGAAAGACAATTTAAGTCTGCATCTAAAAAGTGCCAAATATACAGGGTGTTCTATTTAAGAAAACAAAGTGACGTATCGGTACGCAAAAACAAAACACTGTGTATAGTTGAAAATAATTTTAAGTTATGTAGTAAATTACCAAAAACAACTTTTATTCGAAACTTTTTTTTGTAAAGTTGCCACAAGACGAGATATTGATCCGTTACGTTACTTTTTGGACACACTGTATAACACGAGTTTGATCTAATACGATTATGAAATCGCACAAACCTAGCGTAGTACCAGTACCTACGATATTTTTGAGCTTTTGTGGTTTTTAGCAAGAAATTTACAAAGATGTATCAAAAGTAAATAATCTTAAATTACTGATTTTAAAACAGAGCATTAAGATACATGAATGTAGAAGCTGCGAAATAAAGTTTAATGCGTGAAGAATATAAGGAATACAGAAAATTTTCTTGTTTTCTTAGTTTTTAAAACGCTAAACTCCTTTTTGTTCTAATTTTTAGTACCATATAGCACACATACGATTTTATACTTAAGTACCCAAATATATTGTCATACTATACGACTTCATTTCATACATAATCTATATAAGTACCTACTACTACGAAATTAATAAATGTTTAACGTGCGACTCAAATAAAGGAGAATACATGTACAGAAAATTGCTGCCGATATTTGTTAACCATAACCAATACATTCATATGTTGCGCCGAATCAGTGAACTTGCAGAGTTCGTGAAATCGTTTTTTTTTTTGCCGATTCGTGTTTACCGCGTTTACCGAGTTCGTGAAATAAGATACTATGCGTAGTACGTGAAATACTTGTTTGAAATATTTTTAATATCTATTAATAGATTGTAATTTATATGTTGCATCAGAAGCGCAAACTTCATAAATGTATATAGGTACACTTTCTAGTAAATGTATGCACATTCTAATAGAGGCTAAATGTATGTTTCGGAATTTTAAAAAACTTTAACCTGATTCTTTTATTAGTGACCAAGGTAATGAAAGTCAGCTTAAAGGTTGGTAAAATTTTTGTTTGTGTCTGCATATTTCGCGAATGAGGTAGGTACTAGACATAGTATTGCTTATTTCACAAACTCGGCAAGAAATTGCCTTTTTTCCGAACTGGGAAAATTCACTGATTTTGCGTGAGTCCGCGTTCACAATGAAGGTAGTAGATAATAGATAGTAGATAGTAGGGTACCTCTAGTAGATAGTGGTTAGTGCGTATACGTAAAAAGTAAGTAACGAAATGTTTACTTGGATACGGGTAACAACCGACTTGTTTGTAGCATAGCACATGACCTAAATTTAAACACGGAAAGTTGTTTATCAAATTGACACTTCTTGTATTCTACGTATTTACTTCTATATGATAATTTGTGGAGGATTATAACGGTAATAAGTAGTAATAAACATCGTTCAACATTGTAATTTTAATTAATTTGAAACATTAAAAACATAGATACTTCACTTTGTTTCTGTTTTTGCAATAAATCAGGCGTCCATAGTTACTATGTAAATCTTACGTCCATAGTTACTATGTAAATCTTACGTTCATTGTGAACACTTGCATTTGATTCTATACATTTTAACTTTAGCTACTAACCACTATCTACAACGTTCATTGTGAACGCGGACTGACACTAACAAGTTTACAGTATGTTGTCTTTAACCAACGCTGTAAAGAAATGAGAGCTAAGTCAACATTTTGAAAAAAATACCTGTTACGTAACATACTTCATTTAAGGTGTTGAAAAAAGTGTCCTAGAACTAACTAACAGTCAATCAGGAAGATGATTATTCGTTCGTAACACAAAATTTAAAATAATAATTTAATCTTAAAATGACTTTTAACACGTTTACAAAATTTTGGGTCGAGTTACTGCATTTTTAAAAGCCTAGAAATAGGTAAAAGAAAGTGATTATTTACGTAATTCGTACCGAAATGACACAAGACGCATTATTTGCTTAAAACATGAGCTTAAAAAGTAACACCAATTTAAAAAAAAAACACCTGCTTTAGGTAAAATCTCCTATTCATTGAACTTCTTTACCAAAAAAATATTCGAAAAAAATGGCGTTTCAGACTCCTCTTCGAGTGTGTTAATGGGGGTCATACACGTTGCGGTATACCTGTCAGGTTTGCCTGAATAATAAAAAATGTTCAGGTTTACCTGAACAGTTCTGACTCTACACACGCTACGGTAAACCGTAGGGGTTTTCAGTTGCCATTGGCTTCGATACAAGATGACGCGGTGGCGGTGACGCAGAACAACTGACAATGAGACCTGTGCAGGCGAGCGGCACACACGTTCCGGTTTGTAGACTAGTCTGGCGCAGGTAGTAAGAATCGAATTTCGATTCTTCTCCGGTCGCCTGAACAGTGAACACTGAACAGGTAACATTGCCTGTGCAGTTATGTTACACACACGCTCCGGTATACCTGCAAGCAGGCAAACCTGACAGGTATACCGTAACGTGTATGACCCCCATTAGCTGGTCCTAACAAATATAAATAGTAGTTTTTGTTAAGTTACTAAAATTTTACGAAAATAGTGAAACTTAATATATTTACACAACCTACTAACATAAGTACAAAATTAAAAAAAAACGAATCCAACATTTCTGTAACAAAACCAAAACAAATTGTATTAAAACATCTATTAAATTAAGAGGAAGCTGCAATAAAAATCCTTCTTTATCAGGCTGTTTCTTAGCTGTCACAATCCATATTCCCGCATAAATGTAATGTTTAGCAAATTGTATCTTGAAAAACGTAGCGCGGTTGGGTGTACGCGTTTTAATGTCAATTTTTTATCATTAAATATATAGCGTGCCCTGTTGATTACGCTACCAATTGCACGTTTGTATTTTTAAATGCCGTTGTAAAAAGGTGCGTTGTAAAAGACACGTTGATTATAAAACGGAGGAAAAAGCAATAAATGTCACACAATTAAATGTCGCAAGGAAATCGCTTTTTTCGTAAACCTTAAACAGAAGAAACCAACACACAAAATAAACAACTTTAGATATACAATTAAACTAAAACTTGGTTAAACTTTACAAATTAATTTTAGTGGAAGATTTTCTTTATTTTTTAGTTCCTTAATTTGTATAACTGTAAAAGCTTATATTGAATAGTTTTTAAAAGTACGTTAAGAATGAGATGACTAGGGCTGGACGATACATAGGTAAATATCGAAATAAAGTTAACATTGATTTATCAATATTACAAAATATCAAATATTGATATCAAGATATATCGATACATGCACTGTTATATGTAAATATTTGCTATTTCATTTAAAACATACACACATAATATCGATAACAATTTGCTAAACACATTTTATTGTAAAGTAGCAGGTAAATTATTGTTTAGAATGCAATTTTAAGGATATGACCAAACGGAAACGAAAAAAATCACTCAAAGGAGCAAAAAAGGTTAGGCAGGCTTTATTAAAGTTAATTTACATTTTTGTTAATTGTAGGTATAGGTGACCTGTATATGAATATTTTTGGGTTTTGGAACGAATCATCTGAGTTTCCATTATTTCTTTTGGGAAAATTCGCTTTGATATACGAGTGCTTTGGATTACGAACACGTTTCGGCAACGAATTATGCTTACAAACCAAAGTTTTAACTGTATGTAATTTTGGTTTTAAATTTATTAGTCTCGTCCCTGCTCACAAATTCAAATCGCTCTATAATTTTTACGGTTCTTGAAGCAATCGTTTTTAGAAAACAAACACTCCCGACTCCTCTATTAACCCTTTGCCTGTCCTGTGCATCGGTGATGCACACAAAAAATGGTCCTTCGTACGCTCTGTGTATCATTTTGAAAACACATATCTTTGCACTTGCTAGATGCTTTACACTTATCCTGACACTACATTATATATATTAAATAATCCCATAGAGCCGTAGAACATGATACTCGTACATGTGAAATATTTAAATGGACGTAGGGCACAAATTTTATGTAAAATTTGTGGACAGGCAAAGGGTTTAGAAGCCTCGACTCCTCTAAAAAGCCTCGACTCCTCGACTCCCGACTCCGACTCCCCATCCCTGCAAAATACTATAGCTTGGGTCGGTAACCCTTGGCACGCGAAAATGTTTAGAGAGCCCAGAAAATTTTCTTAAATTGTTTATAAATCTGAGACACCAAAAAATAAAATTTACGGGACCAAAAATATGAAAATGGTATATTGAATTTAAAAAACAAAAACTTTTAGGCATTCTCAAGCATAGGTCAATATTGTTGGTGGCACTCAAGAAATGTTTAAGGTTTAAAATTATTAATATATAGCACTTGAAGTAAAAAACGTTGGCGACCCTGTACTAGGATAGTTTTGTGCAATCCACTTACTACACTGGCATTGGAATTATGCAAAAGCTCCTTATAAATGATCTGCTAAAGATTTGGCGATTTCCTAGTTAAAATTCATTTAAACAAATTTATTATTCTACATTTTACAAATAATTTTAAAAAAAACTATTGCAAAGATTTTGTCATTTAAAAAAGGACATGTTTAACAATGTACATTCAGTATTTACAAATTTAAAAAATTATATAGCGAGGGCATTGGTAATTGTCAACAGACTGTGGAACATTGATTAAGTGCAAATATGACGTGAGGAATCTTTTGTTAACTTGGCTCTTAAAACGTTTTAAAGAAAACACGTTATCAACAAAATTTCGTTGTGTTTGGCTCATTGCAGTACGAAAATCACTGCATAACGTTTATTTTTAAAATTTAAAATGATTCACTCAGTACAAATTTTACATTTTGGGAGAAGTTTATGAAGCTAAATGTCTTACTATCTCAAAGATGTACTAATTAATTTATTATTTCAAAAACTTAATGAAGCAACTACTATAAAATTAAAATTTCCTTCATTTCGATACACATATCTGTATTTTGATATAATTTCGATGCCGATATTCGATATCGAAATTTGACAACGCCCTCTCCTAGTTAAAATATTTTTTAATAATTAGTGTACAAGTCTAGGTAATAATTAGGTTTCAATTAAATTATCTCAAGAAACTAAAACGCAACATTTTTGCGTATGTATCGTTTTAAATTACATTTTGCACAGTTTTTACCGACTTAAATCTGCTTAAGATATACTCTTTTATAATTGACGTAGTTGTACATTACTAATTGCCAACTCTACGCTTCCTAAAAAAAATTATTAAAATTTTCCAGTCTAATTGAAGGCTATTTACTGGATTTACTCAACACAATAAATAAATAATTTTCTATTAAAAAGAACATCTTTCTAACCGAATTAATTAATTAAGTTTACTCACAATTAAATATTTCTATTGTAAAATGTTACTGCTTCTTCGTAGCGCTGTAGGATATTAAATTCTGTTCTCAGCTTTTATATCATAACTTAATTTGGCTGGATGTCGGAACAGAAATGCGTTTTTAAATACACAGAGAAGTGAAAAAGTTGCGAGGGGTGTAATTTGCAACTGCCTTGTTAAATCATCAAAATATTGTGCTTTTAGGTGTAGTTTATGATCCTTTTCAGAGATGCTCAGGCGTTTATTTTACCGATTGAGCCAAGAAATCATTTTTCATAAATGAAAACCTTTCAATAAAGACACAAAAGCAATATCAGTGTGTATATTAGGACTGTTTAAAGCACGAATAATCAATTTAACACGCAGTTGAACCATATTCTTTTATTAATTGGCATTTGAAAGATTATTCTTACAAGGCATTCACATAAGTTTTATTTTAAAAAAATCTATAATATTACTAAATTTAAAGAAAGGCGAATGCAACCTGCTTAAAAATTATTAAACATGGGTGCGTTGCCTTCTGTATCTGACGCAAAAAAAACCTGTAGTCATCACCAATCAGGCAAATGAGTACCGTAGCATGTAATAAAAAACTATAATAATAGTGCAACGACTTCTGATTCACTTTAAGAAAACAACATTCCTGTTAAATAGTATCGAGGATACACGTACGACGAATACACAAAATATTTTTCTGTAATGACATGATTTCGTAACAAAAGTACATTTCATTAAAAATATTAAAAATTCAACTTTAAAAAAAAATATGATTTTAAACAATACCTTTCTATTTGATTAAGTATTTGATTGATTTAATTAATTAGTATTATATCACAATATAGTTGTCCCAGAGGTCAATACTATTTCGATTGGCTCCTGTTTTTAGAAATAAACCCAGTAAATCCTGCATACAAATGCATACAACAGTATATTAATTTGTATATTTTTTTAAGTGGCGTTCAACTGTTTTTTAAACATGATCTGTACTCAAAATTAGATAGTAAATGTTCTTATTTTCTCATTAAACATTTTAATACTTTTGATTTAAAAAATTTAAAATATTAATGTCTAAAGAATACATAGGCCAAGAAAAAGGGAGACAGTTTTTTTTTTTAATTGAAAATTAAGTAAAATTGGTTACTATGATTAATTTTTATCCAAAAAACGTGTTTACCAACTCTCATTTACAAGTTGTTTTCATGACCTATTGATATCGGTTTTTCAAAAAATTATTTTTAAAGGTATTATTACATTTACATGGCCAGAGGATTAAACAGGGATTTTGCCTAAACACTATACTAGTTAGTACGAATTAAAAAAAATAATTAACATCTCGTTTTAAAATATTTAAAAATTTCTAAATTAGATACCTAACGAAGGACTGAAATATGCAATATCCTACATATCATTTCGTAGGTTTAATATAATTAATCATTATTTATTGTGTTTTCTTTAGCTCTAAAACATTAGCTTTTTAATAAGTATAAGAAATTTTGTTTTGATTAACAGTAATATTTTAATAAGTACAATAAAACAATATGAACCAAATAAAATTCAAATAGCAATATTTTAAAAACAATTGCCAAGTTTTAAAATGTAGAGATACCAGCAAAAAAAATATATTAGTGCTGTTTTATATTTGAAACAATTTTAAAATTAAATAAATTTTAGTCAAAATACATTTACACAGATTTGTCTGAAATGGAAAATTGAAAAAAAAAAGTTTTTTTTATTAGACACAAAATAACCGCAATATTTAATTTTATGTACACACAAAATTACTCATATTTTACTTATTCCTTATTTGGCCCCAAACTCGTCCTGTTGCTACTTATTCAAAAAGTACCAAAATTTGAGCTAAAGCTTTGAATGAAAAACTTTACTACAAAAAATAGTAACAAAATCCCAGACACACTTAACGACTGCCATCATTAAAAAAAATATTTAAGATCAGGGACTCAAACACATAATTTTATAAATTTTTAAATTGTAAGTACGGTTCTCAGTAAATATAAAGATGTACTCTACTCCAGCCTCCAGCGATTCTTAACCGGGGGCCGCGAAAAGTTTTATAAAACGCTTTTACTTTTTAAACTATTGAAATGTTTAAAAATTTTTTTTTTTCGTATTTTACTCGAACCATCGGAGAGATTTCTTCTTATAAATAAAGCGTAATATTTTTGTTACTACAAGCTAGGGGGCTGCGAAAATATTTTAGGATATTGGAGGGGCCGCGACTAATAAAAGGTTAAGAACTACTGCTCTCCTCTACATCAGCGATTCTTAACCGGATGGGGGTTTATGGGGAACCGCCAAAAACTGTAGAACATTTTTTACTATTGAAATATTGAATTCTTGTAAAATAATTATTGTTTGCTCGTTATTTTACTTTGTTTCAAACTTGCATCGTTTTGTATTAGTAATCCGAATTCTACAGTGTAATGCAGTGCAGAATGTGAAGACGTACTACGAAGTAAAGGGTGGGCAAATTCGATTAACTTATAAAAAAATTCATATTAAGCGCTCCTACCCGAGCAACTAACTATTATACATGCTATTAGATCAGCAAAGACGCGACTGTTGTATTTACTTTATTACAGGGTGGATAAAAATCATGATTAAAAAAAACGATTTATTTGATTAAAATCAGATTTTTTTTGATATAAATCAAATGTACCATATTATCGAATTTTGTTTTTTTGCAAATTTTAAGAAAAGTAATAAGAATAGATATAACAACCCATATATTTCTGAAATCAGAAAAAATAAGCTCTTTAATGAACTCATAGCCAATGGCTGCCATTAAAAAAAAAAGCAAGTTTGGCTTATATCTCAAAAACCGAGTGTGCCATGACCTTTTAGATATTTTTTAATTCTACATACAATTATCTACAGGAATCATTTTACAGTTTGGGTTTACCATAGATGTCTATGGAATTATTTAACGTTGAAAAAATCGCCGGTTTTTAGTTTTTTCAAAATATTTTTAAAAGATTAATAGTGTAGGTGAAATGTCAAAATGGCATTAAATTTGTCTTGAAATTATGACCAACTTTGCTAATTTAACCGACCATGTAACTCTTATAATAACAATAATGTTACCCATGCAACAGATGTAGATTATGGCCACCCTGTATATGTACGGATGTACCTATTATGCTTTTTTTTTAATTTGAGAAAATAAAATTTTGATTTATTATAAATATTTTATTGTAGGTACTCATGTAATCAGTGATTTAAATTGATGATTTGCTTTAAATCACTTGATTTAAATCTGCTCAACCCTGCTTTATTGGAGAGCTAATTTGTTTGATTCGCAAAAAATAAATCCCAATGATTATTGTTACAACAAAGTAGGGGGCCGCGAAAATATTTTTGGATATTTAGGGGACCGCGACTACTAAAGGTTAGAACCACTGCTCTACATGGAGTTCTATGCTCAAATGAACTTTTTTCTTCTGAGGTTATTTTCATCTACCTGCTCTATTATTACTATTGGTTTATCTTGGAATTCAAAAATGAATAAATAAAACGGAATGTATCTACTACATTAAGTTTTTAACGTACCTAGGCATAAATCAAACCCGACACAAAAACTCACTTGGTAAGTAGATTTGAGGTTGAACGTAACATACAATGAATGTGGAACAAAGTGAATTATTTTAAATTCGTTATTAGAGCAGCAAAGGAAGAAACGGACTGTTTCATACAGAGTATAACGCTGAAATAATAGCTTTATTCACATCATTTTAAGGAATTCAATAAATTTGAAATTTTTGAATTGGTAAATTAATAATTTCACGAGACTATTCAGCAAAAATCTTGTTTCAGTAATATAATCTTATTAGGTATTAACACACTTGCATTATTCTCTACCGTTTATTCTATCAAATTAAAATGCTTCCCCTCGCCAAATTGGCGTTTAATGTATAATATATACCAAAACATGTATTTAAAGCAGTACACATTTCATGCCATTGAAAGGTGTAATTAATTTGCTAGCAACTTAAATTATGTTTAATAACCCTAAATAACTCTGAAACTGCAAGCAAAGCGATTAGTTTCAGAAACTGAATTTAAACAGATTAAATTTATCGTTATTAAACTGTTCATAACTAATACAACCTTTTTTTAAACTTTATTACACAACAGTTGTAAATTGTTCTTTAGAATATTTACAGCATGAAAATATATTAAAAACCATGAGCATGAGAGGTTTAAATTAAAAAATATCTTTTTGTAATAAAGCAAAGTTCAGAGTTTACCTAAAAATTATATTAAACAACAATGATGTCATTGTAATAATACTCATAAAATAATGGTATATGTTTAAAGTAACATTACCTGGAAGCAATATATTTTTTAGTAGTCTTTATCAGTACATATTAGCGTTACAATTCGTTGTTATCTGTGTATATGTGGCAAAAGTACTAATTACTAAGTCTTGAGAAATTTATGAAACGTAAATAAAATAAAGTATAACAAATAAACACCACTGGAGGCATTCTAAAAATAGTACAAAGTACAACTGAAAATAACGTGATCAAGAATTTAAAAAAAAAAACTAAATAAATATTTAAATCAATCATTCCTTCCTAGTTTATGCAACCCCCTCAACTCGCTGCCCGTAACAGCTAGTTTAATTTATTGTAAACTTTCAAGAAACAAGTGTGAATCGTTACTTACTTCTGAAAGTAAGGATTAGAAAAAAAAATGTTAATAAATTACCTATGTTATAGATGCCTGAAAGAATGCTGTAAATTTTGATAAATATTTCAAAATTACAAAAAGTTACTAACATATACAGTAATCGATACATCAGTTCTTCTTTAAAAGTTTATTTTTCTGTTACAGGTATTTCATCGAAACCAACATTACTGAATTATTTTATCGCCTACTGCATAATGAAAAACCGTAACCAACAAAAGAAATCGAGTAATACACCACCTGCGACTTCATCAACATCTCAAAGAAGTGAATCAATTGATACCGATGACGAACAAAGTTTTTCAAACTGGCTTAGAACTGGTGAAGGAGTTCAGCTTATGAAAATATTTGTAGTGGCCAATTTTATAGTTGTAGCTTTTACCATGGCTTGGCCCCAAGTTAAAGAAAGTTTGAACGCTGCATATTACTTGTATTATGATTTCTTTGGCAGCGAATAGAATAAAATCAGTCATTGAACATTCTTATTACTCAAAAATTTATCGAACTAAAAGCAATATGCTTTCCCTATTACTAAAAGGTGTGTTTTTTTTCTCTGTGATGTTTTTATATACTGCTAAGTTATGGAACTTGATTGACCAGCACTTTTATGCTGAATTTAAAAACAATTTATTGGCTACTACAGAAAATAAACATAGCCATTCAGAACATTCTTCGAATACTCCACAAACAACTATCATAAGAAGTAATACATTACATAAAAATGTGAAAAAGGAGTATTTAACAGATAAAGAATACTTCATTAACCAATATGTATTCGATGTAAATGACGATATGTGTCTATTTTCAGACGAACAGAAAGAAAAGAATGAAAACCAATGTAATTAAATCATAGGTTACAGTATACTGTCATATATCTGTTGTTAAATAAATATATAAGCCTAATATATGTTGTAATTACATCCATAGTTCAGTATTTATTTACCTCTATTGGTTTAGAGTTGTGAAATGTGAGGTTATGAAGCTGTCAACCAAGCTTTGTAGATCTATTCAGAGCACATTCTCATTCCTTTCAGTCAATTACACTGCACAACATTTTAATTTTTCATATTTAACACAATTTAAATCGGTTAAAATACTAAATTGTTGTATTGCTCACATACAAACTAAGCACAAACAAAACAACAAAATTTAAACTAACTTAAATATCCTAATAACTGTTTCAGTCTTGCCATTGGCTAGTTTCGTAACAGAACCGTAATTCAGATATTTACGAGATAATAAATGCGAACTGGTCCAACGCTATAACCTACTATATTTTTTTTGTCGGAACTTTAAAATGTTTAAGGTGATACTAAAATTATTTAATATATTACCTCCATTTTAAAGAACAGATACCTATAATTAGGCTGGTACTGGAAAATAAATTTAGTTTTTGAGAACACATTTAATGATCCATGAGGCTATTTGTAAATTATAATTGATGTTAACACGTTCACTGTCCAAGCATTTTTTTTAATCCAGCGTTAGGTTAGGTTAGAACTCCACATACTTTAACAACATATTCAATTGTTTTTGGAATTACTTACATATGATGTCTATGAGCCATATGTGATACAAAATATTTGCTTAATTAGCTGCAGATAATTCTCTTTTCACATTCTTTAACCATTTCAGAGTCTCTAACTGCACTTTTATGCGGATATTATCGGTTTGACACTAACAAATGAGCCACATATGCTGCAGGGACGTGAACTAAACCCGCCAATATGAGTCATATATGACTCATGGGCAGTGAACGTGTTAAACATCTAACATTCTAACTAAAATTGCATCAACAATCTGAAAATTTTTTAAAAAAATTTATGAAATGATTCGCAAAAATATTTATATATTGTTTATGCAAATTAACATAACAGATCAAATGTTAATAACTGTCTTTTGTCTTTAAACAAAAGATACAAAAAGCAAAATACTCGCACATTTTTTCTATACCATATATTTATACAAACAATTGACACAGACACAACATAATTAATGTAATGTTGATATTGGGAGTAAAATATTTTACAATATTAAGATTAATTAACAATGTTATATTCATTTTTATTTGTTTATATTTTATATTACGTTCAGTTATTTAAATATATTTTTATGCAGTGCGTCTCAGTTATGACGAACGACTGTATTATTAGTTATTATTATGTAATCTTTTTAAAATAAAATAGAATAAAAGTTGATTGTAATCAAACAGAAACAAAAATTATTTGCAACTGTAGACTCTTTTGTTTGTGCGCACGATACGTAGTTATGTTTTTATTATTATATTATGTGCAATAAATAGTATATTTATTGGATTTTAAATCAGCTTTTTTTATGTGGGACACTGCACTTGCGGATCAGTAACTAAAAACTAAAAAATCAATCAATACATTACTATGTAAAAATAAAAGCTTGTGCCGAACACATCAAAACCTAAAATAAAGGGGCGCCTGCAGCCCGACTCTGTTGTCACAGCTGTTGCTGTGTTAGCAGATGACATAACATAAACTAATGATTCATCATAATCATTTAGAAGTTATTAATCGAAAACATCAAGTAATTTATGCAAAAAATGTAATTTGCAACTGTAATGACACCTTAAATTTACAATTACAAAGCAAAAAAGTATGTGTATACTGCGCCATCTATTCTTCAATAGTAAAACTAAAAAGTTGTGAATACAGTTACCTACACTGAAATGCAAATTTGTTTTATATTTATTTATTGCCTTTAAATTAAGCAGTTTAATAATACAATCAATAACCATTATTTAGTTTTCATATTATTACATATTTAAAGACATTTCTACAAAAATATATGTCAACATTCAATTATACTTTATTAATTTGTTTCGCAAGCAAAAATGTTTTGTTCGGTTTTTTTCAAACAATAGATTTCTCATATTAAAACAACTCCCACAATAGCCATGTTTCCACTATTCACTTCAATACTAATTGTCCAAACTTAATATTAATTTGATATAAAAATTGTAGTTTCTAAAAAATATGGTAGGTATAATTCAAAAGATCAATTTTTGTTGGTGGGGACTGTGCGCTGCATAGAAATGCACGCAAATAATTTCGTGACGAACAACGCACGCTTATTCATCGTGCTGTCGGTTTTTAGCCAACTTCAAAGAGATTTGCGCCGCACAGTCGTATCAATGTGGACTTGATTTTGAGTGCATTGTTCTGCATAAACAAACGTGCACAAGTGGATTCGGCCGTTCAACGCACAAGATAACTATTTACGTGGTAAAATACTTAACAAGATTTAAATTTGCGCCGCAAATGTTTGTGTTGAATTTGAAATACAAAATACAACATAAACTTTTATTGATGTGGATCCAGCTTAACATGCTGCACCCACTCTATAGTGGATATAGAGATTCTTCTAAGTGTGAAGGGTCCGGAGAAATTTTGAAACTGATTTTATTTTTCGCGCATAAATTTTGAAATTAAAATAATCGTAATTAAATCAAGGTGCCTCAAAATATCCTTGGAACTGCAAGACAGAATAAAAGGAGCACTTGAAGACGTCAAATATTATCCGGGTTCTAGGGTTTGCGGGACCGTGTGCGAAAACAAAGGCGAGGCCGGATTTTTGATAAAGTTGATAATGGGCTGAGTTAGTGCAAAATGTTACTAAAAAACTGAAAAAAAAACAGGCTGGTGACCGAAAAAAAACTCCTCTCCCTCATTCCTCTAGCGCAGGCCGGCCAGCCGTGTGTGTGTGTGTTTTTTATTTTCGCACGCGAACCCGCAAACCCTAAACGGCTAGCGTGGGGCCGGTCTGGCGCGGGGCTGTGTGCGGTGCACACTCTGCACACCCCTATATCCGGCCCTGTTCACAGCCATTTTAATACATTCTTTTATTAAACTACAGAGAATGGTTTCAGATGTTTAGCTGAAATACTAAAAATTTCATAAATTGCTATTGTTGTGGGGGTCTTGTTGTTAACGCATTTTTAAATAAGTTTTGTTGTCCCGCTAAGTTCTTTTTCATTTAATCTCTCATATTTTTTTAGAATTTTTTGACACATACTCTTTAAAAACAGCAATGCTTGTAATATACAACTACTGGGGCTGCAGGTTGCACAGGCCTGATCTATGGCGTATGACATCCTTGAGCTAGTGGAAATTTCAGAATTTGTAGTGTAGTATACACAAAATTACATTACCCTTAGGAGTTCTTAATGCGCTTTAATCCGGTACTGTATAAATAAGGAATATTGACACGTAGGGAAAAAAAAGTGTCTAAGACTTAAACGCACCGCTTTTAGTAGATGCAGAATGAATTTTAGAATGAGAATTACAAATGATGCGCTAGTCATTGACAGAAAATTGTGTGTGAAATTATCCAATTACTTTATTAACGCAAGTAGTTCTTAAATTAGTTCATGACAGAGATCCGCAAGGCACAGTTCGTTAAATTTTGACTTTTGTAAGACTTGTTTCACGAAAACTAACTTCAAAATGCCACCAGGATTAGCAACCCTTAAAAGGGGTAGTATACAAGTTCAGAGAGCGGCTAAAGTTGTTAATGGTGAGTGTTCAAATAAACGGATCTTAAATTGGATTGGTTAACATAAGAACAGAATGCAAAACCTACTAAACTAAATGAAAAATAAATCTTGTTATTTTAAATTGTATTGTACAAGCAAATAATTCATGACCCTCTATAGTTTTTTCTTTGAATTGAGACTATTTAGTAGTATTTTCATTTTAAAAACTGATTGTTTTAAGATTAAATCTTACGTTACTTTTTACTTCTTGTAAGTGGAATTATAAATGGTCAACAAAAAGCGTTTTTATACGTGGTGATAAATAATAATACTGAGGTCTCAAAACATTTTGGTACAACATTTGATCACATGGTTTAAAGATTAAAATTTTCTTTAAACAAACGTAAATTTTTTTTTTCTCTAAATATTAAGCATGTTTGTAATTTTGCAGATCAAATAGGATCTCGTCAAGTACTAGCGGTGTTTGTCATAACTGGGTTTATTTTATGCGGAGTTGTCGAACAAAGTGCTTCTGTAGCCTTACGAGCCAATATTACTTCCAGTATTACTGCCGAAGAGTTTGCAGAATATGTAGAAAATACCAGTTATATAACAAGATATTGTCATCCACCGGATGATAAAAATAAATCTTCAGGCCATGTGGTTCGTTCAATACCACATATAGAGGTAAGATCAGTACTTTTAATGTCTAAGGCGAACTGCCAAATTAAAGCCTCCATTATGGCGACTTTTTTAAAGGTGAGGTCAAAATCGGCGCCCATGTTTTAAAATGACGCCGCTATTCCACGATTTGGCGCCTGACTAAAATGTAGCGCTTCACCATTTCAACTTTAGTAAACGGATCTAAGTAATTAGTGGCGTAGCAAGAAGTGAATGGGCCTGTGTGCAAGCAGAGCTTACAGGCCCCTCGGATAAGGTTTTTGTGTGTTTGCTCGCGGATCAGGGCGTAATGCTCGTGTTAGTTATGAGACATGTTGTAGGGTATAAATTACTCGTTTATTAAAAAAGGTAATCATATGAGGAAAAAAGCTTTCAATTGTCGATGAACTAATTGATGTACCTATGTTATTCAAAATTTATTTTTTTTTTAAACAAGGCGCAAAAAAATTGTTTAAAATTGCCCATTTTGATAGTTCAGTAATATTGTAAAAATTTGTAAATAATGAATATATGAGAACATAGATACTTACATTGAAACTTTTACTTTACAAATCAGTTTTCGTGTAAATAATAAATTTACAAATAACATTGCAATTCTTATGTAACAAGTGCATGTTTTGCTAAAATATCAAATACACATTGCCTAACTATCAGGCGCTTTGCAAGGTATCGTTGTTTTTTGTGGCATTAAGATAAGCTACACTGTAAAACTAGGTATTTAAATGTTTTCTTATCGACTAGCTGACTAGGGACTAATACGCGGGGAATGTAACATGCATTGATGTATAAAATCTATGAGTCGTCCGCTTTTTTAAAAACAGTGTCCATAACTCATTCAGGCAATTAAGCTGTCAATCCAACAAAGAAACATCTACCTCCTAACATCTATGGATACGTATACTTATGCTACGTCAATAACGCGATTTATATAAGTTCATCTCATTCAGAACTATGTTGACTCTCTCGTAGTTAAATTTTATTTCGTTAGCATTACACCCTTAAGAACGGTTAAGAATTAAAACAAATAGAATCTCGATGAAAGAAATAGATTAGGGGCGCAATAAAAATTGTTATGGAAAAGGCGGGTGCGATAAAATTTGATGTAGAAAAGGAAGGCATAAATACAAAAAGGTTGAGAAACACTGACTTTTACTGTTAATATTTAATTTTTTGGCAAAAAATGGAACAAATTCCAATCAAACACGAATAATTTTGAATGTAATAATTTTTTACATTTGTTGCACAGTCAGCTACAAACAGCCAATAGTATAATACATAACAACAGTTGAAGAAGGATATTACGCACGAGTGGAAAAGTTGCGCACTGCGAGTGCGTAATTTCTTTACAACTCGTGTTTTACCGGCTTTTTAGCTTATAATAAACACACTTGTACGTTGTAAGTGGTACGTACACTGTTAACTGTCAAGTTGGACGTAAACTTTGACATTTCTAGACAAATATGCTTTTTGTTTACCGTGCGTAAGAACTCACTTACTATGCATGCAGGAAGTGTTTGACGTGAGCCTACTTTGGTCATATCTAAAAAAAACTGTGCTTTTTACTTACCGTGCGTAAAGACTGTACAAAAATGGTAATTTACAATAGTGGTCGTAGAAAAAATATATTTTTAAAATTATTAAATACGATACTTGCAAAAAGACATATATTGTTTTAATAACCTTCTAGATTTTTATGTTTAAAAGCTTATTGTAGAACCTATCTGCTCTTGTACAAGAAATATGGGGAAAAATGAAAGTAAAACAATAACAAAACTTTTAAGTTTTTTTAATTCCTAAAAAGTTGTGTGTACCCTTACAACTAAGTGTATCACACAGAGACTAAAATATTTACGAAGGATTTTAGCTAAAGAAAACTTAAACGCTAAAAAATAGAAGAACGAATAAACTTTTTTTGATTAAATAAAAAGTGTATATAGTTTGACAGTTTTGTCTCATTATTTAATACAACGCATACTTATTAACAGATACCAATGACGAGAACCGACGAAACAGAAGCAGTGCTGCGAGAAGCTTTTTTATGGGGTACCCTAGTTTCTCCTTTAGCTGCTAGTCGAATTGCTGCTCGAGTAGGAGCCGAAAGATTGTTTGGAGCGGGCGTTTTGGGTGCAGGAGTTACAGCAGTAATGGTACCTGCTGCATGGTTAACAGTGTGTCATGTTGGTATACGCTTCATTCAAGGAATTTTTATGGTTATTATTATTACATTTTTATCTGCATGGCATTGAAAAAAGTTCATTTAACAGTACTTAAACGGTATTATAGGATATTTAAAAAAAAAGTATTTAAGTAAGTAGGGTCAAAATAAAATAAAATATAGGTTTACATTAATAATAACTTACATAACTTCTATTTTTAAGAAGGCTTCTTGAAGAAAATTCATACCACTCTCAACTCTTCGCCAGCAGATTATTTGTTGCGAGTCTTAAAAACAAGACAAATGCTTTGTTAATTAAATTATTAAGCATATACTTTTATACATTATATTTATATTTACATATTTATAACAGTACAGGTTCTTTTAAGGCTGCAAGCAGACGGTTAGGTTGACTCTAAAGAGTCTAATTATTTAAAAACTTTTAATTTTTAGACTGTTCTTTAAAAAAGATCAAGAAAGAAGTATTAATTAAATATTTTGTATTAAATATACACATTTCTAAAAGCTTGCTTTTTCGTGACACCGACTAGATATATATTTAAAATCTAGAAATATCTAGATATCTTGCTCCAACCTGTTTCATTAAAATTCTATTGTCAGGAGAAAGAAATTCACCGTTAATTATGCTTTAATATCAAATTATTTGGACAACGCAAGTTCATTTCATTAACATCGTTATTTTATGTTTCCACTACATTCGGAATCTTTCAAATTTGTGCTTAATTAAAGAAGGTAATAGAAATTAAGTTTTCAATCAATATTGTCTTTGAAAAAGCTTCTTTAAATGCTTAAGTGGATCTTAAATATTATCAAAAAATATAACCAAAATAATAAAGTATTTCATTAATAAGTTCTTGATTTGTTCAAGCTATTTATAATGTAATATGAATAAAATTTATTAAAAATCAAGTTTTTCTGTGATGGATTTTAAGTAGAAATGCTAGACTCAAGACTCTGTTTCCTTTGTCTGTAGCTGCAACTGACGAAGAGACAGGAGTCTTGAAACTAGCCTAGGTTCTTACAAGAAATCGTTCATAAAAAGAGATAAATGAGTTGTAATTAAGGTCATTTATATACAGGGTGTTGACTGAGACTATCGTACATCGGACTTTACCATGCAAAATTAAATAGTTGCAAATATTGGCTCCCCTGATTATTTTACGACAAAAGAGTAAGTATAAAAGTGGTTAAGAATCAAAAACTGCGTATGATTGTTCACATGCATTTTCAATTTGGTTAGCATTTCTGCTTCCTTTGGGAAAACTTAAAAAATATCGCGGCAGTCTGGTTTCCTATAGTTTTATATGGATTTTATGCAACTTAATAATATGCATCTTAAACTGAGGGTTCGTGTAGCAGAATCATCTTCCGGATCCGAATTTTGAATGCTCGAAGTAAACGTTATGCGTAAAACTTAATAACCTCCTTCTTTATTGTCGTATCTCCGCGATTTTTTAAAATTATTCTCTTCGATTAGCCGTATTGCGCTGTGTAAAAAATTATTCTTCACAAGATTTAACAATTCTGTCAAACAAGTTTAAGGCGCGCCTCGCAAATTTTGAATAGCGCGTGTAGCTTAAAATGTCATATGGGAGAACTTTGTTTATTTTAATAAATAGGTCAATACTTCCTGCAGATGAAATTGTAACAAAATATTAATGAAGATTTTACCACAAACAGAACTCAGATATCTCTAACGGTTTAAGAGATACGCCTTTTTAAATAAATGTCTTTGTGGTGTCCTAACGTATAAAAAATTTTTAATCTGCTATTTTCCGAATAATAATGCCAACAGCACTTTTAAAAGTTGGAAAACAAGAAACTTACCTTCCTACAAGATATAATAGTGCTAATTTATATTTTGTTTTATATTTATGTAATAGAATTTTAAATAATAGTGAAAAATCGAAAACTTCTCACAAAAATTTAAAAATTGTGCTTTTTTGTTGATGTTAGGACGCCACAAAGACATTTATATAAAGAGGCGTATCTCTTAAACCGTTAGATATATCTGACTTCTGTTTGTTGTAAAATCTTTAATAATATTTTGTTACAATTTCGTCTTCAGGTATTGACCTATTTATAAAAATAAAAAAGTTCTTTTATGTGACATTTCATGTCACGCTTTAAACTTATTTTATTAGACAGAGTTTTTAAATCTCGTGAAGAATAATTTTTACACCAAGCAATACGGCCAATCGAAGACAGTAATTTAAAACAAAATCGACGAGACACTACAATAAATAAGGAAGTTATTAAGTTTAACTCGAAACAAAAATTTAGAAACGCATATTTTTTAAATTCCATAAAATTAAATTTTACTTTATTTTGGCAACACTACACTACTTCAAGCATCTAAAATTCGGATCCGGAGGAAAATTCTGCTACACGAACCCTCAGTTTAAGATGCATATTGTTGAGTTCCATAAAATCCATATAAAACTATAGGAAACCAGACAACCGCAATATTTTTTAAGTTTTTTCAAAGGAAGTAAAAAAGCTAACCAAACTGAAAATGCATGTGTAGAATCTTAGGCAGTTTTTGAATCTGAACTACTTTTTTTTTACACTTTTGTCGTAAAATATTCAGGGGAGCCAATATTTGCAACTATTTGATTTTGCGTGGTAAAGTCCTATGTACGATACTCTCAGTCAACACCCTGTATACATTTTTGTGTCTAATATTTTTTTGTTAAAGCCAATTTCAATGCTCTTGAAATGTATAATTATATTAACTGGCTACAATTGAAACAATACTTTCTTCATACTATAGGTACTTCGTATAACGAAAGTTAAGATCTTACACTATTTAGGTTAGATACTTCTTACTTGGTATAAGTTTCATAAGTAGAGGAAGAAATATAATGAAAATTACATTTATAGGGTGCAACATGGCCTGCAGCACATATGCTTGCAGTTACCTGGTTTAAACCAAAACATCTAAGTGGCTTTGTATCGATGTACACAGGTATTTAATTGATTTTTAAATATATTTAAGTTAAATTATTTTGTGAAATACTTGCAGCGGTAAATCTTGGATACGCAATAGTTGGTTTGTTAGGAACTCCTTTAGTACGTTATTTTGGAAGAGACTGGTTGAGTTATGTGATAGCGTTATCATCTTGTTTATGGTACTTTCTTTGGTGGCGATTTGTTGAAGAATCACTTAATCCCAATCGACCTATACGTGACGTAAATATTAATAATGATATAATAAAATTTATTGTTCTTTAGTTTTTTTCGCTTCTCTATTGCTCTACTTCTTTTTAATTCATACTTGTTCTCATGTCTTTTTCTTTTTTATATTATTCTTCTATTTAACGTATACGTTTCTTCTCAATTTCGATTTTCCCTTAGTTGATCTGTTCGCCTTCATCGAAGGTCAGACTTACATTTGATATCGTTTGCATCTTCGATTGAATAAACCTCTGTGCTTTTCTACACTTATTCCGATTTCTTTCTTCGTTGTGCTTATTTAATTTTTGTTTCTATACAGGGATGCGCAAAAGTATGGAAACAAACAAATATCTAGAACACTATTAAAAATATTTCAATGAAATTTGGTATTTGACCGTTATCGTATATTCCGGATTCGATAAAAATATTGAGGTTGTGATACGACTTCCGGTTCAACCGGAAACGGACTCAAACTTTGAAATTTTAAATGGAACACCCTGTATATTTTTATATTTTTGGATTCCTCTTTAAATTTACTTCAAAAAATGTTTGAGGTTGTATGGGACTTAAGTCGACCGTTTTCGTTAAAATCACATTTTTATGAAAATTTTGAGCTATACAGCATTGTTAAAAATTTTCAACATTTAAGAACTTTGAAATTGCAAGTAATTTTTTTTTTAAGTTTATGTTGACAATAAGCTTACTAACACTTTGCACAACGTACATTTAAAAAATATTATACAGGGCGTTTTTTACGCTTGTTCAAACTTGTACAACTTTAAACATCGATAACTCATTTTTCTTAAATACAACACCCTGTATATTTTTACACATTTTTATAGAAAATTTAATTCTCCTTCGAAAACATAAAGGCTGTTTTTCACCTAAAATTGATATTTTCCGAGATATCGCGATTTTATTGTTAATTATTAGGGCAACGTAATATTTTCAAGTAGGCTATGAAGGAAGACAGTGCTAATTTTCATAAAAATGTGATTTTAACGAAAACGGTCGACTTAAGCCCCATACAACCTTAAACATTTTTTGAAGTAAATTTAAAGAGGAATCCAAAAATATAAAAATATACAGGGTGTTCCATTTAAAATTTCAAAGTTTGAGTCCGTTTCCGGTTGAACCGGAAGTCGTATCGCAACCTCAATATTTTTATCGAATCTGGAATATACGATAACGGTCAAATACCAAATTTCATTAAAATATTTTTAATAGTGTTCTAGATATTTGTTTGTTTCCATACTTTTGCGCATCCCTGTATATTATATAACATAATTTTTAGGAATTCAAAATGTTACCATGGCGTCGACTGTTGTTATCTGCCCCAGCTTGGGCGTGCGGTGTGGCAGTAATTGGAAGCCAATGGGCTGATGCTACATTGATGTTAGGAGTTACGAAGTACCTTAAATTAGTCTACGGGTTTTCCATAGAATATGTAAATGCAAAATGTATAAAAAAAGTTGAAAGGATTTAACTGATATGAACTTTCAGGATGATGTTTTAGCTTCTCTTCCACATATTGGACATTTCTTTTCAGCTCTAACGTTTGGTATTGTAGTTGATCACGTTAGAGAATCTGGGCTAGTATCAACTACAACTGCAAGAAAATTCTTTGTGTACATATGTATGTATATCATTTTTTCCGTTATTTTTTTGACTTAAGGGTGCATTTTCGGTTAATTAAGTTTTACATGAAGTGCTATATAGGGTATTCCAAATTTGAGGTTCAGCATGAAAATCGCTCTTATCTGAGGAGTTATAAAGTCGCTTAATTTTGCGAGAAGTTGCGTGATAAATAATTTTTTTAAATAAGTTTTTAAAATTACTTCTGTACTCACAAAGCTATGGAAATTTTCTTTTCATTTTTAAATTCAGTGCTAAATTTTGCATCTTCGCCCCAATTTAACCGTCTTCGTGTTTCTGAAGATAAGCCAAATCTAGTGACGCACCCAGGGGAGCAAGGAGCCCTGGCCTCCCTCAAAAGTAGCTCTCGGGCCACCCAAGCGCTATTTCGTTTGCTCGAGTCGTACTGGGTGCGATCACTTTTTTTTTATCGACTGCTATAAAAATATTTTTATCTGTTCAATCCGCCCCCTCCCCCTCTTTAAGATTTAATCCTGAATGCGCTACTAGTAAGATCGCTATGTTAAGCTTTGAATCTATAACACTCTTCATATATTCTTGATTTAGTTAAATATTCATGATGTTTAAATAGCAACTTATTTTATTTTTGTTTATTTAAACCAGCTGACCTACATTAACTTTATTATTTCTTCACTTCTTTTATATCGTGACAACTTAATTGTATTTTTAAAGTAACTAGCAATCTGTTAAAATTACTGGGGCCAATGGTTATAGTCTTCCTCACGCAGCGCATGTCATCCTTGTTTCACTACATTGTGTCGGTTTCATTACACAGAAATCTTTCTCTCAGCCAAATTAAAAACATAATTAGGTTACAAAATATCTAGATCGACGATAGTTTGCCCGTGGTACCATTATTTATGATGAAAATTCCATTCTTTGCAATATAGTTTTTTACATTCAGGTATAGGGTGTCCATTCCAAAGATTCAATAGCTCTGTTATTGCTTAATATACAGTGTGTTTCTTAAACATTGCGAAAAAAATCGGGAGGGGATTCCTTATTGAAAATTAAGGGTGGACTTTCATATATTTTTTTCCTTAAACGTCTCCTTTCGGAGTTACATCCCCCTAAATGAGAGCGGTAAAATTAGGATTTAATTTATTTCTCAAATTTGAATTAATGAAGAACAATGATATTTAGTACCTAGATGTTTTATACTTATTGAAAAGTTTCCCATAGTAATATTTTTAATCATCTCCCACCTTCACAGGGGACTGAAAAGTAAGACCCCTGTTGTTTTTTTTATCAGAACTTTTTGATGGGTTAAAATTTTACAATTATTTTTTTTAAATTGAAAGCTTGCTTTATTTAGAGACTTTTTTATTCTTTAGTTTTTCTCATAAAACCTACAGTTTTTGAGTTACAAATAAAATCAAATATTCCAATATAAAACGTTTTATTTTGGTGGTTTCCATGGTTTGTTTATGTTCATATTGGGTAGAATTGACGGGTGTAATTCATTTTGACGTTTACGCGGCGACAACGCTAAAACGCCCGCCAATTTTACCCAATATGAACATAAACAAACCATAGCAACCACCAAAAGGAATCGTTTTATATTGGAATATTTTTGATGGTTCATGTTTCCTTATTTTATTTTTCACTCAAAAACTGTAGGTTGTACGAGAAAAACTAAAGAATAAAAAAAGTTTCTAAATAAATCAAACTTTCAAAAAGTATTTTTTAATTGCAATATTTCAACCCACCAAAAAGTTCCGATAAAAAATCCAACTTTTCAGCCCCCTGTGAAGCTGGGAGATGATTAAAAATATTACCATGGGAAACGTTTTAATAAGTATAAAACATCTTATATTTATCCAAATTTGAGAAATAAGATAAAAACCTAATTTTACTGCTCCCCTTTAGGGGGGTGTAACCGCGAAGGGAGACGTCCAAGAAAAACATTTTATACGATAAAACCCCCTTAATTTTCGATATGAAATCACCTTCCAAATGTTTTCGCAATATTTAAGAAACACCTTGTATACAATAGCTGTTTCTGGTAAACAACTATATAACCTAAACTTATATTGAGTTATATCGAGTGTTTTGCTTCCGCAAAGTAGAAGTTTGTTAAGTGGAAGAAAACATTTTTAGATTTCATATAAATTTTATTTAAACAAGGACATAGGTTTCAGGGCCTTAAATCAATTATTTTTGATAAAATATTTTTTAAACCCAGTTAATTTAAGTTACATACATATTGGTACTCAGCTCACTCAGCAACTTACAGCAACATCTTATTATCATAACTTAGTAATACAATATGACACCTGTTTAAGAATGTACTTTTTAACTTTGTAATCTTTTAATTTTTCAATGTCAATTTCAGTCAGAATCTAGCTTTCATAATTATCATATGTACTTAAAAAAATTAAAACCTTTTTAAAAAGACCCTACGGTAAATTAGAAACTTGTATGTACAAGTAGAGATTAAAAAAACAATGTTGTAATCAATTTGTGGATTATACACAAAAAGTTTATAATTCAAGTTACAAAATTACATAAATTTGCATACAAAACACTTTATTTAGTTAAAAATAATTTTTAATTGTTTAAGTGATAGATACAATTTTTATTCATTTTTTACGCATTCCAATTAGTAGCAGCGCTATCGACTATTTACCTTGGTGGGATACCATTAAATATTTGTTATTCACTATAAAATCATAATTGTACGAGCAGTCTTCTATTTCTCAATTGTGTGTTTAGTTATATTTTACAGTGTCCTATAATTTCAGCACATTTTTTGCCCGCTGCTTTAATGTTTGTGTTGGGTTACACTGGTTGCGATCCTGCGGCTCCTGCGGCGTTATACACCGCATCATTAGCGCTAACTGGTGCTACTCCTGCTGGGGCTTTTGCCAGTGCCGCTGACATAGCACCAAACTTTGCAGGTATTTATCATTACAATGAATCACTTTATGCCGTCGGCTACTTTATTCGTAGTTATCAAATACGAAACAATCAAATGATCACCAAAAAATAACAAACTATATTAAATTTTTGAGCATTTTTTATATGTCACTAAAAAACTTTTATACATTACTTATAACATTTAAAAAAATTGTAGGTATATTATCTTTGTCTTTTATTTAATTATGATGCAATAAACCAACTTTTAAAGCAACGTTTATTTTAAAAATGAAAGTATTGTATACAATTTCAAAACAGGCAACGTCAATTTTTTTCTCATATATTGTTATTTCCCTGCATTCAACACATGAAAGAAATATTTTCTAACGCAACAATTTGTTTTATGCTAATTATGCACAGGAATAAATATGCAAGGTAAACAAAATTTATTTCCCATAAAATTGAAAATATTCCATTATCGAATATGGAAATAAATAAAATGTTTTTTTTTATGCTTCCAGGAACCGTGTTTGGTTTGTGTCAAACCGTGGGTGCTGCGGGATTATTAGCGGCTAACTATGCCGTTTCTGAAGGATTGCATGGATCGGTTAGTTACATTTTTAAACGATAAAATATATAGATTGATGTTTAAATTTTAGTTTGCAGGATGGTGGCGGTTAGTATTCGGCGCATCTTCGGCTGTTTTATTAACAACTGCTGCTTTTTTTATGGCTAAGGGTAGTGGTTCGGTACAAGACTGGAACGCTCCAGGTGATTTTCAGCCTCCCGAACCCGAACCAATTGAAGGATCACCTAGATTAGATCCTGTACTAGAATAAAAATGCATTTGATGCACTGCAAAAATAAACAGCATATGATTAAGCAATAAAAGATATGCATATTCATAAAATGGTTTTATTTTACCTCTGGAGTAATATTTCAATGAAAAACAACTCATTATACAGTTCCCACAGTCGGTTTTCACATCTTTGGTAACATTTATGCAATTTCTCAAGCATTATGACATAGTGCATGTTTTTGGTAATGAATATCCTAAGCATTTTTAATATGTTACTATATCTAATTAAGCATAAATAATATAATAAATATCTACAATGGAAGAATGAAAATATAAATGAAAGTGTAATCTAATGACATCTAATAACAAACATAACAAGTCTTTTGTTTTTTGATGTAGTTCTTCACAATTTGCGTACACACCTAAAAAATATAATTACATTAATTTAACTTAATTAATGTAGTAGTCAGGGTCGTTTTCTTTGTATCTTTTACTTCTGCTGGATTTTCTAATATTGTCGGTGCTTTCTTCTCCAAGTATTTCAACATTTCTAACACTACCTTTTTTAGAAGCTTGTATAGAAAGTGAGGACTCAATGGGTTCTTCATTGTCTTCGGCATCTATTGGTAATGTGGGGTTCATGGCAAGCTGCAACATTTTCAACAGCAACATCTCCCTAACGTCTGGCGGTAGATAGTTATCGTTTATTTCCTGTTGGGTTTCTTGTTTGGGATCGTATAAACGAGCTACTCTTCTTGTTGAAGTAAAAGGTTGTGGATTTGGTGAAAAAGTAATGGGAGCTTCGTTAACGTATAAATCTTGAGGTTGCTGGTCAGATCTCACCACAAAACGTTGAGGTTGTAGGGCTTGCATTTGAGCAACATTATCAGTTTGTTCTCTTATATTAGTTGGTTCTGGAAGGAATGTCACAGGACCGTTATTGGATACTATATGGGTTGGTCTCCGTATTAAGGCTGGATTAGGTGTAACATGGGGTGGAAATGGATAATTTTGTTGGTAAACTACTGGTTGCCGTTGAGCGTGAATTATGGCATTTATATGTTCTAGTCTCTTCTGTCGCATTAGGAGGTGTTCCAACAGTTTCTGGAAGTCTCGAGTACTAACTGGTGGTTTTATATGATCAATTTCTTCACGAATGCTTTCAGTTTGATATCTAGGTATCGGCACATTAACAATAGGATCAGGAACAGATAATGGAATGGGTGTTGGTGTAACAACCTGTCTTGGTAATTCTCTTACGATACCTCTTTCGTCAATGTGAACTGGTATTGATCTTAAAATTGGTGGCCTTTGTATGAATATAGGAGCGGGATTTTGAGAAGCTTCAGGATGTGGTGTTGGTGTGGGATTAGACTGTTGCACGTATTGACCATTTTGTGATAAAATAAATTGCTGTGGAGAAGGTTGCTGCGGATGGTGTAACTGTTGGGCTCGAAGTTGACTTAGAGGGACGAATACATATCCTCTATGGAATGGATGAGGAATTGCTACCACCTCCTGTGGGTTATTTTGATTGGGTGGTACTTGGATAACAGGTACAGGTCTCGGTGTGCTGAAAGTGGGAATGTCAGTTGCGCTAGCTTCCGTTGTTGATGCTTCCGTAACAAAATCTACGGTACGTGGTTGCTCCCTTTGACTTATTATTTGGTACTGAGGTGTGACACGTTCGACGAGTATCGGTGAGGGATTTGATAAGATCCTTGGTCTTGAAGTGGTAGTAAATAACGGACGAGGAGTTCCAGTGGTTACTGAAGCACTATAAACATCTGTGGAATCACTTCCTAACCCTTGTTGAAGCGTCAGGACGTGTTGACGCGCATCAAAAGGTTGGACTTTTTCTTGACTTAACTGACGTCTTAACAAATTTCCTCGAACTTCTGGTTCTATTGTTGTGGAAGCAGCTTCGTTCTCCAATAAAGGATTCTTAACAGCAAGTCTTCGATAAAACGGCAAAACTGTTGGACGACCGGTCACCACATCGGGTCGTACTATTTGTCCTTCAGATTTTTGCGTATCTAGATGGGATGCAAGGGTTGATCTTAATAATGGTCGAGTATGTAGGTGAACATTTTTAGGAGATGCAGTTTCATAAACAGGTCTTGTACTTCTAACTGTTTCATATTCACCATAATTTGGTTTTTCAGTTTTCGCCGTGGTTGTAGAAGAAGTTGTGGTGGTGGTTGTTGTAGTTAGCCTTCTTCGAGGTATTGGTTGAATAACTGAAGTGCTTGTAGGCGTAGAAGGTGTAGTCGGGTTGTGAAGCAATATTGTAGGTCTTTTTGTCGCTGTGGAATATGATGACGTCCTGTTTGTTCGATTAGGAATTCTTTGTACTACAGATGAAGATTCAGTTAGAATATCACTAGTATTAGTGGTACTGTATGACACCCTTTTTACATCACCATCATCATCAACATAACCATAAGTGCCTTTAATATTACCTAAGACATCGCGGCTTTCAATTTTGAAAGATCCATCATCAGCTTCATAGCCAATTGTATAGGAACCATCGTCGTTGACCTTCTTAATTGTTTTTACGATCTCTAGCTGTCCGTCTTTCGCTTCCGCTTCGACAAGTTCTTCTTTTGGCTCTTGCTCATTTGGTGCGCAGCATACATTGTGACAGAGAAAGAGTAATATCCATATAATTTTCTGTAAAATAATTACGCTTTCTAAATGTTTAAACAACTAACATGTAATTTTTAAAAATATATTGTTGTAAATCGCTACTAACAGATTATATACCAAACTACTTTCAGTTTATTTTTAATTTGACAATGAAAGTGTAGTTTAGAATTAAGATAATAAAGATAACGAGAAATTTTTCTTCTAACGCGGATGTAACCTGATGGAAATAATTGCTAAGCTTGCAGTAATTCTTATTGCGTTTTATATTGTGGGAACGATTGTTTGAGACAAGAAATTATAAATAAAATGCTCACCTGTCTACAATGCGCCATCGTACTAATCCATGTATTACTACCACGTGTCTTTCACTAACTGAAGCTAGTGTAACTTCTGGGGTAGCTATATAGCTGCGGTAAGGACAATCATCTTAGCAAATCCGTGGGGAACATACGACCTTGACGACGACTCGTTTTTGAATTTAAAGCTCCAGAGCAGCGGTATTTTAGTGAAAGTAATGTGACTTACTGTTTTGCATATGTTCTCACAATTTTACTGTTATTGTTTCATTTGATAATTTGAAAACTCGACATACTTAGTGCGTTATGCGTCACGTAACTATTATAGCACATATACTTATGATGGCACAGACTCAAACCGTCTTTTATTTACATACAATGATACTTTACCACGAAGATATTTATCATCTATAAACGTTATCTAACAGATAAATTAGAAGTCGTACCGTGTTCTATAAACGTTTGTTGGTAATAAACAGAATATTCCATACATTACAATTAAATAACAATACTGTAATTATAATGATTTAAAAACGAAGATGATTAAATAGCCACATTAATCTCGAATTAATTAATAGTTCTACTCAGTAGGTATATATTGTTGATTTAGATATTTATTTATACACTTTACAAAGATATTTTAGCCATCCTAACATGACCAAATTCAAATTAAATAACTTGAGCTAATCTGTCAAACGGAACTTTTATAATAAAATTTTATGCTAATTAATTAAAACCGCCAAATAATTTTAACATATTTCAGTTCAACAAGTCTAATTTTATTAGCCCAGGCAATTTTTTCAATTTCCGACAAAGTCCGTTAAAGCAAAGATGTACCATTTTATTAAATGTGTTGTTTCGGTGATTTTTTATTTACAATTTAGATAAGGAAGTAGGGTTGAGTACGATAAATGCACTTTATTAACGAAAATTAGAAAAAAAAAAATTGTTTGTTATTATTGTTCCACTTCTTTATTATTTACCTTGTTTGTTTTTTCTTTATATTTTTACACAATTTATATTTAAACAAATAATGTTATTATCATTTTCTATTTAATTACATTGTCGACCAATACTTGTCACCTTGTCAGATTTAACCAATTTTTTTCTAAACACCAGCATCCAGTTCAAAACAGGTCTAGGTAGTAAAATAGCTTCTAAAATGCGGCACTATAAGCAATTATTAATAAATCGTTTTGTCATGGACATTTGCAAAATTAAGGCTATGTTAGCAGAAAAACATAAGTAATATTAATAAATCCCTTCAAACATAAACAACAACAAAAATCATTTTTTTGACAGAAAATCAGACAAACAACAATTTAGATTTTTTTTTACAACAGTTTGGAATTAATTAACAGTTGGTTTAAAGATTCCTCTTAGAGTGTAAAGGGTAGGTATACTTAGTTAAAAAAAAAATGTATGTATATATGTTTAAATTGCAAAGTTTTCACCACTTAAAACTTAAAACAGGAAAGTTTAATGCGAAAGAATTTTTTTACTGAGACAATTTTTCTTCTCAGTGTTTCATTTCAAAAATATAACTGAAATAAATAAATTGCAGCATTTCTATGAAACAAATATCTAAACGGCTTAATATTTATATTCTTAGAAAATCTTCGAGTAATTAAGAATATGTAAAAAAATCCTCATAAAAATTATATAACGATTGAAATGGGTATAAAAATATTCTTACAAGTTGCGAATAATTTGTTTCAGCAACAATATTGTAGCTTTTTATTTAAGGTGAGAAAAGGTGAGAAACAATGGTTCAGATATTTAAATAGCTGTTAAGGAAATAATCAGTGTGTGAAAAATTATTTTGACCTTTGTTACTGCTAAGTAGTTGTAATTTGTTCGCTTGTGTTTAAATAAATAGAGCGATTCAAAACATGTAAAATTTCGAAGGTAAGATTAATGTATGTAGATCGAATATTAAAGCGAAAAAAGCAAAAGTTTCCAAAAAACGTTACATTTATCAAATACATATTCGCAAATATTCATAGCCATGTAATTAATTTAAATGTTTTTGAAACTTTGATGATGAACAAAAAATTGCAGCATAATTTATCAACCTTTCTCTCCCATCTTAACGGAAATAAAGTTGTTTATGCTACAAAAACGTGTTTTGAATCATCTTTTAATCAGATAACATAAAGTTCTCATTTTATAAATTTATTGTTTTTGAAAATATTTATTATAAAACTTGTTCCGAAATTATTTTAAAATCGCATTCCCTTACATTTAAAGTCCTTACCTACATTTCGATACGTAAGCGCCATAATCAATTTTTCTAATTTTGCATATCATTATAACCCTTCCTAATAGCCTTTGACGTTAAGAATTTTTTGAACAATATTAAGACGATTTAAAAATAAAAAATAAAAACGCACATAATCAAATCCATTCGTTTGACAGCCATATTTAACTTTTCTGTTAGTTAAAATATATTTTAAATTAATTTTGTGTTCAAATCACAATTTCACTTTTTTTAAGTAAAACAAATTTCGTAAAGTAGCTTAAATCAATTGACTAGTGTAGTTTAGTTTATTGTTTTTCATCACTAACTTTTAAAGGATAATCATAACTTAGGCAATTTTAACGAGAGCTTGTTAATTAGATTTTAAGTGAACTAAACTTTATTGTAGAATTGGCAAAAGTAATTTAACAACAAAATAATTTGATATAAAACAAAAGAATGTGACCTATTTCCCACAGTCATTTACTTAGTACCAGGTTATAAAAATGCAATTGAAGCATTTTTAAGTTACTGAAGTGCTTTCTATATAAATATTAATTATATTTATACTTTATTTGTGGAGGGTTTTACACAATTGTAGATTTTGTCACCGTAAAATTTAACGAAAAAGGCCAGATATACTGCCATTATTTGAATGTACATGTCTTTTTAAACAAAAAACAAAACATTTACTTTAAAATTTAGAATTTATTAAAATGTCGAATGTTAGTATAGTGTATCATAAAATTTAAAATAATAATCAAAACATTTTTATTTTAAAACTGACTATCTAAGTGCATAAGGTCAAGTCAATGAAAATAATAATATTAATAATAATGCAATTTATTTGGCGATTTTTCCTAATTGTGTTTACAATTTTATAACTTACGTATATGAATATGTTATAAACAATTAAACTTTTCCCTAATTAAATTACTGAGCTTAAGTCTAAACCTTACAGTATTAGCTTTAGTTTTAAGTTCGCTTGTTTAATCGTAATAAAATTTTAGTCCTTTATAAAATAGAGAATTTTGAGTGTGATTTCGTTTACTGAATGGCAGTTTCAAGTCTTTACAGTTTCTAGTCGTATAATTATGAATACCAGAATTTTCGGTTATATATTTTAACAAAAAATTTGGAAGCAAGTTATTTATAATCTTGAAAATTAAAATAATCGTATTAAAAGCCACTATAGGTAAAGTATCTAACATTAAAGTAATTTTGGTATACCTGGCACAGCGTAAAATAATTCTCATGGCCCTATTTTGCAGTTTTTGAAGCCGGTCTAAATCAGTAGTATTCGCCAGAAATAAAATACTTGAGCAGTATTCAAAAAAGGGTTCTATGATACTTTTGTATAAAAAAAAAATAGTAAGGACTGGAAGTTTACTGCTTAATCTACCAAGAAAACCAATTTTTTTAGAAATCCTTTTTCAAAGAATATTATTTTATACTTAATCAAATTTCACTTGACATTACACAGAATGCCCAAGTATTCTGTAAAATACCGAATATACACTTTGCCGCTAACATACAGGGTGTCCCAATTATACACCGCCAAAAAGTAGGTGCATATTCCTGAGTGAAAATGATGACCATTTGTCAAATATTTTGTTATCCGAAAATGCTTCCTTTCAAAGTTAGAGACCTCCAAAGTTGCAAAAAAAATATCAAAAAATCGATTACGTCCTAGCCGTTGAAGCTCGAGCTATCAAACTTGGCCGAAATGTTTAGGTGTTTCCCAATGACTTTGTGGGATAATTAGAAGAAAAACACGTAATTGGAAGTATGATTTATAGTCAGGTCATCCGCTTACCATCTTCAGAATTTTTTTCTCTGGAATAAAATTGAAAATGTCATTCGTCCATAAGAAAGTACGACTTTTTTTTTTTATTATAATTTCGTGATTAATACTGGTCCGGCTGGGCCAACCATTAATTTTTCTATATAATAAAATGGAAATGTAATAAAATGAAATTGATGAGGATGAAATGATTACTTAATACTAGAGTTCACCCATCGGTGTCCTGAAGATGGCCGACGCACTCTGATTCACTAATAAACTAATCCTACACTAAACAAGTTCAAACGGTTTTTGTCTTTTCAATCTTCTAACCAACCCATGGTTGTCTAGCAGTTGTATTGCCTCTGGGTTTATATGGTTTTGCAGTCGCGTTGCGTGATTTTTAGCAAAGCGTTTAATTTCGCTAGATACCTCTGGAATACAGAGATCACGATGAATGTCCTTGTTTCTCACGTACCATGGCGCGTCAACTGCGTTACGAAGAACTTTATTTTGGAATACCTGTACTTTCTTGATGTTGCACTGTTTGGCACATCCCCACAACTGAATGCCATAAATCCAGACAGGTTTTAGTATCTGGTTATAGATAATAATTTTATTATACAGCGATAATTGGGATCGTCGTCCTAGAAGCCAATACAGTTTTCTGTATTTTATACTTAGCTCTTCTTTTTTTATTTTTATATGTGGCTTCCACCTCAGTCGCGTGTCGAGTCATGCCTAAATACTTGGCTGTCGTTTTATTCGGGACGACGTTCCCATTAATCGTTATTGGAATTTGTGTAAGTTTTTTATTCGTAAAATATGTGACAAGATTTTTGATCATTCAGTTTTATACTCCACTCGCTCATCCAATTGCTGATTCTATTACATGCATTCTGCAGTTTTATCGCTGCCTCTTCTGTATCTTTACCTACTGCCATGATTGCAGTATCATCTGCAAATGTGGCTGTTGTAATGTTTTGCAGTTGCGGCAAATCATGTGTGTACAGTAAGTAGAGGACTGGGCCCAGGACGCTGCCTTGAGGGACTCCTGCTTTCACTTCTTTCAGTGCAGAATATTCATTTTCTTGTTTTATTCTAAACAATCTACCTGATATGTACGACATTAACAGTTCTACATGATGTTTTGGTAGTATTCTGTTAAGTTTCAGTATCAGTCCTTCATGAGAAACCCTATCGAAAGCTTGAGCCACATCAAGGAAGATGGTAGAGCAGATTAATTTTTCTTCTAATGCCTTTTCTATTACGTCCGTTATCCTGTGCACTTGGTCTATCGTAGAGTGTCTGTGTCTAAAGCCGAATTGATGGTTTGGTATTAGCTTTTTCCTTTCTATAACGGGTTGTAGTCTCTTTAGAAACAGTTTCTCGAATAACTTGGAGATGATCGGTAAGAGTGATATAGGCCGGTACGATTTGGCTTCATTTGGTGGTTTGCCTGGCTTTTGTATCATGATAACTTCTGCTACTTTCCAGGAACTAGGAACGTGTCTGAGTCTAAACGCTGCATTTATTAAATACGTCAGCATGACTATGCCTTTCTTTGGGAGTTGTTTCAAAATTTCACCGGTGATAAGATCAAACCCTGGAGCTTTGTTGGGATTTATGTTGGTCTTAATTTCTTTGGCCACTTCTTTGGGAGTTACTAGTTCAATTTCTGTGTCTTCAACGTTTTCAGTTTCGTGTATATAGGCATCAGGGTGGATGTCGTTACGTTTGAATATTTCGGCAAGGTGATCGGCAAAAGTTTCGGCTTTCTGCTTATTGTCTCTTGCCCAGGTGCCATCTGGCTTTCTTATTGGTGGAGATTGAGTAATCGGCCTTTTAAGTTTTCTCGTTGCTTTCCATAATGAGTATTCCGTTTTTTTATCGGCTGTTAGATTTTCCAAGAACTTATTAATTGACTCTTCTTTCAATTTTTGGATTTTCCTTTTGAGTTGTTGGGTTTTGTTATTAAGTATATTTTTGTCGGCGGGATCTCTTGTTTGTTGATATCTTCGTCTTGCTCGTCTTTTTTCCTTGACCAGTTCTTTGATCTCCTTGGGGTAATTGTTCGCTATTGATCTGTGAGTGTACTCTTTGGTGCTGTTCCATGCCGCTTGTTGTATAACACTGTTGAACTTTTCAACTTCTGTTTCTAGTTGCTCCAAAGTTTGCAGTTGTATATTTAAATTGATCTTATTTGCTAGTTCTGTTTTGAAGTTCATCCAGTCTGTAGTTTTGTTTGCCAATGTTGGTCTGTTCTCCTTTTTTTATGATTTTTTCACTCAGAGTTAGAATTATTGCGGAGTGATCAGAGTCTAAGTCAAAGTTTTCTGCAATATCAATAAAGTTTGGGGAAACTCTTTTTGATATAAAGAAGTCGAGAAGATCTGGAATTTTGTTTAGATCTGTGGGCCAGTAGGTTGGCTTACCTGTGGAGTGATAGGTACAGACCATTTCCCTAATGGCTTCTCTCAGTTCTTTTCCCTTCGTTGTTGTAAGCCTGGATCCCCAATCAACGTGTTTCGCATTGAGGTCGCCTCCCAAAATGAATCTGTCGCCCATATGCCGCAGGAAGTTTTTATAATCTAATTTCTTAAGGTTATATCTTGGTGGGCAATATAAGGCACCTATAGTCAGTTTTTGCTTGATGGACTTAATTCCAACCATTGTAAGCTGAATTTCTAGCCGTTGAAGCTCGAGCTATCAAACTTGGCCGAAATGTTTAGGTGTTTCCCAATGACTTTGTGGGATAATTAGAAGAAAAACACGTAATTGGAAGTATGATTTATAGTCAGGTCATCCGCTTACCATCTTCAGAATTTTTTTCTCTGGAATAAAATTGAAAATGTCATTCGTCCATAAGAAAGTACGACTTAAGAAGAAAAAAGTCGTCCCTCTTTGTTTTTTGCTGTAAACGTAGCCGTTATCGAGAAAATTAGCGCGAAAGATGCATCGACAAACTCTGTTTACACACCTCAAATATTTTTTAAACTAAACTTAGTTGGCTAATGTCATGCTTGACTTAAAGCTTATTCGCCTGGTAAGCGGATGACCTGACTATAAATCATACTTCCAATAACGTGTTTTCTTTCTAATTATCCCACAAAGTCAATGGGAAACACCTAAACATTTCGGCCAAGTTTGATAGCTCGAGCTTCAACGGCTAGGACGTAATCGATTTTTTGATATTTTTTTTTTTGCAACTTTGGAGGTCTCTAACTTTGAAAGGAAGCATTTTCGGATAACAAAATATTTGACAAATGGTCATCATTTTCACTCAGGAATATGCACCTACTTTTTGGCGGTGTATAATTGGGACACCCTGTATAATTATGTAAAGTAAACTAACATTGCTATAGTAACGTTCGCCACATAATGGGTTTTAAACACGGTTCAATACTTAGGTTGGGAAGCTCGCCAAAAATACGGTAATAATTCGACGAAAATTAACGCTAGACGGCCATAAATCTAAGAACTGGTATGGCCAACTTTATTCAAATTATACTTTGCTTCCTATTGGTCGCTCCAATGTCCGTAGCAAAACAGGAATACGAATGAAGTTGGCAATGTCAATTCTTAGACTTATCGCCAACTGTGCAATAATTCACGGAAAAACGGTCTCTATCTGATTTATATTGAAGTTTCGTTGTCTGTGTAGTACAGTGTAGTATACCATGATTTTGAACGTCATTTCGACAGTTAACAAAAGGTAAGATTACTATATCACACCTAAATTTAAAATGAGGGTTTTTTAAATGCTTGATGTTATACTGGCCCAATTTTAATTTACAAGCTGGAAGCAAAATTTTTGATAAACAAATTTTGCACGATATTATAACGTTGATTTAAATTAATGCAGAGACAATTTTGCTAGTATACATGCATGACGAAAGTCATTTAATGACCAGAACAGCTAGCGTAGTTTAAATATTGCATGTGTTATTTTTATTTAAATTGTCGACTACCGCATAGAACATAATACTACCGTCTGTTTCCCTGTCATTAGTAGGTAGTCATGTCCGCTTGCTTAAATAAGCAGTTTTATACAGTATATATCAGCCAAGACGATAAAATTCGATGGCTTAGTAAACTGAAAATATTTAAAAAAGTTTAAAATAAAATTTGTTTGTCATCATCAACTATAAACCCTAAAATTATTGACATCTATGCAGTGTGTTTTGTTTTCGACTAATAACATCAAAATAATAACACTCACAATCAGTGTGTTTATTGCGCTTGACCATTTTGCGTTTTTTAATTGACATATTCTTGTTTCAAATTTATCAAAATGGACTGAGCATAATAAACGCCTCGTGTATTATTTTAGAAACAAAAAGCTTTTATTTAAATTTAAAAAATTCTTGTAATTGAACTATTGAATGATTCGTCTCGACTAGGACGCACTCTGCAGAGCTAAATGTCAATTTCTTAAGGTGAAAATAATTTGTAATTCAAACCAATCAACATATTATTTTGTACTCCATGAGGTTGTCAATTATATTAATCATTATTTAATCACAATAAAAATGGAGGATTGTTTCAATATTTTGTACTTCAAAATATTTTAACACCTAAAACCAGCACTTTCTCAATCCTTTCACTATAAACAACTTCCATAATTATAAATCAATTTAGAAGATGTTCAGTTGGATTAACAGCTTTTTTATACAAACTAGGTATGATACTCCGGAATTACGTGATATACACAGCTAAATATATGTTATATTAAATTTTTGTTGAAGAATGATTTCCTAAATGAAAGTATACAATTTAGCTGCATCTTTTTAACTTTGTAACCATATGTTCAAGAAATTTTTAAAGCAAGCACGTTTCAACTATTACATTAACATAAGATGACTAATAATAGACTGAGGAATACTGTTTCTGGCTATTAATTTATCTAGTAACTGTGCGGTGCTCATGAAGGTGAAAAAAGTTTTGTAGCAGCAAAAATGACCTATTTTTCAAAGAAATAAATAATAGGACTATTACGGTATTACTGTTATCTTTTAAATCTTTTAGAAAATGTAAGTTATAGGTTTTTTTCGGGATTACAATTCACCATTGCACCTTCTTTGGCTTCGTCTCCATATATTTCAAGTAGTAGGTAAAATGTTTGTGTACATGGATTGCAATAAACTGAAACAGCTTTTAAATGTTATCTTTAAACTGTTTATTATAAAAAAAAGTTCAGTAACAGATGATCCTAAGTTTTATTTGGGTTTATTTCCTAAGCGTTGTCATCCCTCACTATGTTAAATTTTAAAAAACTGCCAATATTATTTATACTGAAAGTAAGCCACGTTTTGTAGTTCTTAAAAGGTCAAGTTTATAATTTGTTTTTTAGAGGTTACTGGATGTATAAAAAATAAATCTTTAAATAATAAACCAAAGAACTATAAATTTTGTGCAACAAATTTAAGACCGAAATCGATATGAATTATTTTGTCATGGTTTAATTAAAATTTTATTTCATTTCCTTTTTAACCATTTTAACATGTTTAGCTTAACCTCCGTTAATTTTTAATTGCTGAACATTTTGCACTTACCTTGGTGGTTTTGTGAAATGTACCTATGAGATGTTAATAATCGTGTAATACAATTTGTTTTTTTTTTTTAAATATTTTATCTAGACAATAACTGCAAGGAGAGTGTTTGTGCTATATCTAGAATTGTAAATATTATTTTTCAACGGTTCCGTTCTTCAGTATTTTAATATATTACACAAAACGGTTACTTGTAGAAACAAATAATTTATAATTAGTAATTTAATGTGAAATCCAAAGAAAAGTAAAAAATACAAAATGATGTATTTAAATATTTAAAATACTAAAGTTATGTGTTAGTGGAAAGAAACAAAACACCTGACAGATACAACAGTTTTAGGTTTACTGCTAATGACACAGAATAGCTTGAGTATTTAAATGCTCCATAAAGTGTGACCCACAGTAAAACCTTCCCGGTCATGTAACATTTTTATTTTAATAGATAGAGCTTTAGTGTTTATTACAAAATATTGGATTGGCCAAAAATTCCGTTCGGTTTTAGTCACACTTAACTTTAAGCACTTTTATAAGTAGCTAACTTTATTATGTCCCTGACGACTGCGCACTTGTTAGATATTTGACAGTTCAACGTATTTGGACGCGAAATTGTCTAATTGCATCAACTTAGCTACGTCAACAGGCTCGATGTTTGGGTTGCACATCAATTGAATGGGGCTCACCTCGCTCAAAGGATTTTTTTAATGCGATTCGTTGCGGAGACGTAAAGAAAACGATCCTTGTTTTAAAAGAATGGTGAGAAGGGACGAAAAGTGGATCATCTACACAGGGTGTCCAGTTTAAAATGAAGTACATGGGTATCTCGGAAACCGTTAGAAATACAAAATCGGGTTTATGGGGAAAAAGTTGCGCAATTACATGCGTAACAATAATCCAGTTTTAAATTTTCAATAATTCATCCTGTTACGTAGTACCATGATGAAAACGAAAAATGTCCATTTTCTTAAAACCTCCATATTACCTTTATTTAAAAAGATTTGTGCGCCAACTTTTCAGGATCAGAGAAGTAACTAATAAGGATTTTAAAATTGACATTAAAAATATTCTAGGCCTACTATGTTTCGCGCGGTCATACCTAACTTTGGTTTTTCTTCTCCATATTGGATTTTTGCATTTTTCAAATCTCCATAACAAATGCTTTTCAACCATGTAAAGTATCCGTATGTTTAACCTAGGGAATATATGAAAATTTGCAAAATTCAGGTTTGACAACAGCAGGCCTTGGTGTCGTGATTAAACAATTGCAACGCCTATTTCTAACCGCTGTCAAATAATATTTACATATTTTTCTGTAATGCAAACAAGTTAGTGATTTCCAAGTTTTCAATGGATCGTTTTTCAAATAAGCATAAATATGAAATGTTGGAGTGCTTTATTCTCGTAGGAGAAATGATATTATGACTGCAGAAATGTATTTCTGTGTTTTCTATCTCACGTAAAGACGTACGGGAATTGTCAGTTACGGCTTGCAAAATTAAATTTTCTTTATTTTAATCTGTGTGCCGGTTTCTTTTCGACTCAACAAAGCTTTCATTATTTATTAAGTTATCACGTAATCGCCAAAACATGCTTCTACCTAGCTGACGTCTTTCCGGTTATTTATTGAAATACATTTCTGCAGCCATAATATCATTTTTCTCCTACAGAGAATAAAGCATTTCAAGATTACATATTTATGCTTATTTAAAAAACGATCTATTAAAAACTTGGAAATCACTTACTTGTTTACACTACAGAAAAATATGTATTATTTGACAGTTGTTAGAAATAGTCGTTGCAATTGTTTAATCACGACACCAAGGCCTACTGTGTCAAACGATAATTTTGCAAATTTTCATATTTTCCCTAGGTTAAACATACGGATGCTTTACATGATTGAAAAGCATTTGTTAAGGAGATTTGAAAAATGCAAAAATCCAATATGGCGTCCATAAGAAAAACAAAAGTTAGGTATGACCGCGCGAAACATAGTAGGCCTAGAATATTTTTAATGTCATTTTTAAAATCCTTATTAGTTACTTCTCCGATCCTGAAAATTTGGCGCACAAATCTTTTCAAGTAAATGCAATATGGAGGTTTTAAGAAAATGTACATTTTTCGTTTTCATCGTGGTACTACGTAACAGAATGAATTATTGAAAATGTGAAACTGGATTATTGTTACGCATGTAATTGCGCAATTTTTTCCCCATTTAACTGATTTTGTAATTCTAACGGTTTCCGAGATATCCATGTACTTCATTTTAAACTGGACAGCCTGTATAACAAAATGAAACGCAAACCATCATGGTGGAAGAACGGCGAACTACTACAAACTACAAACAACCCGAAGATTATGCTTTCAATTTGGTGGGATTTGAAAGGGTGTTGCATTTTACGAGCTTTTTACCACGAACAATTCGGATGTGTACTGTAATCAGCTGAACAATTAAATGTAACTTGAAGCGTCCGGAATTAGCTAATTGTAGAGCATTGCATTCCATCATTACAATGCTAGACCGCACACTTCTTTGCAGACGCGGCAAAAGTTACTGAAGCTCCATATTCGCCCGACCTTGCGCCTTCAAACTTTACTTTTTATGGTCTCTTCAAAATTCAAATAAAGTTTAAATTAAGTTTTAACATAAAAAAAAGATATCGGCTAGAGTGAACATCATTTCGAATTGAAGTACTACCGATGGTTTATTGTGTTAACAATTTAATTTTTAGTTTGGGTAAATATTTTTTTGCCAGATCTGCTGTTATTCGGTTTTGGTGTAGATACTTACATGTAATATATTACACTATTACTCTATCTTTTTTTGTCAAACTTTTCATAGGGCTAAAAAATATGAAAGTATAGGTCTTTATATGACGAAATTTAATTAGTAGTCCATCAATAGAGGACTTGTAAATTAATTAAAATGTGTAAATTCATAAGAGAATTAGTTGAGGTATTATGTAGCAGGACGAGGCTAAGCGAGGCACAACACATTATGAGGTAAAATACGATTATTTGTTTTTAAACGCGTGTGGAAAAATATTGTTAAATTTATTTCTTAAAACTGGATAATAAATATAGCTTATCATTAATTATATCACGTTTTCCTCATCTAACGGTTTTAGTTGATAATTTTGTATATTAAATTTTAATTATATTTTAGGTTTAATTATTTTAATATGCACACATTGTTTGTGAACACAATTTCAAAGTTAAAATACTCTGTAGGTGAATTGGTGTTGGTTAATTTAGGACATTCTCACTGCTGCCTTATGCCGATTGTTCTGCATTAATAAAGAATTTAGACAATACACAGTGTCCTGCAATCATAACCTTTCCCGGGCTCGTTATGCAAAACTGTTCGCTTATCTGCTTGGAAACGCGTAATTGTATTATTATAGTTGTTGGTTATTGTTATGTAACAGCAAAAAATATAAAACCTAACTCGAAATTAATGACTAAATTACGTCTGAAGTGTGGCAGTTAACTAATACAAAATTTAACTAATTGGCCACTTACGCTTACTGCAAAATTGCAGTTGAAATAATTTGACAATTCTCAAAAACCTGCGAAAAAGGTTAAATAACCAAATTTCAGTGTTAGTATTTGCTCATAGAAATTAATTATAAATTAAAAATGTTGCATACAATGACAAAGGAATTTAAGACTCATCTCACATAATAATTCTTTCAAAACTACATATAAAATTTCTAAACCTGCTTTTTGGGTGATTAAAAATGAGCGTTACCTTATGAAATACATATTTTTCTTTTTCTTCACTTATGCTTTCGCTCTTAAGGTCGTCAGACTAAAAAATATATATCCAAAACTTCAAATGTTCTATATTACTCATTTTTTTCAAATTGTATAAAGAATATTTCTTTAAAACATGCTCACTTTACTAAATAAAAATTATTAACTGTTATTGGAGATAGTGATATTTTGAATTTTTATCTCGTTTGATACTAGAAGGATCAAAATTAGTTTATATTGTATTGGCACAATAAAACTGTAACTTCTAACAACCTTGCGTTTTGTTCACAAAATACACAGCTGTTATTCGAATATTTTCACTATCTTCAAATCAGGTATATTTGTATTTATACTTGTTTAATTAAAACATTACTTATTTCAATACTAAAAGGAATACCTTTTCGAAAAAAAAAATCTTTACCATTTTCGAGACTTGTTTTTTTGATTTATCGATTTGGTCCAATGATAATTTTGGTTAAAATGAAATCTTTTAATTTGTATCCAAAATATAGCACCTCTATATTATTATTTTTTTATGTTACACATTTCTATTTATTTCTTCCCTTTATTTATTACTTTAATATATCAAATTCAGTTAGGTGTTTTGTTGTACAAATGAATCGTTAACGCCAATATCAAATGCGTTGTTTTACAGGATTTCTAATGTGTTCTAATTAGCCGATGAGAGGGGTGGGGCAGGGGGTCTCCGAGCTCCGAACCCGGAATTAATTTAAGGGCCCATGAGTCCACGTAATTTTTTAATTATGGTGTATTATATATTCACGATTCCAAATTCGTATTTTTTTAATATACATTTTTAAATAATTTATTTAGTTGGGGCCATGTACATTTTTACCCGGGGCCCGGCGACGCCTCTTGACGCCTCTGCTAATTAGAACTCGTATAAAAGAACATTATACGAAATACAGAATTAAACCAAACAACGATTCATTCGTACAACAAAACATTTAAAAAGGTGACCAAAGGTAGTGCTTTGAGATATTTTTTACTGCCTGGTTGACATGTACTGCTTTGGTAGGTACTATTTTTTTTATGTGGTGTACTTCTTGAACTGTTTGGCCGATGCAACAGTAAAAAAAATATTTTTTAATATTTTACGATTTTTGAGGCTGCGAAAAATCAAGATTAAACATTAAAACATTGTCACCAGTGACCGTAGTGGAGGTACATTTCAAGTATACATGTGAAAGATTTGGGATATATTAAAAGAAAATTATACGTTAATAAAAAGCATTCATTCGGATTTAAAATATTAATATGAAAAATAAATTTGTACTTCCGTATATGTTATGAAATTAATCTTAAAATTTTTAAAACAGTTTTCGCTTCATCCCCCGTCTTCATTTTTTAAATCTGTAACTGATTATATGTGCTGATGTACTGCTTTCAATTTTAAAAATTCTTGTCACCTTATATTTAATAGATTTTGGTTTAGTAAATATTTAAAGTAGAAAAAAAAACTGTGATTTAAAATCAATAGAAAGAAAATCTATTAAAAGTTTTAAACTCAAAAACTCCTGTTTAGGTTAATTTTAGACTCAAATTGGAAAGCATTAATTTAATAATAAAAAGTTCATTCAAGTAAATACTACAGTTTTAGATTAACGTTTTTGTCCATGATGATTGTTGCTACGATAGCTGCATGGTAAAAATTTAATAACAAAACATATAAGAATAATCTACACAAGAAAATGAAAAAATTAAGAGGCGAATTTTTAATTAAACTTGTATATAATTATAATAAAAATCAATTACGTAAATAATTCAGACAGGTACTACAACTGTGCGAATATTTTCGTATTTTATTAAATTATAAATTAGATTTGTTTAAATTATTCGTAGAAATATATTAATTGACATTTTGATCTTGAATGTGTCTCTGAATGTATTTTTTGTGAATTAATTAATTGTTTTTTTTTTTTAAATTGATAAACTCTTTGATGTAGTACACTTTTTTTTCAAATTATGTATAACCTCATTGCATGTGTTATTAGAGGTCTAAATTAATTTTATTTTGTGAGTAATCTTTAAATACGATGAATTTTAAATTTGTCAATGAATGAAACATATATAGGGTTTTTCACTTTTCCATGGGATACTATTGCCATCTCCGTAAATAATGAAAATACAAGGTTGGTTAAATGGGACAGAAGTTGGCTACTTAGGAGCAGGGACTGAGAACGGAACGAAAACGAAAACGTGAAACGAAATTAACCGAAATTTTTTTAAGAACGAAAACGAAACCGAAAACGACATTATTATTTTTCGTTCAAGAACGAAAACGAAATAAATATTTTCCAAAACCGGTTTTAACCGGTTTTGTCGCTATTTCATTATTATTTGTTAAACACAAACGCGAATTCACCTTCTGTGCTGGGGAGCTCCACGAGGCAGTAAAAAATCTCACTTGAAATAAGTGAGCTTCACTTTTCTCCATATATTTACGTGAATATGTATTAACAACTTTATTGTTTATACTCGCAATTTCGTGTAACACAATTAACGGTACAGATATTCTCTATTTCTAATTTGTTTTCTAGATCATCAATATAGAATATACACTTGATTGGATATATATTATCAATGTGTATGTTTTATTTGCGTTTAGACATAATAATAGTAAAATTTATTCTTACTTCGAAAAGGACTAATGCAAAAGAAGATTTATTGGAAGATGTGTTGCTAGTAAGATTTAACGGAATGTGAAAATGTATATTGTATGGTATGTACAAACTATAAAGTTAAAGTATATTTCTAGTTAATATAAGGTTTTTTTTAATATATTTTTTATTTATAACATTTAGTAAATTATCCACTTGAATTTATTCTTTTGTCTTTTTAAATAATTACAGCAGGATCTTATTTAATTCAAATGCATATATTTTTAGTACTAAAACAAATTTAAAACAGCACTTGCTATATTTTCATATTTTTAGATAAAGATCGTGTGTCTAATTTAACCTAATCAGTAATCACGTTGTGTTTTTGCACCTTACGGGTGTTAAACTTAATAAAATGGTTAAATGTTAATGTGTTTAAAGATTTGGTAAATTTAATATGGCGATGGTTCGCCAGTCTAAAATATGCTGTCCGTGAGCATCAAACCCCATCGTCATCGTTTATATTTTAGTTGAGACTCAAATATTGTTATCGTATTTATAGAGGGTTGTGGTGACTAGAAAAAAAATTGATTTTTTGGCGACAAAAAAAATATTGTAAAACCGGTTTTAACAGTTATTTCGGTTCACGAAAACGAAAAAAGAATTTTTTCGGTTAGAACGAAAAGAACGAAAACGATATATTTCGTTTCTGTTCCGAACAGAAACGAACGGAATTTTTTTCGTTTTTAGTCCCTGCTTAGGAGTGTGTTTTGTTAAAAACTCCATGGCTTGCTTGATATAATGAAAACCCGAAATCGAACAAAATTTTTAAACTCAAATATCTCGGCCATCGTTACTAATAAACAAAAATGCCAGAAGAAAAAACTTTTGTAGATTTTGTTTACTATAAGATGGCGATAGTCAGACTACCGTACGAGATATTTGACAAAACAACTTTTTTTTTAAATGGTGACTTAGATTTAAAGATTATTTTTTTCTCTTTGCAATGATATAGTATTTTATATATCTATTTTCAAAAATAGTTGAAATAACCTTAAAAAAATGCAAAATCGTAAGATAAAAATCAACGTTGCTATGGAAAAAACAATAAACGACTTCAATTGTTTTATTGCTAGTCTATCCCGTTACTCTTTAGGCGGTGACATTAAAACAAGTGCTATTTGAAATTAAATAATCATATTAATTGTTTATATGAATGTACATATTTTCTTTCTACTATTTTAATTATCGCGATCATCTCGGGATGACTGACGGATTCCATAATATCCTCAAGGATGGTTGTAGGGCCTGTGCGCTGTGTAAATTTTTGTGCAATATAAAATATTTTAATGCATAAAGACTTATTAATATCGTATCTAATAACGTTTATGTTTCATACACAATTTAAAATGCAAAAAAAAAATTGATGCTGCATTCAACCATACGTTAATCGTCTTATAACATGTGTTCAACTAAAAACTAAAACATACTAAAACCAATGCACATAAATTCATAATTTTCTTCTGTATTATCTTGTTGTGTGACGACTATATTATCTTTTGTTTCGAAACGGTACTCTTTATTTCAAATTTGCATATCTTTATATAAATCTCAAACGTATGTAGTATCAAATTTGTTCTGTTTTTTTATGCAAATTTTTACGCTTTTAATTTATCTCATATCACCCGCATATTAACTGACGTGGTTTTGGAATCAGAAACTAGAATAACTTTGTTAGATTTGGTGGAACACAAGCGGATTTACTTACAAATGTAGTGCGCGACACGGTTCCCAATGTAAAGATTTCGCAAAGCTGTTGAGCTAGCTAGTATGAAAAATTTATTAACTGTTATATAAAAATTAACGAACGAGTTGTTTCAAAAATTGAAATATATTATCCAAACCTGTATAGATACCCAGCTATCAAGAAAAATATTTATCCTAATATTTTGTAAGCATTTTATCAATACACAGGGTGTTCCAAATTTGAAGCTCAACATGGGAATATCGCTTATCTTAACGAGGTCTGATAAAAGTTGCGTAATTTGCTGCTGAATTAAAATATAAAATCAAAATTGCCATGGTCTTTTAGTTTTTTCTGCATTATTTTCCTTATTTGAAAGACAAAGACTAAAATCTTTTCATTCTTTATACGCTGATTAAATAAGGTTTAATATTAAACGTTTCGTCTATTTTAAACAACCATCAACTTTCCTTTCTTCTCTTATGGATGCCGTATCGAATTTTTCATCAAAAGGTAGTTTTAAAAATTTTAAATAAAATGATGTACTTAAAACAAAACGCTATAGATCAGCGTAAAAATAAAAAAATTCAATTCATATTTCATTAATAAACAAAACTCTTAACGTTGGATCGCTGCGATAATTTTATGTTTTTATAGAGTAATCAGAAATATTCCTTAAAATTTAATGTTAAACATCAATATTCTCATTATAGTCGTTGTTATTAAATTAGTTTTATATTAACATTTTTTATGTATAAATTAATTCGCATAAATTTCATTTTGCATGAGAATTCACACATTTTACTTTTCGATTTTACATCCGATGTACCTAAAAACCACAATAGAACAACTGCATTGATTCTGTATTTTATATTCATCAAATAGGAATAACAACGGATAAAAATAGTGTTTCTCATAGCATAAGCACTTCCGGAATAACAGAAAGTAAGATTAATTTTGTTATTTAAATAGGGAAAGTGGTACAAAAAACTTCTATTTTAAAAGATCGTCGACTTTTGTAAACACTAATTACTATTTGCATAAAAATTCATTCAAATATGGAATTACAATACTTATATTAAATTCATCATTAAACGAAGCTAGGTATGCAACAACATTTATAGCTTTGAAAAAATAAATGTGGATGTAAATTTTACACGGTCGACTTTCGGACTCTACAATTTTTGTAAACAAAGCTATATTAGACAACGAAACTGTCCAAGTAAAAATGTTAATGATTTTTTTAAACGTAGGAAAATTTAGTGCATAAAATATTTTACAATAAATGTAAGTTAAGGCAAATATTAACTGTTTTGCCAAACCAAAAATAAATGTGTAATCGATCAATTTAGGAAAAAATATAATATATAAATTTATTTAAAAATCTATTTTTTATTTAGGTATTTACAGTCTAGGTGCAACATCAAGACTTTTTCCGTCTCTGGATCAATGGCAGTATTGGCTGTCCTATTAATTTAATTGGTTTTGCATTTATCCGAGAAACATCTCGAAAAAAATAATTTTTTTTTAGTTAAGTTTATTTATAATAAAAATTAAGTTCTTAAAGAATCAAACAATTTGTAAAGAATAATTTTGTCTGTTAAGTTATTTTTGCCTATGAAGGATACATAAGCGGGTGGGATATTCAGATGTTAGTCGCATTTTTGTTTATACAACCAAACATTCACGGGTGCTTGATAAATGGACAATGTTTAGGAGTATGTACAATGCTTAACTGGCTGTTAAAGTGGTATTTATCTATTTATTCTCTTACCTGTGCATTAAACTATTGCATAAAAAAACAAAGTAAAAATGGTAAAATTTGTTAAATTAACCACTTTCTGGCAAAAATTTTGTTTGGACAAAAAAAAAACAAACTTGACATTAAAAAATATTGTGTGCAAATTTTTAAGCACGACGCTTAAAACAAAAAATTAATAATTTTAAATGTGTGTATGTTAAATTGTTTTAAATATATTACACGATATTGGCTGACTTAATACAACAAGAGCGCTCAATACGCATTGGTAAAATAAATTTTTCGTCGATCTATTTGGTTAAAATTTGTTTTAAAATTTATAGTACCATTTAAATCATCAAATGGAAAAGTTTTCATTATCGATTTCTCAGAAATTTGTATTCCTACTAAAAATGCAAGGTCTAAAACTAATTTTGAGAATTAAAAAAATGTAATAAAAGTTCATATGACACGAGATTTTAGCGATTTTAGTAATGTTAACAAGAGTAAAGTGCCCCTATTTTAAGAATCACAAAACTTTACCGGAAAAGATGGTTTAGAATTCAAAAATAATACCGAATATGACGTTAAAATTGCAATTTTAACATTCAAAGACTGTAAAAAATTTTGTTGGTAGATACTATTAATTTCTCAGAAAATTGTATTCTTAATAAATAGAAGTTCAAATGACACTAGATACTAGATTTGATCAATTTTATAAATATTTGCAATAGTAAAGTGCCCTTGTTTTAGGAGTTATAAAAAAAGTTGTTTTGCATTAAAAAGTAATTCTGAATATAAAATATTGTTTTCCTTTAACCATCATAAAGTCTAGTAACGAATCCAAGGGGTCCAGATCCCTCCCGAACTTCATTGAAATTCAAAATTATTATAATTATTTTAATCACGATAAATTAAAATTGAACCTTTTAATTATCCATTTTGTTTACCTACACTACATACACTTACAAAAATATTCGATCCCCTCCTAATAAAATCCTGACTACGTCACTGATAAAATCGCCAAAATCTAACGTCATTTGAATTTTTATCGAACTTTGTTTTAACTTAAAAGTAGTTTTAAACTATGCACCAACTTTTCCCAATAATACATTTTTTTGGCATATCAATAATAAAAAACGTTTCCATTTGTTGCGAACTTTTGAATTTTAAAATCTTAAAATCAATATTGCCATAAAAAACAAAACATAAAATGTAAGTGACAAACACCAGAGTTTATGACAGAGTACTTGTTCCCCATGCTTATATGTATGGATGCGAATCGTGGGTATTATCGGATTCCCTAAAAAGTGGAAATGAAGCGTGTGAAATGAAAATACTAAGAAAAATTGAAGGTGTGACAAGATTGGAAAAAATAAAAAGTAAAACAATAAGAAAGAATCTAAAAATTAAAAGTGTGATGTAAAAAATCGAAACCCAACAACTTAGATGGTTCGGTCATCTGACAAGAATGAAAGAAGAAAGTACGTCAAAAGTGATGTGGGACATGGTAACTGGGGAAAGTAAAAAACGCGGGCGCCCAAGGAAGACATGGAACAACGCGATAGCGAACATTCTTCAAAGAAAATACATAATATGGAGCCAAGCGCGGAAAAAAGCTGCAGACAGAAATGATTGGAAAAATTCATCACCTCGACACCGCTGGTAGAAGACGTTACAGGATAATATACACGGTGTCCAAAATTCGAGTAAATGCATGGGGATCTCGCTTATCTTAAGAGCTACAAGGTCAGTTAATTTAGGACACAGTTGAGAAATTAGATGCTCATCAAATATCTGCAAAGAAAATTTTCATAGCTATCTTCGTTCAAAAGTTATTCAAGAAAAACTGAAAAAATTGATTTTGGTTTTTTTTGCCTTATTTCCTACATTTTTTAAGATATCGACAATCTGAAAGCACTTCTCCATGGAAACTTCTTACGCTTTATATTTTGAGATAACAAAGAATTTCAAACAACGTTTCGTCTCTTCAGAACCACCATCAACTTCATTTTTTTAAATACGGCGAAAAAAATTTTAATCTCATAGTCGGATAGCGTTTTGCCTTCTGATTTCAATGATATATGACACTTATCTAAAATGATATTTTACCACAAAAATTTGAGAAAAACTCATTTTGTTCACTTTTTGAATCAAATGATCTTGTACAAAAAAAAAGCAAAATAAAAAACAAAACCATTTTTTTGTTTTTTTGTTGTTCTGTTAAGACTGTCACTTTGACATTAATATGATCGTGATCAATTGTATAATTTGCAACCAGCTATAAATTCTTAGATATTTGTGCTTTTGTTAGCAATTTTTATTTTCACTATGTTCTGGTTTTAATTAATTAATTTATTCGCTATCCCTTCGTGTATTGCGGAGTATTCTCAAAATAATTTTCGTCAATTATGGAAAATAAAAAGTGTTTAAATATGATATTGTAATTGATTTTAATGAAGTATTGCATAAACTGTTGAAAATTAAAAAACATGCCATGAGAAAACAAAATTTTGTGTATATTATGACATTTCTCGAATTCTTTAAAAAGTGTTGATTGTCATATTTAATAAAAAATGCACAAATTCGAAGAATTTGCAGCTGGTTGCAAATCATACAATTCATCACGATCATATTACTGTCAAAGTGACAGTCTTAACAGACAACAAAAAAAATGGTTTTGTTTTTATTTTGCTTTTTTTTGTACAAGATCATTTGATTCAAAAAGTGAACAAAATGAGTTTTTCTCAAATTTTTGTGGTAAAATATCATTTTAGATATAAAGTGTCATTGAAATCAGAAGACAAAATGCTATCCGACTATGAGATAAAATTTTTTCGTCGTATTTAAAAAAATGAAGTTGATGATGGTTCTGAAGAGACGAAACATTGTTGGAAAATCTATGTTATCTCAAAATATAAAGCGTAAAAAGTTGCCGTGGAGAAGTGTTTTCAGATTGTCGATATCTTAAAAAATGTAGGATATAGGGCAAAAAAACGAAAATCAATTTTTTTAGTTTTTCTTGAATAACTTTTGAACTAAGACAGCTATGAAAATTTTCTTTGCAGATATTTGATGAGTATCTAATTTCTCAACTTTGCCCTAATTTAACCGACTCGTAGCTCTTAAGATAAGCGAGATCCCCATGCATTTACTCGAATTTGGGACACCCTGTATATAAAATATAACAAAATCTGTTTAGTAATTATATCTTCTTGGTAATCTATCAGTAGGTAATCTAAAAAGTGCAATATTATCCAGTATTTTGTTTAAGTATTTCAAATTTGAAATTTGTGTTTAGGAGATCTGTTAAAAACAAATTTGGCCTCCAAACTACCCAGCAAATTTGTTATCATTCTTGGCATAATTTAACGCAATGATAATATTATTTTAAGTGTTTTCCAACGCAAGAAAATTTAATTGGAATTATTGTTTTTTAAAAGACATTTAAAAATAACACTGTATATCACTTCAGTGTTTTATCGGGGGTAATACCATAAGAGGTTAAAATTTGCCGGACAAATTTTTGTTTGACACGAGTTGTTGCTTAGTAACAATTAACGAGAATAAATTAATTGACATTGACAAATCAACGAGTTTAAATTGAAAAGCAACAACGAGTGTTACAAATAAAAATTTGGCCTGCTAAAATTTTAACCTCGAATGGTATTTGTAGCGAAAATTCCACGACCGAAGTGTGACGTTTAAACCATTTGTAGAAAACTTAACCTCTGATATTTTCCAAAATGTCTTTGCGTTGCTATGGTGAAGGTAAACAGAAATTTATCCGACTGCAAATAGTTAGGTTCCTATTTATCCGCTAGCAAACGTGATTAATCGCATGCATTTGCATTGACATCAATGACAGGAGTGGAATTATCACATTTATTTTATAAAGCGATGATAGGACACGATCACACGATTTATATAAAATTGGTTAAAAACTTGGGTAAGTATAACTTTGTAGATTTAAAATAAAATTTTGTACATTTAAGACAGTTCTTTATTTGTGGAAACTCGTGTATTTTTGCGATTTTTGCAATTATGTTTAAACCGCATTCCTAGTTATAATAGTCCAAAATGAATGAAACGTCTGATACGAAATCTTATTGAATCAAAATATGGAAAATAGAGTATTGTTTGTTTTTTGATACCTCTAAAAATGAGGAACAGAAAGCAAGAAAAGGACACAGCTTTTTAAAATTTTTGAATTAAGCATTTTGTCCCAATTTAACCTACTTGGTAGCTCTTAAAATAAGAGAGGAGATCACCATACCATGTTGAGCCTTGAACTTGGGGACATGTATAACTATCAAATACTAAAATTGTAATATAAAATTTTATTTTTAAAAATATATTACAAATTAAATTTAAAATTAATAATACTAACAACAATATTGTAGTCTTATGAATAACTCGTACAGTAACGACACTCGGTTGAAATGTTATTAATAGAATTTCAAAGTCCTATACATTGAGACTTAAGTCAATAAAAAAATAACAGCTAAGGCATATTTGGCAATTTTAACCAATTAAGGCACATTTTTATCGATTATTCAAGGTTTTTTTTTTGCAAAACTTCGGTATTTAAATAGAGGGTTACCTTGGCAAAGTGCAATTTATTATGACCTTGCTATAATTTAGAGCCCGTGAAAGAAAGTGAACTTAATTAATAGCTGGAACACGTTTTAGAAAAGTGAAAACAAATCGACACCTATTAGAAGTCTTTAAAGTGGTGGTTGCATACTTGGATGTTATTGCATAATAAGGGCGTGACAGTATTACAAAAAAAAATATATTGGCGCGCGTACTTTCACTAGCAGAGCACACTTGGAGGTCGTTATCCATCCCCGTACGCTCCGTTTCACATCGTACTATCGCGATCTAGTTAGAGTTAACTTATTAAGATGACATAATTGGCAGTTCACATTCCTTAACTTAACAAATATTTCCGCTTGAGAAACTCGTTATATGTTCCTGACTACACAAGTTTAAAACTGAATGTTGTGTCCCCTTAAAAAGGAATCAATTTGGCCTCCTACTGCACTTTGAGGATGTTGAACGCTTGGTTGATAATAATAAAACGATGGGGCTGCAGCTGTGGGCTGTTGTGTTGGAATTGGTTGTGTTTTTAGTTTCTGCTGTTGTTGAGCGTATAACTGGGCTGAATTCTGAAACTGAAGTTCAGCTTGTTGTTGCTGATACAATGCCTGTGTGGGAGATGGGCGGTAGACCCTGTATAAAGGACTCTGTTGCTGGAGTTGCTGTAAATTTAAATATTGTGCATGTGGCTGATGTACGTACGGTTGGATGCGTTGGTTTAGGGTAAATTCTCCTTCACTTTGGGGCAAAGCTTGATACAATTGATTAGTATATTGTCCAGTGGAAGGATCATAAATTAATTCTGAGGAGTAAACTTGGGCAGACGATAAGGGAGTAGCACTGGGTGTAGGCCTAACAATCTTTTGCTCTGCTTTCGCTGTGGGGGATGGTGATGCTGAAATAGCGTTACTTTCGTGGAATCTTTGGAATTCTGCTAAAAAGTCGGTATTACCACGTGTTACAGCTAAAGTTGAGGGGACCGTTGGTGACAAAATGGACGGGCGTGGGGTTACTGAGACTTGCTTCGTGAACGAGACTGATGGACGAGGTGTCACAGCAACGTGAAGCTGGGGTCTGTAGGTTGTTGCTGGAAGCTCAACACGGGCAGTTGATGCAGTGACAGGTCGTGGGGTTAAATGTATGTTAGAATGTTTGTAGATTAAAGAGGAAGGTGTTGTTGTAGGACCTTGGAGGAGTTGTGGTTCAATATCTGCTTCCAAATACTGGGTTCGTGGTATGTAAGTTGGGCGAGCAGGATAATTCTGCAACAGTTTGTGGTAGATTATTTACAAAAATAAAAATACATATTATTAATTATTATTCAATTAGCTATAAAGTAAAATTAAATTGCGTTGTATAAAATGGAAAGGTTCTCGGTTGACACGTTTCAATAATTAAAGCAAAACCTACATTGCAAATAATGAGTTATTTATAAATATAGAGATCAGTTTGAAAATTACCCCATACTTCGTTTTAAATTATTAATAATATTTTGTAACGGACTAATGCAATGTAGTGCAATACAATTTTTTGGACAAATGCAATGGTTCTTAACAAAGACATGATACAAACTAACAATCTTTTCTTATAGGGTATATCTTAATTAAAACAAATGAAAGTACCAACAGCAATAATCACGATTTTTGTAAATGTTGAAACAGTATAATGAAATGCTAGTTACTACAACAAAACGTTGCTGTACTTTCGGCTATGTAATGTTAACGTGATTCGACAAAAACTGGCTCAAGCTTTAAAATGTGGTTCTTAAAATGTTTTCTGAGGAGTTGCTTTATGATTTCTTTATTGTGAGGTACATGTGATTCTGACTGATAATCGTATCTTATATTAGCTCCGGATATTATTTGTTTAATAAATTTTACCAACATGATAAACAAATCAAAAAATGTATCATTTTTATAACCTTCTACGTAGGTAGTTTCTAACAATATTAATAGTATATTTTACAGCAAGAGATGAAAGTCGAAAATTCTACGAATTTAAAAGTTTATTTTAGAACGAAAGTTAATGTAAACGAACTAAATGACAATAATTGTATTTTAATTATGTATTAAGCATTTCATTTCCATAGCGATACCACCACACTGACATTGACATAAATAAAATTATAACCTGCAAACCAAATATATTTAATATTAATTTTTGTACCATTCTTAGGCTGTTATATAAAATGCTACATTAAAATTTAATTATTTGATAAGAATATTAACGCAATTTTAGTTTATTATGAGTTTAAGCTAAAAAAAATCGTCAACTTTACAATTTGATTCTGACATTGACATTGACATTAGTGGCGAAAATATACTTTCACCACTAGAGACGAAAGTAAAACTTTGACGTACGGTAGGCAGTGAGAAAATGACAACTTTTATATACATGAGTAGAAAAAAGATTTTTTAAATTTTAATTTATCGAATTTGTAGGACAAAATGGTTCCGTTTGAGACATTTTGCTTTATTTGTTTGTTTAGGGGTCTGTAATACGTGACTAATAAAAACATATTACATGCTTTAGGGCTCAAAAAAGAATCCATTTCTATAATTGATTCGATTTAGCATTTATTAGGAAAAGCATTAAGCAAATAATGCAAAAGAAATTGATAACAATGATCAAAAAATTAAAATTTGATAAAACAGTATGTGCTACAACAAATCGTTTATGAATAGAGTAATTGTTGATAAAGATTTGCTATGACACTTTTATTTCAGCTTGTTAGCCTGAAATAAGCAATCAATGAGACATGGCACACATAATGGTGCCTGTACACCTGAGAGTAAAGTACTCTCGAGAGTAGCGTCGCCAAGGATACAGCCCCTGAGAGTAACTCGCGATTGGCTGTATCCTTGGCGACGCTACTCTCGAGAGTACTTTACTCTCAGGTGTACAGGCACCATTAGTCAAACAAAAATTTTATATCATGATTTTACCGTTTATAAACGCCCATACACCAAATTGGTATATCGCAGTATAAAAACTATTACGACTATAACATCTATGTATATTTTTGATCTGTGCACACACGAAACGACCCCATAATACAAAAAATATCATTAATATTGAATTTCGATACATACCTGTATGGGTTGCTGCCGTAACACTTGTTCTGGTTCGGGTTGTACTTCTTCTTCTCTTTCATAAGTATTTTGGAACAAAGTAACGGGTTTAGCTGGTCGATTTATAGGTCTGATAGGTCTAGTTGGGTAATTCGCTGGCACATTTTCGGGTTCGTTGGTTTCTTCAGGTCTTTCGGGTTCTTCCTCTTTCGGAGCGTTCGGGTCGCAAGGATTTCCGGAAACGTAAGTGAATTCTCTTTTGTTACCATCAGGATCAATGTAGCCGTATTTTCCTCTTACGACGCAATCGGTTCCTCTATTTTCTTCCTTAAAACTGCCATCTGCAGCTTCGTAACCAAAAGTAAACGAACCATCGTCATTTACTTTGTTGTAATTTCTGATTGTTTGTACTGGAGGCGGTCGGGATGCCTCTTTAGCTCGACTAGATTTTGCCGCAGATGCTGATCCACGTGATGGTTGCACGTAGTGATCGTGAGAAGTTCTAGGAGAAGCTGATGGTTGGCCATAGAGGCCGTTGTATTGATCATCCGTTGAGACGTAAACGACGGCTTGATCTGCGTCATCTTGTTGTTGTGCTGAGTAATATTGGATTGTTTCTTGTTCGTCTTCTTGATGTACTGGACGAACGCGAACTCTTCGGGCTTCCGCAAGACATAATATTGTTAAACCGCAAGCGAAGAGCGGTAACCACTGCAAAAAAAAACAAAATGATTTAGGTAAAATATTACAATAGTTCAATTTAGTCTTTAAGAAAATGTCAAAGTCTGCAACTGCCTAAATTTGCTTTTTGTCACCTAAAAAATAGTATACCTAAAGGAAACAATTTTGCAAAATTTTAATTATTGGTTTTTACTGTAGTTTAACATTTGGGATCTCGTTAACGGTAAGAGCTACAAAGAATTTTAAATTAGACAGAATTGTTCCCTTTTCTTCGAACTATACACTGATGCTTGCTTTAATGTTTTTAAAAAGTTCCATGGCTCGCTAGATAACAAACAAAAATCAAAATTAACATTTTTTTTAAATCGGTTAAACTCGGTTATACTTGATGGTAAAAAAATAATTTTGGGGAAAAGGTTGTAGATTTTTTTACGTACTGTAAAATAACAACATTCAGTTGTTTTAATATTGCTGAAATTCATAGCATATAGCTTCATAGGGACTTTTTAACGAACTTTATTTGTTTTGAGCCTAAATATCAATAAATACATTAAACCTTGTATTATTGAAAAGAGGAAAAAAATACTTTTTCATGAGGTCATAGCTAACTATGGTTTCCATTAAAAAAAAGTTTGTAATTTATCTAACAATTTAAACCGTATTGAAACAAATGAATGTATAATTTTACAGTGCGTAATAACCTGTACAACTTTTTCCCCAAAAATATTTTCGTACCACCATTTTGGTCTTTGTTTATTATCTAGCGTGCCATGGAACTTTTTTAAAACATTAAAGCATCATTGAATAGGTCTCTGAAAAGGGAACAATTTGTCTAATTTAAACTTTTGTGTAGCTCTTACCCTTTACAAGATCCCAATAGTGGCCCTTCTATGTGGACCACCCTGTGTATCGTATAGGCGTAGCTCAATTAATTGGTTGCGACAACTGTCCATACTTTTATAAAAAGTGTAATAGCGTTGCAACTTTAACTAGCAAATAAAACTGTGTAATATAGATTATTTTAACATTAGCTATTAGGAAAATCGTTTGTACATTATTCATGCACAGATTATCAAACCATTATGTCTTACTAACAATTTTTCACACTTTTAAGAACTAAAAGACATGGCGTGGTATATTGTTGTATTCAGAATTTCAGTTAATAATTATTATTCAGTCGTTTGTAAGCATCTGTGACATGAAAATGCTAATTTTTACGAAATATTTCCTTGTAACTAAAGAGATACCTGTAACCCAAAATAAAATTATTGATTTTTTCGGTTTTTCTTATAATTTTCGAAACGGTTCTGTTTATCAGAAATTTCGCAACTCTACAAATTTTAGCGCATTAATCAATTAATAAAATTAATTCTGAAACTCTTTTAATTTTCGATACTCCACTAGCGAGACAACAGACAAATATTAAAAATTCTCAAGAAATTAAAAAATACATATAGATTATGTATTTGAAGATTTTGATTTGGATTAAAAATTTGTGCAAAAATTTTGTTGAGAATATTTCTATCTATATGAAACGCAAAAATTGAGGTGTGAAATATAATAAAAGAAAAAATACCATATGACGAGCTATATTGTGGTATATTTTTGGCTACTAAAAATTAAAATTTGCTCTGATTTCACCCACTGAGGCATTTACTTTAAAATATATTAATTAAACAAATTTGAAAGCTATAATTTAAGATTTTTGTATATCAACATAGCTTTCACCTACTTCTAAGCATCTTAAATTTCTATTTAATGGATTTATAAATTGGCCATATGCTCTGATTAAAAAGCCAAGTTTGATAAAATTCAAAGTATGACGATCCTTTCGATTTCAAGAGTAAATAATTTAGAATCCTACAACATTCACTAGAAAGGTGTATAGTAGGCGTTTTACGTTATCATTTACTGTAATAATTAACACCTAATCTTTAAAATGTTTATACTTTTAAAATGCATTTTTCCAGTGACTGTTTGCTGGATTTAAATTTAATTTTATTCAGAGTACGCTATATTTATCAAATATAACTTAACTCTTCTTGTTTACTAAAATTTTTAAGAAGACGGTAACGTCTCAATTAAATCTCACTGATAATTATAATTATAAATTATTATACCTGGCAATACGTTCTTGAGCTTACTTTAAATATTGGACAATTAAACAAATTTTTTAAACGTTTTTATAACACAATTTTAGTTCGATTTATTAATTAAAATTCCTTAATTTACGTTAATTTGTTTATTCAAATTAGATTTCTAAAAAAAACTATATAAATATTAATATCAATAACAATAATTAACCTTTTTGCTGTCAATGTTCAATTATTTATTTCAAAAACCTCTAAATAAGTAAATTTATAGACAAAGTAATGAAAAGTAGGTATCAACATCATAATTATCACATTTGCATACAATATTAAACATGCTAATGTGAAAAATAACAATTGAAATCTCAAGACTCTCCCTTTTGTTTTCTTGGCATATGCGTGATACCTGTACAAGAAATATTCTGTATCTACTGGCGCTGTTTCGGATACATCTGGAAGGCGCATCAGCTCGATGGCATATATTTTATTCAGGAAATTAATTAATATAATAATGAGGCAGATATCCCTGAACGTTTGAAATAAATTTATTTTTATTACATAAGTTTCTCTTTATCAAATTACGTAATATTGTATTATATACTGCGCGCAATTTTTTTAATTCGGAATATTTTAAAATTTCATTGGATGAAAGTCGTGAGTGTAGTTTTGTGCAAAATGCAGTTTAAACAGAGCATAGCCACCTCTAATATATAAATAATAGAAAAAAGCTAATTATAAGTAGTGTTAAGCCATAAACACGTTATCTATATGTTAATTGTTATTGGTCAATAACCTGCAAACATTTAGCAATATTTATGTTATAAAAAGCGGAAAACGTGCATAAATATTTTAAATGCACGTTTAATTACGCCGTTATATACTTATAAGAATCTAAAACTGTTGTTTACAATTTAAATCAAGCAAAATTATAATTTACAGCACCCAAACTGAAGAAGTTGCATATTAATGCTATATTCATGCTTAAAAAAAGCGTTTTAACTTGATCAACTAAAATATTAAAAAAATGCGATTTATTATTTTATTCAGTATCTGCTTTTAAAAATAAAAATCTGAATTTGGCTAACTGTAATAATGTTACATATAGCAGGCTTTTATGTATAAAGGGAAAGAGAAAAACAAATGCTCTATATAAAAGAATAAAGCATCCCCAGGAGTCTTAAAACTAAGTATACTATTGAAAAAAACTATTCCACCAGTTTATTTGTCACGTGAAGATAACACAATTCAAAAAAGGTATCAGATTTTTATTTTTGAAACCAAAATAATACTAACTAGATAAAATAAACCGTTGCTTTTTCCAGAGTATCACTACAAAGTACTATTGTGCCTAACTTGTTTTTTTGACTAAAATTGACGAAAAAATGTATATAATCTATTTAAAATGGTATCTTATCTTTAAAGTGAACGTTTATTAATACTCATTATAAAATTTTCCATGCTTAAATTTTATCGGTTGTTGAAAATAATATAAAGCAACTTGCAAATAATTGCAAAACGCAACTTACTAGATCATTATCTATTTTTATTTTTCTCAGACAGAACTGGTTGATGTATTAGTTTAAAATTGAATGTACACATTCTCGTTCCCATAAAAAGAACATGAGAAGTGGTTAATGGAAAGTTAAATAGAAAATATCCTAATAAAGTTTACATAGAAATTGATCTTAAACGTTGTGGTTTACGAAAAATACTGTTATCTATAACATATTATGCTAACTGTACCTATAATTTATTCAACATTATTATTGCTAAATATCTCAAACAACAAACTGTTGAATTGCAAATTACCAAGTAATGTGAGTCATCTAAACTAGATCGAATTCTTGTAAAAAGCAAAACAATTTCTTTGTAACGTGTTAGAATTTCATTAGAGAATACCTGGGATTGTGGTTTTAGTTGACTGATTTTCAAGGTTACGTATTTTATAACACTTTAACGAGGAGTGAAATTGGATTAACGTTTTAACGCGAAATAATGTTACTTAACTAGATGCAGAACATGAAATTTTTTGTATTAAAAAAAAATTGTTTAATTACAAAAGATTAAATATTGTCTCACACACAGTTTTAAGTTTCTTTTTAGCTTTTTCTCGTAAGTTTTCCAATATTCTAGTTTATGGTTTCTTTATTTAATTAAATAGCTGAAATAAAAGTAAAAATATTAAAGCTAGTACAAAAGACTTGGGGTTAGCTATTTGCCAAAGTTTAAATGGACAAATTAACATTGTGTCAATTTAATTATAATTTAAAGTTAAAAATCACTAAAATCTTTATTTGCAAAATTAACATTTGATGAATGTGATTGTCACTATTTATAACTCAGATAAAGCAGTAAAAAAAAGAAGAATTGTATACGACAACAATGAAATATTTATTATATTACTGGTAAAAAAAAACGCCTTTCATAAATATGATTGGTTGAGCTGAAAACCTCATAGCAAGGCTAAACAGTGATGCATCGTAAATAATGACTTAAAATATTAATAATAACATTTAACAATACGGCAGCTGATTGATGTAGCAATAAATATAGGTACAATGCAGTTTTTACAGTGTCTTAACGCCGGGGTGATATTTAAAATATTTAAATTCTTGATTTTGGTGGACAATTTTTATCTGAATACAACTGTAACACAAAATATCCACACAAAAATATTTAAAAAAAAATTAGTTTTACAAATTTATTTAATTGATTTCGTAAAATCCTAAAAATATGTGAATCGCTTGTATAAACAAGAGTTAATAAGTTGCATTATAATTATTGTAAAAGTTATATTAAAAATTAAACTAAAAACTACGAATTTTTAAAATCTTTTTATTTTTTAGCACAGTAGATAGTCAGTCACACTGCAAAGCCATTTTGTCACCCTGTTTTTATACCACCCTTTAAAGAAAGATTTTATATTAACTATAGCTAAGTAACTGGACCTGAATATGTCAAATGAAAATGTTGATAACAACTTCATTGTACAGGGTGTCACACAAAAAACGCCGCGAGCTGTAACTCCGTTGTTTGTAGTCCGATTTTGATGAACAAAAAACTAAAGGAAATGGCTCCTCAAATACTATGAACTGAATTGGACTTCAATTTTTTTCAAGTTCAACTTAAATGTCAAACGATAGTCAATTTTTTTCCAAATGGCACCCTCTATTTTTTTTACTAAATCTGGTAGATTTTTTTTTTCTGAATTCAACGATGTAATCATAAGTTAATTTTAGTGCTAAACTAATAAGAAATAAAAAATAAAAGTTTAACTAAAATAGGTTAGGTTTTACAAAATGTTCAAGCGTGCCGTGGAAAACAAAAATATCTTAATCAACAAATGTCATTTGAATACCACACTGACCTTTAAATGACATTATTTGTTGATAAAGTTTTTTTTTGTTTTCCACGGCACGGTTGAAAATTTTGTGAAACCTAAGCTATATAAGTTAAACTTTTATTTTTTATTTCTTATTAGTTTAGCACTAAAATTAACTTATGATTACATCATTGAATTCAGAAAAAAAAATCTACCAGATTTAGTAAAAAAAATAGAGGGTGCCATTTGGAGAAAAAAAGTTGACTATCGTTTGACATTTAAGTTGAACTTGAAAAAAATTGAAATCCAATTCAGTTTATAGTATTTGATAAGCCATTTCATTTAGTTTTTTTTTCACCAAAAAATCGGACCACAAACAACGGAGCTACAGCTTGCGGCGTTTTTTGTGTGACACCCTGTATATAATTACATACAATTTAAGTTCAAATTTCTTTAAAATTTCAAGAATTTCTCTCAAAATTTTGCTTAGGTGATAACTAAGAAGTATAAAATCAAAAAATCCTGTTCTTAAATACTAAAAAAAGCATTTGTGTCTAATTCAAAGAACTGCACATACTGTATAAGAATAAAAGCCTATGAAATGATGAAGCACACTACATTAGAACACTGTTTTACAAGACTACTAATTACTTTACATCATTTTATATATAAAAACTAAAAAGATGAAACCGCGCTGCCTCAGCCCATAAACAAGGTACCTAATAATTTGAGACGTAGACTTAACATTTGCGTTAAGCAAAGTAGCTTGCGCAACATTTCCAAAATTTCTTAAGTCGACACTAGTCGAATTTATTACTTAACTGTATACCACAGTGTAATCGATCATCTAAATAAAACTTTGTTAAGTGTTTTATACACATAGTTATTGGATGTGTGTATTTAAAGTAATACTACACTATAATTTGTCTAGAAATGCTATTTTATTGAAAAGGTCATACAAAACTTGTTCGTCAGTATAGATTAATATAATATTGCGCCTGTTAGATTAATTTGTAACAGTTGATTATAAGGAAGGTGCACCAGGACTACCAACATCACGAAGTGCGTTACTTTCAAGGAAAGGTGAGGCAGGCACTGTTTCTATGAAAGAGAACGTGACTACAAATAGTTAAATGAAATATATATTACACATTTTTTAAACTAGCAGTGTCAATCATTGCAAAATTCGTTCAAGTTTTTTGCTACAAAAAGTGAGTAACGAATCTCCTGTTTTTTAGAGCAAACAAAGAAAAACTTACAGATAAAATAATAATCTACTAAACAAAATATTGTGTAAGACTTGCTGTTCTGTACAATCGTCATACAAAAAAGAATTTTAAATTGACATTTTCAAATACTATAATTTTTAGTTATCCTATATGGACAATTCACAATTAAATATTGATATTTATTAAAATTCCTTAGAAAAATCTTTTTTCTTGTCTATTTATGTCTGCTTAGAAGAAGCGTTCAAAGTATGTAAAGTATACAGGGTGTCCCAGATTACATTTCCAGCATGGGAATCTCTCTTATGATAAGAGATACAGGTTTCTTTAAATTTGATGAATTATTCCCAATTTTTAAAAGTCCAAAACTACTCGTGCTTCAGATGTTATAGCAATAAATATAAAAATGTCCAATTTCTTATTTCTCTCGTAACTTTTTTGTCTTAATCGTTAGAACAATTTTATTTGTACTTTCTTAAGGTACTTTTTAATGGAGAATGTAACTGTTATTTTAGATTTTTTGTTAACAACCACCATTTTCGAGATATTATCCCTAATTTCATTTGATTTGTTTTGGATTTTTGGTTGGTTTCTCAAAAAACCATATCCTTTTAACTTTATTTCCAAATTTTTGTAATTATGTACCCTTCGTTGCTTTTTCTCGAGATGTAACTCTAAGTATATTCGCTCAGCTTCTACACTGTTTTTATCGGAAAGAATCACGGTATTTTACTTCTTCTTTCATTGTCAAATTTTAAAAAAAAGGTTTTAAACAATAACCATTATAAATCAGAGGTGGGCCGGTCGTTGTAGTTTATGTTGTTTCCATGACAACCAATCAACAAACTAAAAGTTTTGAAAGCCTGTTACTTGTCACATTAATAAATTCGTAAAAATGAACTTTGATAACGAAGAAAAACGCGATATGCTGCGAATTTTTTATTCATTGGATAGGAATTCTATATTGTCAAGTCAGCGATATGCAGAAACATATCCAGAAACCAGAGGTAAAACAACCCTCGCGCACACGTTGTTGTACGTTGGACAGAAACTTTGGAAAATGTGGAGCTTTTGCCAAACCCAGAAGATAATATGGTAGAAAGGTTTCAGATGAAAGTAAAAAAAAAAACATTTTATTACAAACAGATCCAGAAAAACACAATTTTTTACGTTAAACAGAAACTTAAGTAAATTTGTTTAAAGTATAACAAAACTTAAAAGAACGATATAAAAAAATCGCAGCATATCGGTTTTTTCTTTGTTATTAAGGTTAATTTTTACGAATCTATTACTGTGACAAGTAATAGGCTTTCAAAACTTTAGTTTGTTAATTGGTTATCATGGAAACAACATAAACTACAACGACCGGCCTACCTGATTTATAATGGTTATTGTTTAAAACCCTTTTTTTTAAATTTGACAATGAATAAAGAAGTAAAATACCATGTGTGATACATCAATGAATTCAGAAAAATAAATGCTATTTGATTGTGTAAAGAGCGAAAATTGCCCCCATAAGAAAAAACAAAGTTGGTTGTCATAAAACAAAAACGCATCGATCTAGGAAAAATGTGTAACCCCCATTCTATTCGGAAAAACGCGATATGCTGCGAATTTTTTATTCATTGGATAGGAATTCTATATTGTCAAGTCAGCGATATGCAGAAACATATCCAGAAACCAGAGGTAAAACAACCCTCGCGCACACGTTGTTGTACGTTGGACAGAAACTTTGGAAAATGTGGAGCTTTTGCCAAACCCAGAAGATAATATGGTAGAAAGGTTTCAGATGAAAGTAAAAAAAAAAACATTTTATTACAAACAGATCCAGAAAAACACAATTTTTTACGTTAAACAGAAACTTAAGTAAATTTGTTTAAAGTATAACAAAACTTAAAAGAACGATATAAAAAAATCGCAGCATATCGGTTTTTTCTTTGTTATTAAGGTTAATTTTTACGAATCTATTACTGTGACAAGTAATAGGCTTTCAAAACTTTAGTTTGTTAATTGGTTATCATGGAAACAACATAAACTACAACGACCGGCCTACCTGATTTATAATGGTTATTGTTTAAAACCCTTTTTTTTAAATTTGACAATGAATAAAGAAGTAAAATACCATGTGTGATACATCAATGAATTCAGAAAAATAAATGCTATTTGATTGTGTAAAGAGCGAAAATTGCCCCCATAAGAAAAAACAAAGTTGGTTGTCATAAAACAAAAACGCATCGATCTAGGAAAAATGTGTAACCCCCATTCTATTCGGCTTAAAAAGTTGCTTCGGCAATGTTTTTACCCATTTGAAATATTCCATACTTCAAAGGAGTTAACGACGATTTTCAAAAATCGTATTTTCCGGTTTTTCCTAATTTTCTCGGATACCGTTTGAGATATTTCCAATTTCTCTTCGGATTATTAATGAGCACAAAATTTAGCAACTTTACCAAATTTAAACCTATACTCTAGCTATTATAATAACCGAGATCCCCATGCTTAAACTCGAATTTCAATCACCCTGTATATTTCATGATTATTCTTCATAGCTAAAGTTAAGTTAAGTACCTTGTAATAATAAGATTTTGATTTAAATTTTGACAATTTATTTAAACACTACGTAGCATTGTCGCAAAACTGTAATTTTAAATTACATATTTTAATCAACTAAGGCCTAAACTTCATTGGTTTGTTTTTTGTTTCAACTTATGAAACATATAAATTTAATTTATTTTTAATGTTTTCCTTTAAGTATTCTAAGTAGGTACTCATTTATGATAAAAATGCGTGAAAATATAACAACTAAATTTATTGATTTAACTAAAAAAAGACAGTTCATTGTTAGATATGATATACTAAATAAAAGCGATATCACTTATTTAGTTTACATTTTGTTTTAAAACATCATTCAATTTTCAATCTTTATACTGTCATCCGTAATCGCTACAAACTCTGCATTGTAACAACTTTATTTTTAAACTACAGCACGCATTAAACGTCGGTCGTGTTTTTCCATTAAATAAATATTAGCTCTACCATGTTTACTTGGTAATTTTTTTATGAGTTATACATGACAATGTACTAAAGTTCTGTGCGCTTTGTCGATGGTGCGTGATGTTCTGCTCGGATGGTAATCTGGTTTATAGATTTGGTTAATGTTGCATGTAGGGTAGTTTTTTTGTGATAAACGAATATTTTTAGGCCACTTCCAAAATTTTTTGGAAGCTGAAATACACTTGTTTTCAATGTTTTCGTATGATTAGCGAATTTGACCAATTTTGGAGCATGTTTGTTAAGAACGTGACTCGTTGTACAAATCTTTAAAAAGGTAGGTTATATTCTGGATTATGACCGATTTATTTAACCATATGCCTACATATGTACCTATACATTATTTATTGGGTGTGTTATATTTACAAATATTTTCCAGTAATTATGATTAATGACGTTCAATAAGCATCATCCAAAATATTAACAGTTTGCTATTTGCAGCATGAATAAAATTCACAGGAAATGTGGTCTCCGTTTATTCGAATTTACTTTAGCGCATACATTTTTTTTAAATTTTAAATTATTACTGGATACTAGATTAGCGCTGCGATAAATGTCGCTACCCCGACCGGGACAATAGGGCCGGAGGAGTGGGGGGGGGGGTCGGAAAACATTTATGAAGAATGATCAAATTTGGTGTTGTCTTGTGCGAACAAATGTTAATAAAAATACAGTGGTGCCTCATCCTTCGAATTTAATTCCTTTCATGAGGCCGTTCGAAATTTGAATTGATTGAAGTCCGAATCTGTTTTCCCTATTAACCTTTGGCAGCCCTATACTAGATTGAATTATGTCTTTCAAAATTAAATTAGGGTCAGGGCCATATAATCCAGGGTTCGAAAATATTTTTATGCAATCAGAGTGGGGATTAAGGCAGGGTAATGAAAGTTAATAATTAGGCCTACTATTTTTTAAGAAACCGGAAATAACACGAAACCGACCGGAACTAACGCAAAACCGACCGGGACACCGGGACATACCTAACCTCAAAACCGAACTCTCCCGGTCAAACCGGGGCGTATGGTAGGCCTATAATAATGATGTTATTAGAATTCTTACAGTTAGTGTGCACCGATTATAACGGACTCTTTCTTAAGTCAAGCAACTGATAAATGATAAGTTACATCAAAAAGTGTGTTTTTTGCAGTAATCTCTTAAACGGATGTTAATTCAAAAAAATAATTTTAGTTTAAACCAGGCCTGGGCAAATGGCGGCCCGCGCTAGAATTCTCTCCGGCCCGCGAAGCATTTTATAAATCAGTATTAAAAGCAAAAATATTACTGTTTGTCCAATATAAATTGGCGCATAAAAAGAATTTTAGAAAAAAAAATTATTCAATACATTATTTGAATAAGGCGGTTCCAATAAAATACATTAAACTTAAGTTTTCTAATTTAAAAAATTTTGCCCAAAAAAATGTTATTTTTGGATCAACAAACATTTTCAATATTAAATTTTAACAAAAACCCGTTCAGATCCTGTATTAGTGATGAACATTTAAATTTTCACCAGACATTAGGGATTGCAATCCCGATCAAATTTTACGATCCCGGGATTTCGGGATGGGAGATGTTCTAATCCCGGGATCCCGGGATCCCGGGATTATATATAATGTGAAGTATTTGCTTAAAAACAGAAGCTAATGCAGTGTAGGTATACAGGGTGTCCCAAATTCGAGTAAATGCATGGGGATCTCGCTTATCTTAAGAGCTACGAGGTCGGTTAAATTAGGGCAAAGTTGCGAAATTAGATGCTCATTAATAATCCAAAGAGAAATTGAAAATATCTCAAACGGTATCCGAGAAAATTAGGAAAAACTGGAAAATACGATTGTTGAAAATCGTCTATAACTCCTTTGGATTATAAAATATTTCAAATGTGTAAAGACATTGCCCAAGCAACTTTTCAAGCCGAATCAAATAGTGGTCACAAATTTTTTCTAGATTGATTCGTTTTTGTTTTATGACAACCAACTTTATTTTTTCTTATGGGCGCAATTTTTGCTAATTACATAATCAAATAGCATTTATTTTTCTGAATCCATTGATGTATCACACATGGTATTTTACTTTTTCTTTCATTGTCAAATTTCAAAAAATACGTTTTAAACAATAACCATTATAAATCAGGTAGGCCGGTCATTGTAGTTTATGTAGTTTCCATGACAACCGATCAACAAACTAAAAGTTTTGAAGGCCTGTTAGTCGTAAAAATGAACTTTAATAACGAAGAAAAACGCGATATGCTGCCCATAAGAAAAAACAAAGTTGGTTGTCTAAAACAAAAACGAATCGACCTAGGAAAAATTTGTGACCACTATCCGATTCGGCTTAAAAAGTTGCTTGGGCAACTTTTTTACACATTTAAAATATTTTAAACTCCAAAGGAGTTATAAACGATTTTCAAAAATGGACTTTCCAGTTTTTCCTAATTTTCTCGGATACCGTTTGAGATATTTCCAATTTCTCTTTGGATTATTAATGAGCATCGAATTTAGCAACTTTACCCTAATTTAACCGACCTCGTAGCTCTTAAGATAAGCGAGATCCCCATGCATTTACTCGAATTTGGGACACCCTGTATATATATTTTTTTAGAATTACAAATCATTTATTATTGAATAATTTAGTAATTACCATTTATTTTTATTAACTTTTTATTTAATTTGTTTCCTCTATAATTTCTGTTAATTTGTTTTATTTATATCATAGGTGTAACGATGTTAATAATAATTGAAAAAAATATACAGGGTGCGCCATTAGTGCGATAAAGTCCATTATTGCCCTTAATGTCAACTTAATAAAAAAAAGTTTTTATTGAAACTTATAGTATTTCTACACGTGCATGTTTTAAAATTAGTTTCAAGTATACAGGGTGTTTCATAAAAGTGGGGCGTCACTAAAGGTATTTTTTTTAAATTGAACACCCAGTATATTTTTGCATAATCGAATTCAGCAAGAAAATCTCCATATGACAGTATTTTGTTTTTTTCATTTTTTTGCGACTTTGCCAATTTATCTTAAAAAATCTTTGAATTTCCAGAAAAACAGGGTACAATACTTGCCAAGAGCACAACGTTATGAATAATAATTGGCAAATGATATTTTGCACATACAAAGTCAAAAGGTGTAGTCATAGTCTAAATACATCAAAATTTATTTATATTATACAGGGTGTTTCTTATAGATGTGCCAACTTCCCAATTTTCAAACATCAATAACTTTATTTTTTCAAATGGAACACCCTGTATATTATTAGGTCATTTTGTTGCATTTTTGTTTTTCTTCAACTTTTCTTAATACTTACCTATACCTAAAATGAATATTTTCTGTGATATTTACATTTTACTTATTCTTATAAGCGTTGTGTAGGAATTTCCTAGTTTTCTCGGAGTAGGCCCCGACTTTGACAATAGAAACAATAATTTCTGTAGTAACAAACGTCAGAGTAAATTGCTGTCAATTGTTAAAACATAAATAAATCAGTATAACATATGCAATATGAATTTTCCAAAAAAAGAATTGATTGATACGGTCTATGTTGAGGGTGGCGTATTTTCGATGCCCATACAGGGGGGGTATCTCGGTAATTTTTAGAGATTAAAAAAAAACTAAGTACGTAATCTCGATTTCTTTTTTTGAGAGGAATTTAATGTCGTAAACAGATTTTTGATATCTTTTTTAATTTTCGAAATATAGTTTTTTTTAATCTCTGAAAATTAC